>CM042332.1:27805777-27823277 GCA_023566125.1 Zingel zingel | reverse complement strand
TATCAAAAATCTCATTGTGTAAATATTTTGTGAAAGCACCACTAGTCAACACTACAATATCGTTGCGGTATCTATATCGAGGTATTTGGTCAAAAATATCGTGATATTTGATTTTCTCCATATCGCCCAGCCCTGTTTGAAAGTATTAAGTAACGGGTAAGGAAGTTAGAGTAAGGGTCAAAAACAACAGAGCAAGTGATTTTGATTTCACTGTTAACAATTATCTAATGCTGTGCTTTTTTCCTTTTTTTCTTGCCAGGATGATCAACTGAAGGTGATCGAGTGCAACGTGCGAGTGTCTCGCTCCTTCCCCTTCATATCCAAGACACTGGGCGTGGACCTTGTTGCCCTGGCAACTCAGGCCATTGTGGGAGAGGACGTGCAGCCTGTGGGGCTAATGAGAGGAAAGGGGATCGTAGGAGTCAAGGTAACTAAGTCACTTGTAAGGGCTGTGTAGCAGCTTCCATGAGGGACCCATCAGTTATCCTTTCACCTTTTACCATGTGTCACACGTCCTCCAGGTCCCCCAGTTTTCGTTCTCTCGGCTGGCCGGAGCTGACGTGGTGCTCGGGGTGGAGATGACCAGCACAGGTGAGGTGGCCTGTTTTGGGGAGAACAGATACGAGGCTTACCTCAAAGCCATGCTCTCCACGGGCTTCAAGATTCCCAAGAAGAACATCCTGCTCTCCATCGGCAGCTATAAGGTACTGACATCAACATTAAACTTGCTTTAAGTACTGATGAATTCATCAAAGTCAAGAGTTGATCATTTGGCAGGTGCATGTTGTGTTCAGCTGATCCAGGTGGCAGTTTAAGTTATGCATCTAGACCAATTTAGAAACGGTGGCACATTACAGTGGATTACAGAGTTACAGAGTTTTGCGTTTCGATTAAAGCAACCCTATGTAACTTTTCCCGCTTCGGTCCCACTACAGGTTGGAAGCAGAATTGTCCATTACATTACATTATGCAAGTTTGCCAGATTGAGTAGCGGCTCTGTAGTTCGAATGAACTGGACAATGTAATGTAATGGACAACTCTGCTTCCAACCTGTAGGGGGACCGAAGCGGGAAAAGTTCTCTAGTGTTGCTTTAAGGCCACGTAATCATATGAAAAATAAATTGTAGCTTTTTTTATTGTCAACAGATCTGTTACATGATAGAACTGAGACCACTTGAAACTTTCCTAGTGCTGATAACTATCTAAAAATATTGTATTATCCATACTTTTGTTAATCCAAGCCTAATATGATATAACTCATAACCATTTTGATGACTATGTTTTGTGTGTGTACAGAACAAGAGTGAGCTGCTGCCCACCGTGCAGGCTCTGGAGTCTATGGGTTATGACCTGTACGCCAGTCTGGGTACTGCGGATTTCTACACAGAACATGGAGTCAAGGTAACCGAACTGAGCTGTTGTAAAATTAAACACGAATATAAGGAGTGAGTATCACAAAGCATCACAAATATCCTCTTGTTTTCCCTGTTCCAGGTGAAAGCAGTGGACTGGCCGTTTGAGGAGGAGGACAGCGATTGTCCCACTAAAGAGAAGCAGCGCAGCATCATGAACTATTTGGAGGAAAACCACTTTGACCTGGTCATCAACCTCTCCATGAGGAACAGCGGCGGTCGCAGGCTCTCCTCTTTTGTCACCAAAGGCTACAGGACGAGACGCATGGCCATCGACTACTCTGTCCCGCTCATCATCGATATCAAGTGCACCAAGCTCTTTGTGCAGGTCAGATTTGAACTCTAATCATTATTGTACAAGGCATCGAGTGTATTTATTATATTTATTTACTTGTTACAACGCACTTTGAAATTGCCACCAGGGGATAAATAGTCATTTGAATTGAAATATATTAGTGTTTTTTTAAATTCTTATTACTGCAAAAGCTTTTCTCGTTCGATGGCAACATAAATAATATGAACGGATGTGTTTTCAGGCTCTTCATCAGATTGGTCGGACTCCACCAGTTAAAACTCACATCGACTGCATGACATCTCAGACGCTGGTCCGTCTGCCTGGTGAGTCGCTGCAACCAGAAGGAGCAACTCTAGATGAATTGATTGATTGCTGTGTTGCTCTATTCTGACTGACTCTGGGTGCTTTGAGAAGCTCTGATCATTTGTAGGTAGCTGCGAAATGGAGAACAGACATTTTTGGTCTCGTCTTCCGGGAAACTACAAAAAAATAGATAACCTTTCACGTGAAAGTCTCTCCAAATAAAGATGTAAAATAGTTTCAACAATATTAATAAATAACACTAATAGTAACACTAGTAGGTAAACAAATATGTATATGTTTGAATACTACAAAAAAGATGTGGCAGCTGTTTTTCTTTCTTTGCTCTATAGTTAAAAGTGGACTTCTAATATTAATGTTTTGATGTGTAAACATGGCTATTAACTTTGTACCGCAGTAATCACAGTTGAAATGCACTCTAGTATCCGGTTTATTATAAGTGTTTAGTTTCTTTTTTAAGATATTTTTGGGGCATTTTAGGCCTTTATTTGACAGGGCAGCTGAAGACATGAAAGGGGGGAGAGAGGGGGGAATGATATGCAGCAAAGGGCCGCAGGTCAGAGTCGAACCTGGGCCCGCTGCGTCGAGGAGTAAACCTCTAAATGTGGGCGCCCTCTCTACCAGCTGAGCTATCCGGGCGCCCTTAGTTTCTGTTTTTTTGTATCGAAACATCATATCCTGGCTCCAGAAACATGTATACTGTTAGAATGATTTGTAAAGTGATATGAATAACCAGGTTACTTTGTTTCGTGTAAAGGTTATATCCCACGACGAATCAACGATCAGGATGAGCGTTATCAATTGAATATTTGTGTGCACGGAATTTTACTTACTGTAACTTACGGCAAGTACAATTACTCACGGTTACAAATAGAATTTAAAAAAAGCAACACATTTTCTTTTGCGATTGATTCGTAGGTCTGATCGATGTGCATGTTCACCTGCGGGAGCCTGGTGCCACCCATAAGGAGGACTTCGCCTCTGGTACAGCAGCTGCTCTGGCAGGAGGAGTGACCATGGTGTGTGCAATGCCCAATACCTCCCCTGCCATTACTGACGCCAGCACTCTGGCCCTGGTACAGAAGGTACGGCCACATTTTCTTTGAAATTGAGAGAGAGAGAGAGAGAGAAATCAACGTTAACTGAAGTAATATTCATTCAATAAATCGATCTTGTGTTGGGTTGTGTCATCAGCTGGCGAAAGCGGGCTGCCGGTGTGACTACGCCCTATATTTGGGCGCTGCTTCGGACAACGCTGCCGTTCTGCCGTCCATCGCTAGCCAGGCTGCCGGCCTGAAGATGTACCTGAACGACACATACTCCACCCTCAAGATGGACAACGTCTCTCTCTGGATGGAGGTAACTCTTTGTACCTTTACCAAACCACCATGGTTGAGCCTTTTGTTTACTAGTTTAAATTCTTCTTAAAAAATGCAGTTAAAAACAGAGCTAAATGTCACTGGTTTTTTAAGTTGGGTTGAGACGTATTTTGTTTCCACTGACTTCTCTGTTGTTTTCTTGGAGCCAGCATCTAATCACCGTTATGGCACTTCACCTAACAACAACATGAAATCAAGCAGAGGGTTAACTTTTCCTGCTACAGCTTCCCGACCGTGGTCAGAGAGCACTTTGTGGGGGAGAAACAAGGTGTCTCCCCCACAAAGTGCTCTACCACACATTTCTCAGCATGCACACATGCTGGCTCTACTATTCTATTGAAGAGATACGCTAGCACGACGCAGACACACCAGCGCACAAGTATAAACCTCAGGGCACATGCGTTGTCTATGACGTAAGCTCTGCATAGATCCTTCGTACAACCATAACTCTGCCTTAATGCTTGCAGACGACCAATTGACAGATTTTCCTCCATTGTCCCAACTTGTACACCAAACTAACTGTCCTTTTTCTGTACAAAGCACTTTGAGAAGTGGCCAAAGCAGATGCCCATCGTTGCTCACGCTGAGAAGCAGACGGTGGCTGCAATCCTCATGGTGGCCCAGCTCTACCAGCGGCCAGTTCACATCTGCCACATAGCCAAGAAGGAGGAGGTAAAATACAGTTATTTTTATTTTATCTTTTAAATTCTGTTATTATAGAAATCAAATGGTGCAGAGACTTGTAATGTTACAGTATTTCAGCATTGTATTCATTGTCTAACATTTGTGTGCCAAGCATGCACAATAACCTTCAGACAATGAATGCCTCATAATGCTGTAACCATTACTTTATGGTACTTTCAATACCTTTACAGATGTACGTTTTTATATTCTTCTATGCAGAATAGAAATAGACACTTTGCTGCTTCACCGGCCCAATGTCCCCGTGGGTGTTATTAAACTTGTTAACTCTTTTCTTTTTCAGATCCTAATCATCCGAGCGGCGAAGCAGAAGGGCATCCAGGTTACCTGTGAGGTGGCACCTCATCACCTCTTCCTTTGTGAGGAAAACGTGGCAGAGATCGGCGAAGGACGATCGCAGGTCCGACCCATGCTGGGAACAAAGGAGGACATGGAGGCTCTGTGGGAAAACCTGGACATCATTGACTGCTTTGCCACAGATCACGGTCAGTAACCAGTCTGATGATGAAATGTATTTACTCCTTAAGACGAGAGCATATGTTTGTGAATGGGAATGCATGTGAATGTGTTTTGTGTTTGCTAGCTCCCCACTCTGTAGAGGAGAAGAACGGCGATCATCCGCCTCCAGGTTACCCCGGCCTGGAAACGATGCTGCCGCTGCTGCTGACCGCCGTCAGCGACGGACGTCTCACCATGGATGATATCATCAGGCGTCTTTACGACAACCCACGCAGGATCTTCAATCTGCCTGTCCAGGACAACACCTATGTGGAGGTACACACACACACACACACACACACACACACAGACACGCACACGCACACGCACACACACACACACACACACATTTTTTTATGCACTGAGGTCTACGTGTGTCTTGATTTTTGTGTTTTTGGCCAGAACCGACATGACGATGTGTGCTTCATACATAATCTGACAAATAATGCTCACACTTCTGTATTATTAATTACCTCATCGTATTGTCTGTGCCTTTCAGGTGGACTTGGAGCAGGAGTGGGTTATTCCTCAGGCCATGCAGTTCACAAAGTCAAAGTGGACACCTTTTCAGGGCCTGAAGGTGAAGGGCAAAGTCCGCCGCGTGGTTCTACGAGGAGAGGTGGCCTACATCGACGGCCAGGTCAGCAATCACGCGCCTCTCTGTGTTCACACGTGACATACAAGAAAAGGCTGTATTAAACTATATGTTTATGAATTATGGGGAACTGGAATGACTGTTGTTGCCGTTTGCTACAGTTATTGTGGTAATACAGTTAAGAATTCTAAAAACCTCAAATTAAAAAGCTATGAAAATATTGCCCATGGTTTTGTGGAATGTACACAGGAGCAGTGCATACTTTAAATTTTTAGTAATACTTGTACACATACGACCTACCTCAATAAAAGTTGAGATACACAAAATATCACTTCATGTAACATTTGTATGTATTATGTAATTTTATTGCTCTTTGATCTCTCTCTCTCTCTCTCTCTCTCTCTCTCTCTCTCTCTCTCTCTCTCTCTCTCTCTCTCTCTCTCTCTCTCAGGTGTTGGTACCTCCAGGTTATGGTGAGGATGTGAAGACCTGGCCAACTGCTTCCATCCATCCCCCTGAACCTGTTAAAGAAAGTCCAAGGGTATTCATTGTACTATTCTTAAGCCCTCGTGTGCACTGTAAAAACCCAAACAAACTGTATTTTATATGCTTGCTTGCTAGCTAGCTAGCCAGTATGCTGGTTAATCACAGCAGGTATTAACATGTAGTTAAATGGGTGGATTGTGTCTGTATTTATTTTGAAATTTTGTATTTCCTGTGGTTTTTAGACTCCAGAGCACCTGCGTCCTACTCCTCCCCGGGAAGGCCCAGTCCGAATCAGAGCGCCCAGCCCTCGACGATTGACATCCGAGAGCCGCTACCTGCTGCCTCCTCGCACCCACCGCTCTTCAGATCCCGGACTAATACCAGGTAATACGACCCCCAAAATGCTGGGTATACATTAGGGCTGGGACAAAATATCAATACGGCAATATATCATTGTCCTCCTTTGTGTGATACGAGAAGCAATTCACCAAATATCGATATATTTTAATGAATAAAATAGGGCGCTCTGAATAGATTTCCCTGCTCCCAGGGTCACTACTTCATGGCTCCTAGTGGTGGCGCTAAACACATGAATGAGGGAAACTTCAATAGTAGATAACTAGCCGAAAAGGAAGAGGTTTTCAACGGCATGGCGGACAGCAGTTTGAGGAAAATAACCGATGCCCCCGCCACGTTTAAGTCCAAAGTCTGGACCCATAGTTGTTCTGTGCCATCTTTGCAAAGTTGTGGCTGTTCAGAGGTGGAACTAGCTTTAACCTACTTTCTTTTACCTTTTTAAATGTATCACCTGCCTTCTATACACTGTATTATACTGTACTCATGTATTTAACTGATTGTTTGTTTCACTGGGCTCTCTGCAGAGATGGTTATGCTTCCAGCAGCTGGAGCTGGGGACGGTTACAGCCACCCTCCTCCTCTGTCCAGGCTACTGTCCCCTCAGTCAGCAGCCGGACAGCTACCTGGTGGACAGGTGTCCCACTTCCAGACCTCTCCTCTGCTGCACCCGCTGGTGGGCCAGCACATCCTGTCTGTCAGGCAGTTTAGCAAAGAGCAGGTACACCACACACAAACAGAAAATAAAATGACATGGTTTAATATTTGAGACTTGAACGACATTTGGATGCACAGTTTTTTTTTTCAGTTTGTGTGTTTTTTGTTTGTTTCAGATCTCACACCTTTTTAATGTTGCCCACACTTTGCGTTTGATGGTTCAGAAGGAACGAAGCCTGGATCTCCTAAAGGTACTGCGTATAAGTACTTACAGCATCTGCGTTTATTCCGACGTGTTTTTAAGTCGGTTTATTCCTTTTTGAAAGTGTGAGAGGCAAATTCCTTCTAAGTGTTCCTTACTTGGCGATACATCCAGACGTACTTCATGGCTAAACAAGACTGTGAAGACACTGGAAACGGAGCATTCATCAGGGATTTGGGAACAGCTACTACTCAGTCCTCCTGCCTGAAAGTAGTTTTTAGTATTTGTTTGTCTGAAGCCGCAGCGCAAAAGCTAGATCCTTGTGTCTTCACTGTCCAGGGTAAGGTGATGGCGTCCATGTTCTACGAGGTCAGCACTCGCACCAGCAGCTCCTTCGCGGCGGCCATGCAGCGTCTGGGCGGCTCAGTCGTCCACTTCAGTGAATCCACCTCGTCAGTGCAAAAAGGAGAATCCCTGGCCGACTCCGTCCAGACCATGAGCTGCTACGCCGATGTCCTGGTGCTCCGACACCCAACACCTGGAGCTGTGGAGGTGGGTTTCAGCTTTGACTCAACCTTTTTTGTAAAGTCGAGCTGCATTTCATGTGCCTTTGCCACTTGTTGCTGTGTATAAAACGTCATAATATGACTGATTTAATTAATTAATAACTCATTTAATTTAGGTTCCGGATATATCAAGAATTGTACCCTTTTTTTAAAGTTCTTTTGGGGGGAAAACTATATCTCATACATGATTCTAAAGCCTGTTCACGTTTGTCTGTTTCACGACAGATTTTAAGATACTGTAACTTGTTTATAAGTCTATTAATGTACTTGCATATGGTTATATCATTGATGTACCTCCAAGATATGACCCTGATAAAGCTCTCCGATCAACAAACTGTGGATAGAAATATAATAATAATAATAATAATAATAATAATAATAATAATAATAATAATAATAATAAAAAAAAAATAGATATATACTGGAACATTTTACAGATGAAAAACCAACTTGTCAGGGCTCTCTGGTTGACAAACTATGTAATGGAGACACTTCAAAAGACTTCAGATTATATCATTGGCATTTCTGTACTGCAATTTTCTTATTTTAAAATGGTGCCGGTGCCTGAACCAAAATAAAAAAAATCATATATATATATATATATATATATATATATATATATATATATATATATATATATATATATATATATATATATATATATAATATAAAAAAGGAGCACAAATTGACAGTCTGCGACATTAAAGAACGGCTTGTTTATTGCTAAGGCCATGTGGTCAAAATTAAATGATTGATTAATAATGTAATGACAATAACTTATAACAATGACTTCTTTCACCAGTAAATTGCTGGTAAACGACAAAAACAAGCACCAGATGGGAAAAGGGTATTTTACAATAACTTCAAATGCACCACAAGGCTGGTGAGTTTCAAGTGAACGCACCATCTGTGTTGTTTTTCCGACAACGACAGCTGCAGTTACGTCTCGATATTGGAATCCTCTACGTTGAAATACAGTCACACTTTACACCGCTTAACGTAAGCTGTCAGCATTTTAACCATTGTGTTTAATCCAGCTACTAGCTAACGGTAACGTAGCGTCCCGTGCAGCGATGCTTCTGAAGAGAAAAAAAAAAAAAAAAAGTCAGGCACCGAAACGAGGAACCGAAATTTTCGTTCTAATTCGGTCTCGTTACTACCGTTTACGTCGGAACCGGTGACCTATTGGCACCGCGTTTTGGTACCCAACCCTATATAGTTGCCTTTTGTATTTCTATGTTGTTGTTCTATTTCATTAAATGTAGTTATGAAGACAGTTTTTTGTTTTAGTTTTTTTTACAAATGCTGTTAATGTACTGTAATTCTGTGTTTTTTTTTTTTTTTTTTTTTTTTTTCTATGATCACATAGCTTAAATAACATTTTCAATGTTTTTGCTTTCTTGTTACCCGTCTGCAGACTGCATCGCGTCATTGCCGTAAGCCTGTGATCAATGCTGGAGACGGTGTCGGGGAGCACCCAACCCAGGCGCTGCTGGACGTCTTCACCATCAGAGAGGAGCTGGGGACAGTCAACGGCATGACGGTGAGGGATAGTGAAAGCATTTTAGACCAAGAAAAACGGTCCTTTACATTCAAATCCACAGTCATCCAACTTTTAGTTTTTATTGTTGTAGTCAAAGTCCAACTGCCACTGTAATCCATATTTGAATTTTGGTTAAAAAAATAATCTTTATATGTCATGTTTTCTGTCAGATAACTATGGTTGGGGATCTGAAACACGGCCGCACGGTTCATTCCCTCGCCAAACTGCTGACCCAGTACCGCATCACCCTGCGCTACGTGGCTCCCAAGAACCTCCACATGCCAGCAGAGATAATCAGCTACGTGGCCTCAAAGGGCATCAGACAGGTGGGAACTAAACGGCGTTCGAACAGAATTACAAGCCAAATGTGTGGCAATGTAATCAGATGTATTTCTATTTCACAGAAGAATTTCTCAACCGCTTTGAAATATCTAAATAATAGGTTCTTTAAAGTGCTCATATTATGCTTTTTGGCTTTTTCCCTTTCCTTTATAGTGTTATATATCTTTCTGTGCACGTTATAGGTTTACAAAGTGAAAAAGCCCAAAGTCCACCCCAAAGGGACTTACCATCTCCAACAGAAAACACTGTTCACAAACTGCTCCAAACAGCTCTATTGTAGTCCAGCCTTTACTTCAGAGACAAACGTGGTCACTTTGGAACACACGTTATAATGCTCGCCTAGCTGCTAGCATGGCACGCCCTCATACTCTGCTTCTGACTGGCTAGTAGTCCTTACCTAGGTACTGTCAGGGCACGCCCTCATACTCTGCTTCTGACTGGCTAGTAGTCCTTACCTAGGTACTGTCAGGGCACACCCTCATACTCTGCTTCTGACTGGCTAGTAGTCCTTACCTAGGTACTGTCAGGGCACGCCCTCATACTCTGCTTCTGACTGGCTAGTAGTCCTTACCTAGGTACTGTCAGGGCCCGCCCTCATACTCTGCTTCTGACTGGCTAGTAGTCCTTACCTAGGTACTGCGCATGTGCGACTCCCAACAAAGATGGAACAGAAGTGAGATGCCTCACTCTGTAGCTGAAACCGAGAGCTCAACACACAGGGTGAAAAGAGGAGCTGCAACAATGTGCAGTACAACAAAAATATGGTGTTTTTTGAAAATTAAACCTATTCTTATATAACCTCTAAATACAAGTATGAACCTGAAAATGAGCATAATATCAGCACTTTAAATGGTGTTATTAGTTTGACAAATAAAAATGATGCTAACCTTTTTGTTGTATTTTTGCCTGTTTTCAGGAGGAGTTTGATAGTATCGAGGAAGCTCTGCCTGAGACAGATGTCCTCTACATGACGCGGATCCAGAAGGAGAGGTTTGCATCTGAGGAGGAGTACAAGACTGTAAGTGAACTCATGTTTCATTTCATCAACTGTTCTTATTTCTAGAAAAGAATAGTCATAATGCCTCTTTAAATAAAAGTTGTAAAATGTAATCTTTAGCCTAACTTATCACTAAATCTACTAAAGCAAGAGACTTGGGTATATATCTCTTTCACCAAGTCACCTTGTGTCTCTTTTTTCTTTCTTTTTTTTTTCTTTTTTTTGTGTGTGTTTTTTCTCAGTGTTTTGGCCAGTTCGTCCTCACCCCTCACATCATGACTGTAGCCAAAAGGAAGATGGTGGTGATGCATCCGCTGCCCAGAGTCAACGAAATCAGGCAAGGCCCAATCAGCACCATTATACATTCTCACAGTTAGCAGAAACTCCCTGATCTGTCACTGTCTCCAAATCAAGTCGTATTTCAGTCCCTCCAGAAAAACGCGATTTATGCGATCACATAATTCAACGCATAATCAGCAAAAGTCTGCATATTTATGCGGGGGCCGCATTTTTTCAAATACGCCGCACTTTCGCCGCATAAATTGCCCATTTCCGCGCAAAATATGCGGGACTTGCATGATTTCATAATCTCCGCATTTCCGTTGCAAAAAAGTCACATCTTAGCAGAAAGTTGAAAAATGCTGCGTTTACTTCACACAAGAGCAGCCCTTTCCCCTGTTGCCATGGGAACGTTATGAAGTGACGTAATTACGCGACGTGAACATCATCAAAAAGCTGCAGACCCCGCGATGAAGCCATGATGATGATGTTTTTGCAAGTTCCCGCAATTTTTGCAAGTTCCTGCAATTTCATCGCATAAAATTGCATAAATATCCCGCATATTCCATCGCATTTTTTAATAAAACGTGCCGCATAATCAAGGATTTTTCCCGCAACAATCACAAAAAGAGTCCGCATTTTTCTGTAAGAACAGGTATTTGTTAGTTCAATACATTTGAAAATATAATGCATTCTATGGCGAATGGTGGGTCCAAAGCATACCCAACATTTTAGATTGATGGAAGTGTTTATCCTACTTTCCTACGAGCACTTGAATGCACCAAAAAGGAAAGATTTTTAAAAGTTTGTTAAAAATCGTCAAACAAAAAAAAACAAAAAAAAAAAACTTAACTTTTTTAGATAGGGCAGTACAGAGGTATGGAAACAAGGGAGGAGAGATGGGCTATAACACGCAACCCAGGTCCTCTGCTGGAATCGGTGGTACGTGCCTAATATATTAGGCCATTAGAGATTGAAAGTTCATACTCCAGAGCTGCAGGGTTTCTTACTCTTGTAAGTGATATTGATAGAAAAAGTTTCAACTTTTTGTAGTAATTTTTCCCCCCTTGAAAAAGACAAAATCAGGAAAAAAAGGTGAAAAATGCCCATTTACAATGATATAATACAAAGAAAAGCAAATATTTCTCACATTGAAGAAGCTACAAATGCAGTAGGGATTTTCTTTGCATTTTTGTTATAATAAATTAACCTGACGCACCAGTGGTTTTGCTGACATAATCCATCTGAGAAGCCGTCATCGGAAATTGTTTGGAAAAGCGCAGGCGCTATCAAAAAAAATACCTGATAGGTGATTGGATGGACCATCTATCACGTCTGCAATTGTTGCTTTGAGTGAACAGTTGCAATCGTCACATACACCCAAGTCTCGCTTTGTCAGACCCTCCTCCAAAGCATGCTGGAGGAGGGTCTGGCAAAAAAAGTTTGGCGGCAACGGCGCAATCCCAGAAGTGGAACGTCAAGGATATAGACTACACACACCTAAACCACAGCCGTCGCTGGCAGTCAGTAGCTCCTCACAGGACGCTGGTAGTTCAGATTCAAACGCTTTTTAATTAGAGATGCACCGAATCCACTTGTTAAGATTCTGCCGAAACCGAATACCGAATCCTACTCCTACTCCCTCCCTCCCATCAAGTTTTAGCTGTGACTGTCCTTCCTTTGCCGGACCTGAAGTTGCTGCATTGTGGCTGCTGTCTGTAGATTCCTTCATGTACAACTTGTATTCTTTCGGATGTTTCATACGCAAATGTTTTAACAGCGGTGATGTTGGGTATTGTTTAGGGTCCTCGCCACCACGAGACAAATCGGCATTGCAAATTGAACATGTAGCTGGACTTGAATGGCCTTCTTTTGACTGAAAGTACTGCCAAGCAACACTTTTTCTACTTACAAGTTCCATTTTCACTTTCTCACAGCCTACTGCATTGAACGGTCCACCTAGGTAAACACCTTCCCGTAATCAACGGCGCCGTCATTACGTCGACCAGCGTAGCGCAAGCGTAGTGTTAAGGCAGAAACTGAACCCCGTCAAAAAGCCAATGAGATGGATTTTCGTGTGATACGTGATCTCGCGATTCTCGTGTGATCTCGTAATATCGCAAGAATCCAGCTGCCGTGCAAGGAAAATAATACATGACTTCAATAATTAATCGTCATGAGAATAGTTGCAGATGAATTTTCTGTCAATCGGCCAATCGATTAATCGACTAATTGTTGCAGCTGTAGTCGTGTGATGGGGAGGCTGTTTGAGAGCTTGGAAATATGCTGATGTAGTGATATTTGATCTGATCGGATTGGTTCTTGAAAGCCACTGTCCAGAGGAAAACCATTTGAAATATAATAGAACAGATTTTATAAGTATTGCCTGTTGTTGTTATAGTACTACTACAGTATTGTAGTAGATAGTGCAGCACTTTAGTCTTGTTAAAGTCTAACTAAAACTTGTCTCCTTTTTGTATTTTCCTCTCAGTGCCGAGGTGGACACAGACCCAAGGGCAGCATATTTCCGTCAAGCAGAGAACGGCATGTACATCCGAATGGCCCTGCTGGCCACCGTACTGAGCAGATAGATCCGTATGCCGGCCATTTGTAGCCCAAATTGTGAAAACTTTTAGAATAATAACACCACCATTTTCTTTTCTGAAATCTGTCGATATCTTGAATCCATTCCTTGAAGGGGTGTTAGTGGAGTTAAAGTTGCATCATGCGGTTACATGATACCGCTTTCCTTCAGTTTGACGGAGCATTACGTGTTATTCTTTTCATCCATATGTCACCTGCAAAATTACTATTTTTTTTTTTATTGTCTTGAAACACAATTTGTTATGCATAAAACTGCTTCCTTATGCAAAATAACTTAGATGATGTATTTGAACTAGTGAGCATTTCTTTGTTTTGTTTTCTATGTTTTATGATGGTGAACAGACCAGCAGTATTCGTGCATCAGTCAGCCTGGAGGAGCTGAGGAAGAAAAAAGGGATGTGGGCATCTAAATCATAACATTAAAGATACTATGATGTGTGATATTAATGAAATAAATGTACTCAACTGTAGGTACATTTAAAGAGTCCAGTTAAGATATTAACTGAAAATGGATACGCGCAAATATTCTCTGAAATAGTGGTCTGTGATGGTTTAGGGTATTTCTTAAACTGTAGCAGTTTAGAAGTAAACTTTTATCCAAATGGGAGTTGGTGAATTACTTTGTATTATGCAGAGAAATAAATAATAATAAAAAACAATTTTCCTTTTTGCAGTTGACGTCATTATAATCCATCACATCAAGGAACGTACCCTCAAATATGGCACAAAGCTGTCACAAATGTAGTAACTGTTATAACGCTTGGCAAATCAAAAATGTGAAATTAAACATTCTTTGTTTTAGTGGCAAGTTTGAGGTCCAGGTGGTTCAGCTGTAATGCAAAAAAGAATAGACTGTGCCACATTACGATTAAAATATTTAATCGAGATTAATCACATTAATGTCATAGCTAATTCGCAATTAATCGCACATTTTTATCTATTCTAAATGTCCCTAAATTTCTTTTTGTCCAATTATTTTTTTCTCATTTTAATGCTCTTATAAACATGGAAAAGTGGATCAGCTTGCTTTGTGCTTTTGTCACCTGGCTTTGACGAGGGGGCGGAGAATTGGCATCAGCTGTGTGCTTGGCCATCAGCTGTGTGCTTGGCCATCAGCTGTGTGCTTGGCCATCAGCTGTGTGCTTGGCCATCAAGTGGTATTTCAGACTGGACGTGCTGCGATGATAGCTCAGTTCACAACGACAAAACATACAGATCACTTTGGTCTTGTCAATGGAACCATTTGGCAACTTTTTAAAAGTAAACTTTCCGTTCAGAATCTTATTGGCATCCATTTCGCCGTCTCGCACTTGCCATCCACTAAAAACGTGACGTTAGCCTACTACTCTTTGGCCGGCTCGCAAGCCCAAACAAGTGTGTGCGGCGTGCCCGTTTTGTTTCCGGTCTAGCTAGATCCGGTGTGGTGTTGTAGTTTTTCTAACGTTACTAGTTGTTGCAACAGCATGTGAAAGAAAACTACAAAGTTTGCTAGGCCAAAAAGAACGTTAATCTCGCGATAAAAAAAATTTACGCTGTTAAAATGGGTTTGTGCTAACGCCGTTAATAACTTGTTTAACTGACAGCACTACTTTTTTCATTTCTGCTTATTTAACACACTGCTTGAGCCTTTAATTTAACTACATATTATGGCTCATCAGTAGGGTTGGGTATCGTTTGGATTTTTACGATTCCGATGCCGAACGGGTACTTTTAAAACGATTCAGATTCCTGGATTCTTGATAAACTGAAAAATATAAAAATATAAAATATATGTTTACTTGCGATCATGTGCAGTGAATGGTTATATGCTTTTATGTCCATTTTGGTGAGCCCAGAGGGAGAATGTGGCATTTTAAAAGTAGCCTACATTTAAGGTAGCTAGCTAACGGTAGACTACAGAGAAAGTGTGATAATTTTACGTCCGTTTCGTAGCGACAGAGGGAAAATATTTCCGTCGATGCATTAAGTGGAACCGAAATGAGGAACCGAAATTTGCGTTCTAATCTGATCCGATTCCTACCGGTTGCGTAGGAACCGGTTCCATAGGCGAACCGGGTTTCGGTACCCAACCCTACTCATCAGCCCTCTATCGTGAGAATACTCTCACTCTATCAAATGAATACATCATTTTGTGGTTGCAAATGCTTTTGTCGACTCATTGCAGCGATTGTGATTCCAAATATCAGAGCTGAATCTCTGATCTCTTATTCTACCAAAAATAAAAGGCTGTAAGATCATTACACCATTTAACATGAATCATCATTTAACACCAAAGGAACTAAATGAACAAAGAAAAATAAACAAAATTCAGTGTATTTCTTTTTTTTTTACCTTTGAAATAGTGTAACTGTCATTAAATCTTATCATACTAGAGCTGCAATGTGTAATTGATTAGTTAACTACTAAATTAATCTGCAACTATTTTTGATAATCGATTAATCTGTTTTAGCCATTTCGTTTTTTAATAAAAAATGTGAATATTTTCTAGTTTCTTCACTCCTCAGTGACAGTAAACTGAATATCTTTGAGTTGTGGATAAAATTTAAATGTTCTATTTTCTGACACTTTATAGACAACTAATCAATTAATCGAGAAAATAATCGACAGATTAAACGAGAACAAAAAATACTACAAATGTGCATAGATGGTAGGGATGAGGAAAAGTCAAAGCATGTGATGATTTCAAAGAATGTGGGGTTACAATAAATGCCACATTCAATAACTGTCAGATATTTAAATTAAATCTAATTCACTAGGGTGCAAGAATGACTCAGCAAAGTTTTAAATATTAAGGCAAAATACAATGAGATTACAAGAACACATAAATATACAGTATAAAGTTTGGCTCCTGTTTGATACGGGAACTGCTGAGATGTTTACAGATACGCCTCATGGCTCTTAATTCCCTGTACTTTCATGTTATTGTCTGACATCCTACGGAAACGTGCGTTTCTGTATTTATTATTTAATCTTTAATTTATATGGTTATTTGCAGACACACGCACATCCTTTTGAAAGTACTGAAAAATACAGTTTTTGGTGAATTATTCACTTCACAAACCGTAATTACAACATCCTGGATGCCCTTTTGTCCATCTGTATCCTTCGGCTGTAGCACATAAGCTCCGTGAGGATTAATATGTTTAATAAATGAACATCAGTTTTATTACTAGCTTTATGTGTTTGAAAGCTGAATTTTGGAAGACACCTTGAAAGCAACATCCTATCTGTCTTCATTTCCTGGAAGGAGGAATCAACCAATCACAGCGCATGTCCTCTTGCAGACAGAACAGATACACGGCGACCCGGCGGCTACAGCAGGCTATCGCTTCTCTGCCACCGGGCTAATATGAGCCTTTAATTGAGAGTTAAGACATTAAACCGGATGCCTCTATGATCCAGCTAACCTTACAGCGAGATATACAGTGTTCAGTTTTCACAAGGTAAGGCATTTCGGCGGTAATAAATCTGATAGCATGAGGTTAGCTAACCGTGGATAGCTGTCATGGTCACGAACGGCAAACTCCATTCAAAAATCTGGCATTTTAAGGTTGACTTGCTTCTTAACAAAGGTAGCATAACTTGAGTAACGTAAATATATAAACTAGTTCTAAACATCTTATTAAACGTTAAGATGCACTTTCAGTTCGGTAATCTGTCTAAACACCATATAAAACGTATTTCCACAAATGTAACGCTACAAAATTGGATGGCGGTGGCAGTGTACAATTGTGAAGGACTGCCCGTGACGATTTGTAACGTTATCGCTGCATAAATGCTGAATGCATGCGTTCGGTGTACGCTGAATCGTAGCTTATGCACAGAAAACCTGTAGCCAAGTTTACAATGTTTATGCTGCGCCTGTAACGTAAGGTGATGATGATGCGTGACATTTTTTTTGGTTTGGTTTACCTTTGTCTTCACGCTACATCGATGTCGGGGCTGCTCCTGGCTAGCAGGTAGCCTAATATAACGGGCCACGAGTAACGTTACTATCTGACATTATTATTCATTTATAGACCATTTCACAGTTGTTAACATAAACATTCTAACTGGCCCCAAGTTGATTTACTGCATGTAGCTATGTGAATGACATCAATTCACAAGAAGTTAACAAGGGACCAGGTTGTTGCCTAGCAATGGAATTACATTGAAAAGGTCTTGAATTCTTGCCTTAGATAAAATACGTTTAGTGGTGACATGTCTTTCGTCCCTCCAGTAGTTTAGCTGACAGTCATCACATTGGCCAGTATGAGTTTATTTGGATG
>CM042332.1:27648277-27798277 GCA_023566125.1 Zingel zingel | reverse complement strand
TGGTCTTGAAGGTTTATGTACAGTATAGAGCAAAGGCCTCTTCTTTAGGGAAGTACTCTCTCCTGACAGACTGGCCCACAGTTTGCACAGCATGCTTGGAGAATATTGACATCAGCTTTCTTGGCTTCAACAGGCATGCCATCTGGGCCTGCAGCGTGTCCATCGTGGAGAATAACACTGGCCTTTTTGATCTCATCTTTGCAGGGTGATTCCAACCAAGAGCCTGACCGTGTTGTTGTTTAGTTTTGTGCACTTCACGCAATCATTTGGGTATAGACTGCAACTAACGATTATTGTCATTATTGATTGTTTTGCAAATTTTTTTCTCTATTAATCAAATAATCATTTGGTCTTTGAAAACGTTGATATAGGGGATATAATTTAAAGTGCTCATATTATGCTCATTTTCAGGTTCATAATTGTATTTAGAGGTTGTACCAGAATAGGTTTATGTGGTTTAATTTTCAGAAAACATCATATATTTGTTGTACTACACATTGCTGCAGCTCCTCTTTTCACCCTGTGTGTTGAGCTCTCTGTTTTAGCTACAGAGTGAGACATCTCACTTCTGTTCCATCTTTGTTGGGAGTCGCACATGTGCAGTAAGTACTGCTAGCTTGTCAGGTGCAGAGTATGAGGGCGTGCCACGCTAGCAGCTAGGCGATCATTATAACGTGTGTTCCAAAGTGACCACGTTTGTCTCTGAAGTAAAGGCTGGACTACAATAGAGCTGTTTGGAGCAGTTTGTGAACAGTGTTTTCTGTTGGAGATGGTAAGTCCCTTTGGGCTTTTTCACTTTGTAAACCTATAATGTGCACAGATATATATATATAAAAAAACACAATAAAGGAAAGGGGGGGGGGGGGGGAGCCAAAAAGCACAATATGAGCACTTTAAGGCAAGGAAAAGTAGTCACTCTTTACATTTGAGAAGCTGGAAACATCACATGTTTGGAGGTTTCCAATGTTTTTGAAAGTTCAGTTTCAATCTTTTCAGTTCTAGTTGCTGCATGACTATTTTGTGAATGGAAAAGCTTTTTACAGACTGTATCAACTAAAGGTACAGCCTAATTGTTTTCCCTCATGTGAATGCACTCAAATGTGAGTTCAAATCTGTAGCTGCCATTTTGCCAAAACCACTGTAGTTATCAGAAAAGGTTATCTAAACCTTTTCTTGGCAAGAGAATAGAATATTGCTAACTTTCAGTACCATCTTTTAAAATTATGTAAGTAGTGTGAAGCGTAAGTTTTGTTTTCACAACAGGAGGCTCTTAAATTTATCGGATTAGTGACAATGGAAGTAAAGCTGCCTTCTATTGCGCCGGTGCAGCGATAGAGAATTTTCTCATTGAAAGCAAAGAGAAGGGTGGATATCGGCTATCTGACCACCAGTGAATGTTGGCAAAGTTTCTTCTAAAGGTGCCCTCAGGATGGGGATCTTTTTTTAGCAAATTAAAAATAGTTTGGATGTGAACAAAGTGAAGTACTGTTTGTGTACTGATTTCTGAGTACACAACAAATAATGTGTTTGCTTTGCTGTCAACAAAACAGCCTATATTGCTCTGTAATTTAGAGCTTTTATAACAAAATCGTAATAAACTATGTACAAAGTTCATGTTGAAAGTTAAGCTAGAGGCAGCACTGTTGTTGGATACAATAACTTGATAAGGGTTGCTGTGATCTTTCCTTCATCCCTATATGCCTTAGACCCCCAATAGTCTATATCAACGACGTTCCACTTCCGGGATTGCTCCGTTGCCGCTGAAAATTCCGCCGGATGTCCCTCTTCTTGGCCAGATGTCCGTTTCCTTCCGCTTTCTTTGAGTTGGAATTTTAAACGCCAGTGGATTTCTGAGGACTATGGTTAACTGCTCCTCAGATCTCTGCAGGGTAAATCCAGACAGCTAGCTAGACTATCTGTCCAATCTGAGTTTGGACGTACACATGGACGTACACATGTTCCACCAAAACAAGTTCCTTCCCGAGGCTATTTTGCAGTGGCACTGGGGCTCTGTGTGGCGCTCTGACGATTGTGATTGGTTTAAAGAAATGCCAATAACAGCACGTTTGTCTCCCATCCCGGAATGCTGTGTGGACTAGCCAGACCCCCCTCCGCTGCGTTGTGGAGGAAGGTCTGGCAAAGCGAGATTTGACCCCTGAGAACCCCTTAAGTTAACAATATCACTATCAGATCTCACGCCCCATAACTGATGTTAGGGGCTTCATGTCACTGATTATTTTGATGTTATTCATGAGGGCGAGGATCGGAAAGGCCAGGACAGCTTTTCTTAAAATGAAGAATACTGTATATGGAGCTCAAGGGACTTGTCCACCAAAACAAAGATCAGGGTCTTCAACACCAATGTGAAGTCAGTCAGTCTGTTCATTTTGGCCGATTTGACTTGTTGAATCGGCCAGTGGGCAGACGGACTCAGTGACCGATTTGATTGGTGGAGGACTAGCCTTTGACTAGCGAATCGGTGCACGAGCTGCCAACGCCAGTATCTTGTTATTACTAGCCACGGTATTTTCTTCCGTTCAGTGAGTAATGACAACAACGATCCTTCTTGACTACTATCAACACTCTCTGATGAAAACAATGACTGACGACAGTGTGCTCTCTGTTTACTAGGTCTAGAGAGATTTTCCGTCATTTCTGGTTTTCATTTTTTGGGCGACAATACAGATTAACGCCTCCTGCTGTTATGGAGACATATTACATCTCGCGCAGAAGGTATGCTCAAGTCGGCGTCGTTTCGGTGTGTTCCGAGGCACTTTTTTGACCAACTCGGGGAGATGGGAGCCGGCTGATCAGCCCGACTGCCTTTTCTGCTGTTCAAACTGTTCAATGAGGGAAACAGTGGCCTGGATTGATGCTCTTATCCTACTATTTTGTGAATATCGGAATTTACATTTTGACAAAGGGAGCAGATGACTTCATAATGGTTAGTTGAAATAACAAAAGCTTTGTTCTCACACAGCTCTAGCGTTAGCTGGGGATTTGTAATAATTGCAAAGGTCATCTGTTTTTTTAAATACCGTGCAAATCTCCCCACTTTGTAATATCTAAAGTAAAAAAAAAAAAAACATCCAAAGCAAAAGGCCTACCATATGCCAGAAAGCATGTCTGATAAGATTAGTCCTGTGTGAATAGACATAGATTTTTGTTTACATCTAACAGCTGCTGCAGGGGAAATGCTTAATGAAAGCACACTGGCCTGATTTAAAGCTGCTGTACAGTATTATTCCCTCTCTCTATGCTTTTCCCATACTGTATTAAAAACAATAACAGATCTGTTGTTAAGTTTGCTGTATGTGCGCGCAAGTGTGTGTGCGCTTGGAGGGCTGTCTAGTCACAGTCTGACCAGGTCGTTGGCTCTCTCTGACATGGACTCGGACGGGTAATCTGCGAGATCAGCAAGATGTAATCTTCTTTAGCCAATGACCCAAACGTGTGTGTGTGTGTGTGTGTGTGTGTGTGTGTGTGTGTGTGTGTGTGTGTGTGTGTGTGTGTGTGTGTGTGTGTGTGTGTGTGTGTGTGTGTGTGTGTGTGTGTGCCATAGTTTAATTTTTTGTTTACTGTAATTGTGAAGCACTAAACTAACATGTACTTCAAGTCATTATCTCTAGTTATGATACAATGGTGAGGGTGGATATAATTAAACCTAAGAACTTGATTCCTCACTTCTGGGACCCCCAAAGCATAACTGTGTGAAGTGTAGTTTGAAGACAATTTAAGCACAAAAGATGGATATGTTAAACCTGCATTGTGCACTTTGATTTAAAGGGGAACTATGCAGTTTTTTTAGCTTAATTTACCTTAACTGCTTTGAAGTCATTGGAATGGTTATATGACTTTTTTTTTTCGAGTTGAATGGTGGTCGTCTCGCTCGCTGGCATTTCTTTAAACCAATCACAATTGCCTTGGGCGGTGCTAAGCCCCGGAGAAAAGCCGCGGTGCCTCTGCAAAATAGGCTCGGAAGGAACTTGTTTTTAGTGGAACGTGTATGTTTAAAAGTTGGACAATCAAACATCCTGTACTTAATTAGCAATGCGTTTTATTTAGGTCGAAAATGAACTCCACACATCAGTAAAATACTAGGTTATGCTAAGTAAGGTCAGGCTGTTGTATTAGCTTTCAGGGTGTTATTTGTTTTGTTTTTGTTTCCAGAGAGTTTACTAGAACGGGTGTGACTAGTGTTGCTGATGGATTGCGTTTACAGGCTCAGGATCAACGCTGCTGGTTTGCAGCAATTAAAAATGGCTCCCAATTAAAATTCTGAAGTCATGTACCATATGTGCATAGTTGCCCTGCAGTTGCTCTGAATTTTCTGTTAGGAAAAAAAACAGTCTAGCTAGCTGTCTGGATTTACCCTGCAGAGATCTGAGGAGCAGTTAACCATAGTCCTCATGAATCCACCGGCGTTTAAAACGCCAACACAAAGGAAGCCCAAGGCAACGGATATCCGGCCTAAATGAGTGAAAGCCGGCGGATTTTCCAGTGGCAACGGAGCAATCCCGGAAGTGGAACGTCAATGATATAGACCACTCACATCCTAACCTCTGACATTTCCCTCGTCTTCCCTCTACAACTTCTTAAACCTTGACTTATCTGAAGGCCAATTGTAGCTGTCACATTTGAATGTAATTAAAGGCTGACATGTTGTCATGTATTTTAGAAGTAAAACGGTAAAATATATATGATGAAATATTTATCAGCCGCAATTTTGATAATTAAGTGTCCAATATTTGCTAATTTACACTTGACAAATTTGATGTTTGCTGCTTTTCTCTGTCTTATATAATTTTAAACTGAATATGTTTAAGAAAAAGAGACATTTGAAGATGTTGGCTTTAGCTTTCTTTCAATACATATACATGCATATGTAATTTGATTTAATATACTAAATGATTAATAAATCAGTGGGGGAAAAAAACTGTAGACCCTGCTGTGGTTTTTAATAAATAAAAAGCTGACATTAGATTACCTTGATCAGACTTACTACCAAACAGTAAAATATTAACCTTGTTGGAATATCTTCTTGTTATATCAACAGATTTGCTCTGTTGTAGTGTTTTATTTTCTCTGCTGTGTCCTGTCATTAGTTTGCGGCTGCAGAAACATCTAATATTTAAGTTTTCACCAAATGTTAATTGGTGTCTTTCTTTTCTGAGTATATAAATCATAAAATAAATAAGACTTCATATCATCAGCTGTCGTTGTAGCTCTATGTACATTTCTAAAAACCCTCTCCTCAGAACTGACTAGCTAGGCTGCTCCTTTGGCTGGGAAGTTGGGTTGGCTTTGCTGAATATTGCAACATGGCAATGAACTGCAATATTTAATAATATGTCATCTTTAAAATGTTTTTTTACTCTGGGATGTTTTTTTTTTTTTTTCTCCTAATAATAACAGAGGTGAGCCATGGCTGAACCGAACGCCTCCCGCCCCCAAAGGAAGATGTCCACCGCTGGGGAGAGTGTGTACAAGGTGCTAGGCCTGGAGAAAGGAGCGACAGCTGAGGACATCAAGAAAGCATACAGGTAAGATTCAAGATTTGTTGATGTGCCATTTGTGCATACACCAAAACAGTCCACATAAAACAAAGATTAAAGCTTTAGGGCCCTATCTTGCACCCGGCGCAGCGCAAAGCCCGACGCAAGTGTCTTTGCTAGTTTAAGACCGACGCAGTTGTCAATTTCCCGTCCAGCGCCCACGTCGTTTAAATAGCAAATGCACCTGCGCGTGCTGGTCTTACAGGGAGGTGCGTTCTTGCCGTATTGCTATCTTGAGGCAGCGGGAAGTGATCACGCCATTGACCAACAAAAACCTGCTCTAAAGTCAATAACGCAGCATTTCGTTGTCATTTTAACAGAGCATTAGTAAAATGCACCTTGGCTCATGCACAGCGTGCACACACAATGCTTGTTACACACACAGGGATGCGCAGCAGCACGCAAACATGCAGAAGAATAAAAATATTAATTACGGTGCAAATCCGCCATCATAATGGCAATTACAAAGCTAATTTAAGACTATCAGCTCCAAACAACTCTCTCTGTATTTCTCAGTATGGCTGTGTTCAGAAGATTGTGTCGTCCGGTGACTTTCACACGCAGAAAGTCGAGTGAAGATAATGACCTCTTCTGAAGAGTCCATCATGTTTTTTTTTTTTAATCCTCTGTGTCCTCCTTGGCTACTAGCGGCTGTGTAGAGAAGGGGGGGGGGTGGTACACAATCACAGAAGGCTTGTATCATGTGGACGTGCCGACAGTTTTGTTGTCATTACTTAGAATTCCTCATGGAGGCGACAGAAACAACGCACTATCATATTTATTCTGTATTATATTATACCATACTATTAATCACACCACTGTCCCTTTTACCTTGTAATTTTGTCTTTTATTGCATATTGAATAGTTATTTTTATTTCTATTTTTGTTTTATACACCTGTTATTTATTTTTTTTTTTACTTTCTCTTTACTCTACTTATTTGTGTCACAATAATTCTTGTGCATGCTCTTTGAGTCAAGTACAAAGAGTTAAGAGCAAAGAAAAGAGACTAAAATAGAAAAGGATTATAAAAAAAAAAACTTGGATACTATACAAAAGAGTGCAACAAATATAATGAACTATGAATACCGTAACTGGAGTATGAGCACTACCGTAAACCAGAAGCTTGTAAACATAGAGGAGAAGTAATCTAAGGCAACCTGAATCTGAATTATTACTCTAGTTAAGATGTCTCCTCAGAAAGGATTTCTCCAGAGTAGGCAGGCTAACCACACTGTAATGACTTTAGGTATTTCCTAAATCCTTAAATGCTTAAATTTGTGTAATCATGCTCCTGACTGTGTTGGCAAATCCCCCCTCATGAGTGGTCAGATTCCTCCGAGACACTCCTCCACTAGTCCTATTGCTAAAGAGTTATTTCTGTCTGCACAAGTGGAGACAAGCCGACACGAAAGCATATGCCAATTAGCAACTAATGAGTATTCATTATTTAATCATTCTTTTCGAATCTATCAAGGTGGATTTTCATCTGATTTAAGAAATGAATCTACTAATGTCCATCACAAGTTCTGCTTGATAGAAGTTAAGTCATTCATTAATTATCACAATTGTAATTTGGGCTGCGATTTAATCCAGTGATTATTTCCATAATACCATGATTATGCCCATCAGAATCTCCTCAAATTGCTTTTTTTTTTTTTTTTCCAACAACCAACGGTCCAAATATTTTCACATTACTGTCACATAAAGATCAACTAATCGTTTATAATTTCATCTAGTGTACTATACTTAATATATATTATACCATACTATTAATCACAACACTGTCACTTTTGCCTTTTATAATTTTGTCTTTAATTGCTATATTAAATAGTTATTTTGACTCTATTCTTATTTTAGTTTTATATACCTCTTATTGTTTTTACTTTCTCTATTTATCTATACTTATATATGTCTGTGTGCTGCTGCACCACCTGAATTTCTCCTCTGGGTAACAATAAATAACTTATCTTAATTGTAATGTTGTTAAATTGTCTGTCACTCAGCTAATCAATAGGGATGGGAATCACCAGAGGCCTCACGATACGATATCCTCACGACACGATATCCTCACGATACGATGTTATTGCGATTTTAGACAACATCTGTTTTTATCTAAAAAGATCAATCTCACTTCACTTTTATTGCTGGAAAATGGGATTGTCAAGCAGGCAAACTGACTAACACATATAATTATAGATTGATACTCGGCATCTGTGTATCGATACGGTATTGCCACTGAAAATATCGCGATACTATGCTGTATTGTGTTTTTTTCACAACCCCTACTAATCGATTACTCAGAGTTATTTCCGTTCAACAATAACTTTCTAACTTTTAACTAGTTGTCCATGTACTCCTTTTGTTTGTTTTTTACTCAAACACACTTATTCTCCTTTGAATAGAGTACACATGACTTTAGGTAAACATGACTTTAGTTAACATTTAATTTTCTTCTGTCCATCAATAAACTGAAGCTCAAAATAGCCTAAAATGAATAAAATCCCAACCCGATCCCGCCTTCCTTGACCTAAAAACCCTTCCACCTCTGCTTCACTTTGCATTATTTGACGTCCTGTGTGCCCTTCTTCTCTCCTGTCAGGAAACTAGCCTTGAAGTACCACCCGGATAAGAACCCAGACAACCCAGATGCAGCGGAGAAGTTTAAGGAGATTAACAACGCCAACTCTATTTTAAATGATGAGACAAAGAGGAAGATCTATGACGAGTATGGCTCCATGGGCCTGTACGTGTCTGAACAGTTCGGAGAGGAGAGCGTCAAATATTACTTCCTCATGTCCAAATGGTGGTTTAAGGTTTGTGCTTTGGTTTGTTTACAACCTACATGGATTTTTTAAATCGCTACTTATGCATCTAGGCGACATTTAACTTTTTTGAGGGCTTGTTTCAGTAAAGTCACTTTGCTTTTTGTATACAACCAGGCTAATATTGATCAATTCTTTAAAAAAATGTTTTTTTGGGGGGGGGGGGGGGGCATTTTCGGCCTTTATTTTAGTAGGACAGCTGAAGACATGAAAGGGCAAAGAGAGGGGGTAATGACATGCAGCAAAGGGCTGCAGGTCGGAGTCGAACCTGGGCCCGCTGCGGTGAGGAGTAAACCTCTATATATGGGCGCCTGCTCTACCAACTGAGCTATCTGGGTGCCCGGATTGATCAATTCTAAAGTGGAAACTATTGTTGGCTTGCTATATTGCACATACATGACTGACACAATATATGTGTCTATTTGCAGTGCATTCATTCAACCTTTATTTATCCGCGAGAGATCATTGAGGGGTGACCCTCATTTTCAATGTCATCGAGTCAGATTACAAAGACAAATACAGAACAACACAGAAAGTACAATCATATGAAGTATAGAAAGGCAACAAAACATTCAGAAGTGGAAAATGATTTGATAAATACATTAGGATAATGAGGATGCAATAGAAAATACAATCTAATGCAATAAGCCACCAGTAAATGCTACCTTTTTATGAAGCTTATAATGTGTCAGAAATCATCGTATCTTCTTTCTGATCCTGTGTCACAAACTGATATAAATTAAGATTATAAAGTACCATCCACGTTTTTCCGTATAGCTCTCACATATGCTTTAGCCCTAAAATATGCCAGCACAATTCAGTGTACAAAAGGATTAAATAAACTTTTAGTAATTTGAGTTGTCCCAGTGTTAATAATTTGGAGATAAAGACAGTTCGAGAGCCTCACGTTTGCTCTCATATGGCTGAAAATGGTTTTAAAAGTGGTTCTGTTTTGCGTGTTATTTCCTGCAGAGTCTGGTACTGTGCTGCACGATGTTCACCTGCTGCTGCTGTTGCTGCTGCTGCTGTTTCTGCTGTGGGAAGTGTAAACCACCTGACGATGACGACCACTACCAGTATGTCGACCCTGAAGACCTGGAGGCCCAAATCAAAGCAGAGCAGGACGGAGGTGAGAGGGTGATTCACATAGTTATGGTTTAGGCTCTCAGGTCTATAGAACGCTGATGTTGTAAATATTCTTTCTTCCTGGGTTTTTTCCTTCTTTTTTTCTAGGTTGATGCTGTACATCCAAGAGACAATACAGGCTCCCACAAGTAGTGCATTTAACCGCACCTTATACAATACTTGATCCATTAACCACTATGCGATTAGGCCTGTAAAAATTCTTACATAATTGTCTAATTGTCCATTTTTTTTTTTAAGCGTTATTACGTTATGTGGGTCACATAATAGTGATATAACCAAACGATGTATCATGGAATTCATTCAAAACTTTAATTTGTTTAACAAAAGTCATGAATATTTTTAAATTGGAATGAAACAGACAATTATTTAGTTAA
Organism: Zingel zingel; assembly: GCA_023566125.1. Lineage (NCBI taxonomy): Eukaryota > Metazoa > Chordata > Actinopteri > Perciformes > Percidae > Zingel > Zingel zingel. Next base: position 27,788,378 of record CM042332.1, on the reverse strand, counting down.
TCTGAGGAACTAGTTTTACAGCAAAATTTGGAGTGGTTACAGCTCTATGTGCAGTCGAGAGTTATACGTATAATATACATTATAATACATGTATAATTTACATTACTTGACATACTAACTTTTTTTAATTAAAGGTGCACTATGAGTTCCTGCATGGTTTCAGCGCGATTTCATTTTTGTCTCAAACCGTAGGTATCTCTCCTTGATCCACTAGCTGTCTGCCCCCTGAACACACCGTGAAAAAGCCCGGTCTCGGGAGACAACACAGGGGTCGTAAACGTCAAACACTAGAGGCACAGGCTGTGCACCAAAATACAACAAATCACTCCAGCCAATCACTGACAAGATGGTGGTGGGGGTTAGTGACAGTTAGTCAGTTATGGCGCTTAACCACTGCTAGTACCAGCTCGGCTCAGCTCGCCCCGTCCTCCTTTTTCCATTGCAGATTTAGTACTGCCTCATGCGTGAGACCAGCATGGCTGGTCGTCATAGCTACGCCGCAGGAAACTTCCGTGACCTAACACGACACACACACACACACACACACCGATCGATCGTCGCAGGTGGGTTGTTTTTGATTCTCAGCATGTCTGTTGCCACAGCCAAAAGACACATTTTGTTTCAAATAGTGCTGTCAGTTAAACGCGTTAACGGTGTTAATGCAAACCTATTTTTAACAGCATACATTTTTTTTTTAGGTTCTTTTTGGCATAGCAAACTTTTGTAGTTTTTTTTTTTTCCACATGCTGTTGCAACAACTAGTAACAAAAACTACAACACCACACCGGATCTAGCTAGACCGGAAACAAAACAACAGGCACGCCGCACACACTTGCGGCGTGCCTGGGCTTGCGAGCCGGCCAAAGAGTAGTAGGCTAACGTCACGTTTTGAGTGGATGGCGAGCGCGAGACGCCGAAATGGATGCCAATAAGATTCTGAATGGAAAGTTTACTTTTAAAAAGTTGCCAAATGGTTCCATTGACAAGACCAAAGTGATCTGTATGTTTTGTCGTTGTGAACTGAGCTATCATCGCAGCACGTCCAGTCTGAAATAGCACTTGATGGCCAAGCACACAGCTGATGGCCAAGCACACAGCTGATGGCCAAGCACACAGCTGATGGCCAAGCACACAGCTGATGGCCAAGCACACAGCTGATGGCCAAGTACACGGCTGATGCCAATTCTCTGCCCCCTCGTCTATAGCCAGGCGACAATGGATGACTTCAGACAGAAGCACATGGATACCACAACTAAGAACAAAGTTACTGCAGCCATAGCTAAATGGGTGGCTACGGCATGTGGGCATGTTAACGTTGTGGAGGACGAGGGTCTAGCTGATATTATAGCATTAAAATGAGAGAAAAATAATGGGACAAAAAGAAATCAAGGGACATTTAGAATAGATAAAAATGTGCTATTAATTGCGAGTTAACTATGACGTTAATGCGATTAATCGCGATTTAAATGTTTTAATCGTTTGACAGCACTAGTTTAAAAAGAAGCTAGAGGCAACAAAAAAAAACACCGCTGGCTAAACAATTTAAAAATGGCGGGTTTATTCAGGACACCCCCATCTGTTGCTAGCAATGATGACGCAGTGATTAGTGACGATTCTCTCCGACCAATCAGTGGTCTGCAGGTTTTGACGTCACCTTTTGGTATCTCCTCAGCTTGCTTGGAACCTCAACAGAACTGATACTAAAAAAAAGTACCTGTTGGCAGGTAGCAGGGACTTTTTTTCATAATGGAAAACCAAAAAAGGTGAGTAGAGTCTAGCTGAGTCGAGCAGGTACCATGTAGTGGAAAAACGTCATTAGTCATGACAGTTACGGAAACATGGGGGGAGGGGCGAGCTTGCTCTGTTTTGTTTAAAATTGACTTGGAACGTCAACAGAAGTGACCACGCAGGAACCCATCGTGCACCTTTAGACTGCAAACCTTATTTTATGTGAACTGATGAGTTCAGGTGTAAGTCTGAATCGTTTGCCACTTTGTTCCCTGACAAAATCACGGAAAGTTAAACATTTAATTTGTGCAGATGTTTCCACAGCTCAAGTAAAGAAAGGACAAATGTTGTGCTTCTTGCTGTTAGAATTAAAACGGCTGTAATCTTTTTTTTTTTTTTTCTTAACTCAACTTCTTCCTTCCTTCAGGCACTTAACGGAGTCTAGAGTTTGGTGGCGGATAGATTTAGATCTGTCTGTTGGTCTTGTTCTTCCACTCTTGTTTGTTTACTGGAGTCTTTGGGGGTTTCTTGCAAGAAAAGTACACATTCATTTCCTCCGGATTAAAAATGGGTCCTCCGGTCAACTATGTTAAAAATCTCTGAGCTGTTGTTAAACGCCAGAAGTATTTTGCACGCACGTCTGTCGCTGTTTTTAAATTTGAGAAGAGACTGAGATATACTGAGGCAGCTTTTGCAGTAGGTCCTTTTGAAGATCAAATAAATAACAATCTTTAAATCCGGTCTGTTAATGTGGAAACAGCAACTGTAAAAAATCTGTTGAAAGTAAAACTATAACCATCCCTAAAGGCTTTCTGTGACCTCACTAATGAATTCAGCATGCTCTCATGCTACAGGATTTGTGTTTTCATGCTCCCATCCCCCAACAGGTTACACAGTAATCATAGGCCAGCCCAAATCGAACCTGGGTCCAGAAAGCCCAGAAGGCCAGAGTCAGCCCATCCCCCTGCCACTGCCCATGGCCCCACCTGAGCCCCAGTCGCCGACCCCAGCCAGTCCAGCAGGGGAAGAGAACCCCGGAGAGACTCTACCAGAGTCTAAATGACTCGTAAGAGCTGCCTCGTCTGAATTTATGTGTCTCATATCGTCGTCGTCTTCATCCTTGGTGTTGCTCGTCCATGCTTATTAGCTGCCTGTCTGGCTTGTACGTGGCTCATCGCTGCTTCTTCACTCATCCATAACAAAACCGTTGCATCTGTCTAATTCTCACTGCACTGTCACATTCATCATGTCACTCAAGTCCTCTTGTACCTGCATGTTGTTTCCATATGCCTGTCGTCAGTGTTGCATTAAGTCACTGTACCGTTTGCTTGTATTGCTGCCAGAAGACGTGCATGGCTGAATTAATTACTGTAGCTTTTAGGGCTGCACAATGTGAGGAAAATATGCGATAACTTTGTCGAATATTGCGCTAACGATGTTACTTGCGATTAAATGGACAGATATTAAAGTGTACTCAGTTCTGCTGCTTTTCACTGCTAAAATACAACAAGTTGCTTGTTGTATTGAAAACAAATAGTTTACAACATTCTTTTATTGAACAAATTGAATTGAATATTAAAGGCAGCACTAAAAAGAAGAATGGCATTTACATTATACATTTCAAAGTGCTGTTTTCTACTGATATTTTCTTTCAGCTAACCTGAAGAATCTCAGAGTGTCTTTTGCGATGTGGTCATTGCGCCAGTTGATATTGCGATGTCGATACAAAAACGATATATTGTGCAGCCCTAGTAGCTTTAAACTTTTGTACTGTACTGTTATGTCACTGTAACTGCATCGTCTTGTGTTTGACGCTTAGACGGTATGTTATGTGAGGAAATTCTAAGCTTTCATCACGTAGCCTCTAATAGTCAGATATTTTATGCAAAAAATTAAGTTTCTTTGCCCTGCATGTCCACTTTTGGTTTAATACAGACCTATGTTGTCTAATTAGGATCTGTCTTTGTGTGTTTTGATAATCAAATTAACTCACTGTGTTTTGGTTCTTTTTTTTTTTTTATGCCAATTTACAGTTTAAAACCTCAGTTCTTTATCAGAAATATTCCGGTTTTCACAGCTTTTATATTTTGGTTTAAATTGTAAAGGGTTTGAAGTTAAACATTTTGAAACCTGCAGACAACCTGTATGATGAACGGGATTTTGTCCAAAGATATTCAAAGGAGAAATTTGCCATAATGGAGTGTATGATATCGGGGTAACATGGGTCTCTTCCTCTGCTCCTACAGGAAAGTGACGGAGCGGATGAGCCTCAACTAGTGAAAGCAGGTAGGTGAGATTTTTTTTAAATTTTTTTTTTTTTTATCAGTCCACATGCAGGGTAACGCATCACACAGGTAGAAGAAGCTCTACAAAGAGCAGCTGTTGTGTATATTTTGTTTTGTGAAGCTGTATGTTAGGAATAAGTGTCAGTCTTTTTGCGTCTGGATTAAGTTGGTCTTGAATATCTCAGTTTGACTTCCACTTCTCTCCCTCTTTAGCCTCTCGAGCCCCTTCTATGATCCAGCCACATTCACCCGCTGCCAGAGATCAACCAGCCCAAAGCCACCAGCCACCCCAGGCCCACACCTTAATCCTGGCCCCTTAACCCATCTGATTTACCCACTGGACAACACCTGTACGGTGGGCACCTAAAGGCTCTTGCCCGTCCCCCCCTTCCCCTCCACGGAAATAAAGTTATGGAGGAGTATTGATGCTCTGAAAATGCTAAGACCCTCACTGAAAATTTGAATCCCATTTCTCCTTCTAGCTTGCCACAGACTTTAGCCTAGCCTGGGCTAGATGTGATCCAACAGTTTCCGTCATCCAGGGCTAGGCTTGGCAACATGCCTGGACTCCTCCCTAATCTGTTCTTGTCATCCCATTACAACCAGTAAGGATGTGACGCTGGACAATGGCATAAACGGGGAGATAAGAGGGCAAACGACATCATGGAAAGGTGATCCTCATTATTTATTTGCAATCCAGACCAGGATTGAAATGATCTCTATCACAACCTCCCCTGCGTCTCCCTCCAATGTGGACGTTCGTGACCAACAGGAGCCCTTTTTTTTTTTTTTTTTTTAAACATTCCTCCCCCTTTAACTTGTTTTGGAGTTGTTTCTCCAGCTAAAAAAAAAAAAAAGGAAAGGTTTTTGGTAAAATGACTCCAGTATGGAATTGGATGCCACATGTGACGTGTACACGTCATCAGAAGCCAGCAGCACGAGTATGTGGGCCTGGAGGACCTTTTTTTTTTTGTGTGTGTTTGCGCTTCCTTGAGTCCTGTTTTCCCGAAACTCTCCCATTCAGTTAAATGTTGCATTAACACCCTCTAATGTTCATCTCTGTAAACAAGCTCTTGATTCCATGTGTTGGTGGTAAAAAATAATCTTCTTTCGAAAGAAGGACTAACGCTACACAAGTTTTTAAATCGGGACGCTACTACGTTTCACACGAACGCTGAAATGTGGGGAGTTGAGAACAGAAGAGACGTGACGCAGCAGAAGTGACTGACAGATTTAAGTCTTTGATGTTAAATGTCTGAGCCAAAACCTGGATCAGAAGATTTAGAGCATGGATCAGGAGCAGAGTCCAGGCTTTGCTCCCCAATGTGCATGCATTTTCCCCGGATGCATGCCCCCTCTTACTGTACAGCACTGGAATACAGTCCACAGCCCGAAACACAAAAGCCTAGTCTAACCTTACAGACATGCAGTCTCTAGTTATACACACACACACACACACACACACACACACACACACACACACACACAGACTATACACTTGTACCAGCCCGTATGTCATTGTGTGCCATCCTCAGCTAAACAATACAACCCCCCAGCGAAATCTATTTAATGAAATGAACAAAGACTGATGCCATATCATGGAAAACAATCCTATTATTATTCATGTTTTCTCAGATCATTGCGCTCCTTCTTGTGTCGCAGTCACACTATTTTTCGTAGACCAAAGCCAACAGCTCCATGTAGCCAGCCAACCCATAATTACTCTCGTCGAGGCCGATAGTCTCTGGAAACGCCATTTGCTCTGTAAGCCACAGTTCAGTTTGTCAAATTTGTTTCTACAATATGCATTTGGGTCTATGCACCTTGTGGAGCGCGTCCGTTGCCATGTGAAATGGTTATCTTTTTGTTTTCTTTGGTGTAAACCTTTTTATTTTACCTCTCACTTTCAGATGAACAGAAACCTTCAACTTTTAAGTCATTTGATGATCCATAAAAGCAGGTCCAGATTCACTAAGACTGCATTGTAAGGGCAATCTTATGATTCATGATGATCACCTTATGCTAATGAATACACCTCAGTTACTTGAGTGCATTTTCAGTTTTTTAACTAAATTCACAAAATGGTTTGCAGATTAATTTGTGGCCCTTGAAAAATTAACCCTTTAACCCCATATTTCAGGCACTCTTATTTTAGTTGGAGGACTAATCCATTAAGTCCTGCACCTTTGCACCATATTATGAAAAAATCACTTTTTCTGGGATATGGGGTGTTATTTTGTGTCTCCGGTGCTTCCACACACATACAAACGTGGAAAAAAAACAAACATCCATGCTGTTTTGAGTGAGATACTGTTTGTACGGAATGTGTCCTGCCTTCAGTCTCCGGGTGAGCTGTTCAAAATCTGCACGGCTTTCTATGTCACTAGCCGAAGGGGCTAACCGTAGCATGCTAGCTCGTTCTGAATGGCAAAACACTGCTACAACACACACTAGTTCACCATAATCTACAAAAGAACTACTTACATGACCCTGTTCTGCAGGTATTCCACGCAAAGTTGGAAGTGCGCCCTTGTTTAGAAGAAGTCTCCCAGCTAATCCTGCCTTGTAACTGACCGAAGTTGGAGAAACGGCTAGCTAGCTCATGTAATCCTTACCAAGCTACTGCGCATGTGCAACTGCCAACAAAGATGTTACAGCAGTGGGAGGTCTCACTCTGTAGCTAAAACAGAGACCTGAACACAGGGTGAAAAGAGGAGCTGCAGTACAACAAAAATTTGAAAATTAAACCATGTAAACCTATTCTGGTACAACCTCAAAATACAATTATGAACCTGAAAATGAGCATAATATGGCCACTTTAAATTTTCCAATAAAGAAAAGCCCTCCCTCTGCTTCCTGACCTGAACAATAATTGCAGCAGTGACTGAACACACTCAGAAATAGAAGTACCATTGAGTACCTAATGCTTGTCACAGGAGAGGTACCCTTTTGAAAGACAATTGTGTACCCTTCTCTTTCATTTTGTACTCTCAAATTAGTCAGAAGGTACAGTTCTGACCTCTTAATAAACAATATTGTACTCTTAAGAGGACATGTCAAAAAGTGTACCTGTAAGTACAGAAATGTTCTTGTCTTGAACCTCCATTTTTGTGTGTGAACAGACCACTCCTGGATGCAACATTTTGAGGAGTATTGTGTAGCTGTTGGTGTCTTGTTTAACATGAAATCACCTGTAAATATAGCGTGGAGAAAAACAGATCAGATGTACATACAGGTACATGACCATGACTGGTGAGAGGAGGCTTATTGCTCCTCCCTGTGTTTTAATGAATCTGGATCAGTTTTGTTTCAGCTTCCTGGTGACAACAGCCACCCGAAATATTTTGAGATGATCCTGACGTTAGCAAAAACTTGTATACATTTGGTCTAAAACAATCACATTTTCGCTAAAGCATTCACCCATCATTCACAGTTACTTTCTTTAGGAGCAGTGTTGTCTGCATGGTCGACGTTAGTGCCGCAGCTAACAATCATTTTCTTTATTTATCGCTTTGTCTATACAATATAATGTCGGACAGCGGTGAAAAATGCCCATTACAGTTTCCCAGAGCCCGAGTTAACATCTTTAAATGTCTGCTGATGTCCAACAAACGGTTCAAAACGCAAAGAGATTTAGTTTACTGTCATTTGCGACAGAGAAAAGCAGCAGTCTGCACCCTTGAGAAGCTGGAATCAGAGGGTTTGGCATTTTTGCTTGATAAGTGACGAACGATTAATCAATTATCAAAATTGTTGCTGTTTATTTTTTTGTCGATCGATTTATGTTGAGTTATTGCCACAATTTGCAACAGCTGTTAATTAGGATTTAAGTTGGTGCAGCAAAGTACTGAATATTTAAGATAACTGATCTGTATATAGGGCTATAAAGAGAGAGGACACACAACTAATGTTTTTCCCCCTCAGTTTAAACTCAATCTTATTAGTTAGGTACTCTTAATTTATCATGACTGTGTTCCGTCAGAAGTCAACTTCTGTACTGGTCACCATGCCAACAATCAATGAATGCTATTGAGTAATATTTACTCTTATATGGTACAGTACATACTATAGGTGCAAGTTCCTCTCATAGTTCCATGTTTAACAGACTTTACTTCCGGAACTTGAGGATTAATTAATCTTAAAATAATTTTGGCGAGCTTTTGTTATTTTTCATAAATGTCTTGCAGTCCGCTTTTCTAAATCTGTTTTCTGGTCTCCAACGCACCATAGATCAGAAGGAGTTTGTGTGTTGAAATGACGTGATGGACACAGAGACATTGTCACATCTACATAACTACAGTTAAAGGACAAATCCAGCGCAAAATGAACCTAGGGGTTAATAACCCATTTGTACCAAGTCGACCGTTCTCTGGGATATGTTGAACAGTCGAAACGACGAACGCCGTGCAACCAGTAACCAGTAACGTAGCTCAAGCACGGCGTTCGTCGTTCGACTGGTCATGACTGTTTTCCCAAGATGGCGCCCACCTGTATACATGAACAGTACTGTCTTTATAAACTATCTTTTTAATAAACTGTTTTTACACTTACAGAGTTCTCAATGCTTCAGTTTACATGTAGGGACCCTCATTATGCTACCGTGGAAGTGTGGTGCTATTTTGAACCTTGTTAGTGGTATAAAAATAGCGATTTCTTTTTACTTTGCCCGTACCCTGACGACTAGCGTTATAAGCTAATTAGCGTTTTGCGCTAAAACTGGTCACATTCGATTAGCATGAAAACATATCCCAGAGAACGGTTGGCTTTGTACATATGTGTTATTAACCCCTAGGTTCATTTTACGCCGGAATTGTCCTTTAAGCCAAATCTTCCTATCCAAGGGTATTCTTTCAAGGAACAGTTTGACATTTTCTGGGAAATATGCTCATTTACTGTCTGTACGAGAGTCACTTCTCCTGGCTGAGAAATAGTCCGGACATATTCCCCGGTAAAACCACAGCTTGTTTTTTTTTTACGCTTTGGTTTTTGTACAGATTAAACAAACACAATATAACCTGTTAATTAGTCAGGGTTAGCACAAGCTAGCTGTTTCCAGTCTTTGTGCTAAGCTAAGCTAACCATATACTAGCTGTAGAGTTGTATTAACTGCACAGACAGAGTGGGATCAATCTTCTATAACTCAGCAGGAAAGCAAAAAAAATTGTATTTCCTAAAAATGTTGAACTGTTCTTTTAAATGAGACTTATTTGAATAGATCATAATGTTTTTGTTTTTTTATTATTGTTTTGTAAAACAAGGTCTTCTCCGACAAACATTTTGTTGTCTATTTTAGGTCTATATTAATAGGGTTGGGTATTGTTTGGATTTTAACGATTCCGATGCCGAACCGGTACTTTTAAAATGATTCCAATTCCTAAACTAATTCTTAAAAAACTGAAAAATGACATAAAAGAAAGGCTTTTATGTTTACATTTTGGTGTCCCCAGAGGCAAAATATGGCATTTTAAAAGTAGCCTGCATTAACGGTAGCTAGCTAACTGTAGACTACAGAGAAACTGTGATATTTTTACGTCCGTTTCAGAGCGACAAAGGGAAAATATTTCAGTCGACACATTAAGTGGAACCGAAATTTGTGTTCTAATCTGAGCCGATTTCTACCGGTTGCGTAGGAACCGGTTCCATAGTGGAACCGGGTTTCGGTACCCAACCCTATATATTAATAACATTGAAACCTTTAAGATTGTTTACTTGTCATTTGGGTGTCATTAGGTTGATGTGCTGTTGAGAACTATTGTCAAGTGCGGCGTACTGTTGCTTTTGGTGAATTTTTATATTTTTTAAACAAAACGTTCTCGCTTTTCAGTGGTAGGGGGGAATTTGAAGGGCATTCCTTTCTTTTTCTCCCACAACAAATAAAGGCCATAGTGTGTCTGTGTCTCAAGCTAAAGTTAAAGGCATCTCTCAACTTCTAAAACTCCTCAATATTAATATTGCCTGGTGCACTGCAATTCTCTAGTGTAGGACCAGCAACCTAGCTCATTATTTTATTTTGTGAATTACAAACTGTCCATAAACCAGCTCAGACAAATGGTTCCGTCGCTTTATTTTTGGCTCGATCTTTGATGGATTATATATCAGCTGGTATTTCTCAGCGGAGCTGTCTGCAGACTCTAAGGCCATCCGTTTTTAACATTTAAAACCTGTAACTCCAAGTGACCCGTAACATTTCAGGAATCATTTTTTTTTCTTTAGATCTTCTCACATTAAAAGTGTAAAATCAACGAGGCCATAGAGCACTGAAAGAAGACATTATTTATTATTTTTGTAATTGTTGTAAATAACTCATAAAATGGCAAAATAACTGACATAATCCCTTATTGTGAATGTTTTTTTGAATTGTCTGTGTACATACATTTTTAATTTTGTTTTTTATTTGTGACATAGAAATACCATAATTTAAATGTAATATTACTACAATGGGGTTCAACTTGTTGCTCAACTTGGGTGTTAAATGATGGGCGCAGACTCTAAAGTCATTTGTGTGTCGACTTTAAATACTGGGTTGAATGCTTTGTGCTAACCTGATAGCATACGTTGTATTAGTGTATGCAAACTCCATGTTAATGTATGCTAAAAGCAGTTAGCATGGAGCTAACGTTCCCTCCAAAGACAGGTGATTTTGGATCTGTGTTCTCATTACTCGATTGACAATTGGGACGATCTACCAAAATTGCTGTATTTGTCTTAAGAGTGGCAAGAAAATGTTAAATTGAGTAGAACAACATGACGAAGACATTTTTATCAGTGTATTTTTTTTTTTGGCGGGGGGGTGTTAATGTCACTCACTGTTGTGGTTCCCTGTGGACAATCTGTATATGAGTAACTATGAAATTCAACCGAAATAAAAAAAGGGGGATTTTATAATTTCCTGTCTCTTAGTTTGTCTTTTATTTGCAATTGCATGTAATGTTTTGTCAAACTTTATTTAAATTTGTTTTTATTCGCAACAAATCCGAAGAAAACTAGCAATGTTTCAGTCTGTGTGGCACTCAGCCCAAAGCCCATTTATTCCTACAGAGGACTTAAATCGGTAACACTTTACTTGAAGGTATCGACATAATTGTGACATGACACTGTCATGAACGTGTGATAAACATAAACAAGTCAAACGTTTATGACTTCTGTCATTCGGTTTTTGTCATGACAAGTTGACATTGTTTGTGTTGTCTTGATTATGACAACTTGACATTAACCAGGATGACAATACCAGAGGATGTCTTTGTCATGACACCTTGACACTACATTTCTTTGGAGTGTCAGACAATTTGACATTAAACAGGAAGACATCCTCTGGTAATGTCATCCTGGTTAATGTCAAGCTGTCATGACAAAGACATCCCAAACAAATGTATCGTCAACTTGTCATGACCAATATAACTTCTGGTAATGTCACTTTGATTAATGTCAAGTTGTCATAATCAAGACAACCCAAACAATGTCAACTTGTCATGACAAAAACCGAATGACACTTAATGACAGAAGTCATAAACGTTCATGACTTGTTTATAACGTTTATGTCACTCTTATGTAGATACCTTCAAGTAAAGTGTAACCAATCTTTAAAAACACATATGTCACATACATATAGTTAATCTTTTAAAGGCTCAGTAATTTCTTAAAACAGGTGGCCAGTGTAGTTTTTTTAGCAAGTTTTCTAAAACAGGAAGAAATCGTGTATTTGTTGGGGACTATTTTCAACCGAGGATCAGTTTACGTTTTGTGCTCCAGTGAGTATTTGTGGCAGCAGGACAGTGTGTGGGATCGATGTGTTTTTATTGTTTTTGGCCAACAATGGGGTCTACAACACAGAGGACAAAGATATATCAGGCTTTGATACACAGGTAATTATTGTTAATAGACACATTCAGTGTTGATTTTGGGCTCTTCGTGGGATTTTTTTATAGTAATGAGAAAAATGTAGAATAGAATGTCGTTGATGCACAATCATTACCTGAAACTGCAAAATGAAGCTAGTACTAGAGGTGCATGTATAGCTTTTTGTATGGTTAGCTTACTCTGCAGCAGCCCTCCTCTCCCGAGCCTATAAATAGTCTGGTAATCCCATTAATAGCTTAGTCTATTTAGCCAACTCCATTCTCTGGATTAGAAAATACCTCCTGGGTTTGGTCGCTAGGAACTGACAGCGCTGCTAGTTACTCGCTTATCAGAAAGCTGACAAAGGTCAGAGGGCAGGGACCAGTGGCGATTTTAGACCTTTTTTAGGGAGGCTCAAGCCCCCCTAAATTTCATCTCAGCCCCCCTAAAAATTAAAATAAAAAAAATCAAATTTTTATGAATTTTTTTAATCAATTTGAATGCTTCAAGTAAGAGTTTGTGAACTTGTCTGTTAGGGACAGAGGACAAACAATTACAGGTTCAAAGGGCGTGAAACAGGTTTAATATCCTGTGTCGCTGTCGCCAATGCTTTGCACCTGTAACCCAGTAAAGGAAAGGTGTATTTTTTATTCATTTATTGTTTACACCTCATTATTTCATTTGATTCTGGTAGTCCATAAAGGGACTTTCGTAGTTTTGTCATACGTTCAATGTTTTGCATTTATCCTCTGTTATAATAGTAAATACATATATTCATTATTATTCAGTGAAATTACTGATTTAACACTTTTACAAGGCACTGTATCTGTGTCACATTCTCATTAGGGGCTGAGCCCCCCTAAAGGTCTGATCCTAGAATCGCCCCTGGCAGGGACAGGAGGGTCATATTGTGGAGATGATTACGTTTGAACTAATGTTTTTTTCAAATAGAATCTGGTTGAGCCCGATAGGATGGATATAATTCATGTTTAATTACATATTTATTGTGTTTTTTTTCCCCTTATTTGTCTAGGATGACATTTTGTTTTCATTACTTCTATTTATATCTGCCCTGAATCAATAAAACATGGCATTAGTTTACCCGGGGGGGACATTTTTTACCGCTTCATTTATGCTGGGTAACTTAAGTAAGTACTTTGGCGACAAACTATCTATGCTATGTCATCGTCCCAAATCGATATGAAGATTTTCACGAACAAATGATACTCCATGTGTACTGTCGGCTGCAGCCTGAAGTATAGGATCTGGACAGCGAACTAGACGAGAGATGATCGCTGTGAAACAAAGTCAGTTAAGAGTGGTAGTAGGACTTCTTGCCGCTTGTGTGTTAGCGCCATCCTGTGGTGTTCATGGGACGAGGCACTGAAGTGTTCAGTGCTCAGTGTTGGAAATAACAAATTCAAATATATTTTTCTTTTAATGTAGCACATTCATTTAGAACGGTAAACAGTCATTTTCACCAGAACTCCTTTAGTAGGTGGTCTATGTCACTTATTTGTGGACACCCTGCAGCCAATCAAAATTGAGTATTCACCCAGACCATGGTAAAATCTATAATAATGCATCATAATTTATTAGTTGATATTTTGCATTAATATTCTAAAGCTGCAAAGTAACTAGTAACTAATGTTGTCAAATAAATGTAGAACTATAGGCCTATTGATACTGTTAGTACTTGATGACGTTGATGTACCTTCAATCCCTATGCAATTATTGTTTGAAATATACTACGCATCTATTTCGACACAGTTTGACTAAATGGTATTTTTTATATTGTACTTTGTTAAATTTCGTCCTTTTTCTTAAATTCAGCTATTTATTCTTCCTCTTTAAAACTTTAAGCGTGGATGGGGATGTAGCTCAGTGGTAGAGCGCATGCTTTGCATGTATGAGGCCCCGGGTTCAATCCCCGGCATCTCCAGAGAACCTTTTTTAAGCACTAAGACAAGTTCTGACGATATGGACGTCTAAAAGAATAAACCTACTCAATCACTGATTGGAAAAAGTCATTATAACACATATACATAACATTGCACTGTTGTGTCTGTTATTATATAGCTTGCGTTATAATTGTGACCGAGCTCATAGCTTTGGAAACACGGAGCCTATGAAACGCTTGACTGTATTTCAGATTTTGCTCATACACAGATGTTAGTCTTGAATCTACATACATATTTTGATGTACTCTCTATGATAGATAATAACAATAACACATTAATTAAAACAAACTAACAATTACAAACTATTTTTCTGACTATTATAAATGTGTCGAACCAAAACCATGCTATAGACTAATTTCTAACAGCATCTGGCATTTCCCATAGCATAAAATGCACCATAAGTCCCCGCCCCAGCGGTAACTAAGGAGATCAGGAGGTAACTAAGGAGATCACAGTTATGTTTACTACGAATATGCCCTCCCTGCTAGCTGCTGTCTCGGAAATGGCCATAATCTAAATATTGCACTCTATTTCAGCACTAATAACGTTCTTCCCCGTACGAGCTTCCTAAAGGCTTCCGAAAATGCAACTGAAGCATCTTAAAACGCTATTAACACCCCAGGTAAGTACAGTGACAAGTTAGCTAGCTAATGCTAACGTTAGCTGATGCTGGAGAGCGACATCAATTAAAAAGTGTGACTATGTAACGTTATTTTATAACACGACTCGAAAGCTGTAACAACATTATTTCCTCTTGTCAATTCGGCATTTGAGTGACTTGACTGATCCATGTTTAGTTGCTATTAAATAACGTTAAAGTTTTTTACTATTACGTTAACGTTAAGTTACCTTACAGTGTTCGCTAGCAACTGCGGAGCGTTACTTGGTTGAAAAAAGTACTGCTAATTCGCACCGAATTAGCTGAAGACTGCGTCTTCATGATTCAAGCATAGGCAAACGTTATGTTTTAGCAGTCGACAAATTATATCAGCTTTGACAGTTAAAACAGGTACATCTTTTATGGCGTTTGGCGCGAGCCCATGTAGTTACAGAACCTAATATCGTGATGTATGGGGTTAGCTAAAACTAGCTAACTAGGGACGCTCGGCTAAGGCATGGGCTCGTTATCACTTCTGACTGTTTGTTTTCTCTGCCTTCCTTCACAGGAGGGTGCTGCCAAGGTGACATGCATGGCCTGGGCACCGAATAACACCAAGTTCGCTGTTTGCACTGTTGACAGAGTGGTGCTTCTCTATGATGAGCAGGGAGAGAGGAGGGACAAATTCTCCACCAAACCCCTAGACTCCAAGGTGAGACAGGAGTACAGTTATAGCCTAATGATGTCTAATACATGAAGTCAAATCAATTATCATCTCAATCTCACTTTCAAGGCGATTCACTGATAGCATTACGGAAAAAGAGAATATATATTTTTTAAATAAGCTAAATGAAGCCAGAGATCAATTATTTACAGGAAAATGATTCCAATTGTAAGGAGCCCTGAACATAAAAAGCCGAAGGGGACCATAAAGAGGAGTGTTTTAGTGAGTTATTTGAAGTATAGGGGACAAAGAATTGTTTTGAGCAATGAAATTGTCATCTTGTATCAAAAGGACATCAGAGTGTATCAAGCATGTGGCATTGCTGCGTAAAACAGGAACAATATGAGCCTTGCCGAGCCCATTATATATACATATATATATATATACACATATATATACAGAGGAAGAAGATGGATATGAACTATCTACATAATCTTATTATGGATAAGAGTGAAGAAGTATAATGTATTAACATGACACGTGGCGTTTAAATTAGCCTTCTGTTAAAATAAAGTATGCTACAGACAGTGTTGTCACATCTAATATGATGGATATAATTTACTATAAAATTGATAACTCTTCCACAGGTGGCCGGGTAGATCTTAACCTGAACTTATTATTTCAACACAATTGTGTATTCCACATAAGCATGCTTGAATAATCATGTTATAGAACTGATCGATACTGCACTAATTATCAGTCGGAAGTATTTCATACGAAGTGATTCTAATGAGGCATTTCAGAGTTTGTTGCAGTGTTTTAAAGCAGAGACTAAGACAGACTGCAACACTCTTTACAAACTTTTAGGTATTTTTTAAGTATTGCTACACAATATATATGTTATCCTTTTCTTTTTACTAATACAGCAGGACCATATCATACATACAACATATCAGCAACATCTTAATAATTAACAATTAACAATTTTGCGGGAGAAACGCTGATTTGGATTCCTCACAAGCATGCAATCTTTTTTTTGAACATCCTGCTATCAGTGATGAACTTAAGTGCCGCTTGCTTTGGTGCAACTTTTATTTTGCAAGTGCAACGTGGGTGTGTTTTGGCATTACATTTTCAAATTTAAAGATGAGGACACTTGGCAGATAATATCTGTAATGTAGAATTTAAAAGTGTGGATATTGGCCTTTGAAATTAATAGACCATCAGTGCCCTTTTTTTTTAATGCCTTTAAGTCCTGTCCATGGCATCTCCGAGTATACTGTATGTTGTTAAAATGCCTTCCTCTAACAGCAGGTTGTGTGTTAATAATAATCCAATGTAATCTTTTGTCAGTATGGAAAACAGAGCTATGTTGTCAATGACATGGCATTTTCACCGGACTCCACCAAAATCGCCATCGGCCAGTCCGACAACATCATCTTTGTCTACAAAATTGGAGAGGATTGGTAATGTCCTGTGGCTGATTTCATCTCCCATATTAATCTGGATTTTGGTATCTATGTCAATGCATGCAAACCGGTTTTTTATCGGTGTTATCATCTCTCCTAGGGGGGACAAGAAAGCCATTTGCAACAAATTTGTGCAGACGGTAAGTAAACAGGAGTAGACACTTTTGACAGTGAACCGCATTTTTAAAGAGGCAGCTGCTGTGGTGTAAAAAATAAATGACAGTGACAAGCACTGTATGCATTCTTGTGTTTCTAGACAATAATTTCACTAATGTAACAGTTAATAGGGGTGTGCAAAAAAATCGATTCACATTCGTATCACGATTCAAGCTCTACTGATTCAAAATCGATTCATAGAATTCCAAAAATCGATTCATACTTAATTTTCATATTATTATTATTATTTTTTGTGTTATGTCTACTGCAATCACATGGGGACAGTAACTACATTTACATAATGTGAATCGGGTTTTTTTAAGATTTATGTTTTGGGGCATTTTCAGCCTTTATGTTGACAGGACTGCTGAAGACATGAAAGGGGAGAGAGAGGGGGGGGAGTGACATGCAGCAAAAGGCCACAGGTCAGAGTCGAACCTGGGCCTGCTGCATCGAGGAGTAAACCTCTATATATGGGCGCCCTCTCTACCAACTGAGCTATCTGGGTGCCTGTGAATTAGTTGTTTTATTTTTTTAATCAAGAATCGGTTTTGAATCGAAAATCGATTTTTTGAATCCAATCTTGAGCCTAAAAATTGATATCGAATCGTGACATTTTCTGAATCGTGCCCTCCTAACAGTTAATGTTATTTAAAAGGTATTTGGCCATTTTAGCCGGTAAGTTAGCATGTTTCACAGATGTTTTAGTAGATTTCAGCCATGTAAGGCTGAAGAGGGATCACAAATGTTTCATTAATATTATGCTAACATGTATAGTTATCGTATAGTTCTAGCTGCTGTTTTAGTGTTCATTGTATGTAATGTAATATCTACTCTTTGGAAGTCATTGGGTTGGGTTTCTTACTTAGAAATCTGACTTAAATGGCTTTTGCATGTCGGAGAGCTTTTTTCCTGGTAGGAAGTTTGAATTTCCAACTTTCCGACATCTTTGTAATGCAGCATTTTATTCACTGTCTTGCAGAACGCTGTGACTTGCTTGCTTTGGCCTGCAGAGCATGCAGTTGTTTATGGATTAGTGGATGGCAAGGTAAGTCAGCAACATGTTTAAATAAATGTTGTTCAGTGTATTATAATATTACAGAAGTACCAGTAGGAAAGCAGACAGCAGTAGTGCTTGAAGTAGTAGTTGAGTTAAAATCATTTATTGCCATTCTGTTTAACTTAAAATGTTACCGAACAGTTAAGCAGTTATAACTGCTGTCTGCCTTGTAGCAAAAAATATCAACATTCAAAAGCTAATTTAGGTCAAATAATAAATGAAATGTCGTAAATATGTTTAATTTTCGGACTTTTTTTTCATAGGTTCGCCTGGCCAACACTCAGACAAACAAGTCATCAACCATCTATGGCACAGAGTCCTGTGTTGTCTCACTGGCAACCAAGTAAATGCATTATACATATTACATATGTAATTATGACCAAACCATTTGGGGGAAAAAAGAAGAAGCAGTAGTGCATGCTGACTGGCCTAGCTCTCACAATGCCAACGAATTATCTACTTATTTATGTTTCTTCCGTGGTACTCTCATTAAGTGCTATTTGTCTGTTCTGTGTCAGTGTTTCTGGTAAAGGAATCCTGTCTGGACACGCTGATGGGACAGTCGTGCGTTATTTTTTTGATGATGAAGGTTCAGGAGAGTCTCAGGTACTCACATTTATCAGTGGTTGCTGCAACATTTAGGGTATGTATTTTGTTTCCAATGCTTCTATCAGACTAACAAAACATGCTCCCACTTTGACACAGGGTAAGCTGTTTATGCACCCATGCCCACCTTACGCCCTGGCCTGGGGTGCAAACAGCATCATGGTGGGCGGCTGTGACAAGAAGGTGGTGGCCTACAGCAGGGAAGGTCACATTCTGCAGACCTTTGAGTACAGCCGCGACCGGACAGAGAAGGAGTTCACCGTAGCCACCACCAGCCCCAGCGGGCAGTCGGTTGTGTTTGGCAGTTATGACCGGTCAGTGTATGGTCCCTCCATCAGTATACAGACAGTACTGTGATGCCTATCAGCTGAGTAAAGAATGCCATAGAAGTTGTTTCTATCCCTGATGTTTCTCCTAGGTTGCGGGTGTTTAACTGGGCTCCCAGGAGAGGCGTGTGGGATGAAGCCAAGCCTAAAGAAATTCTAAACCTCTACACCATCACCAGCTTGGCCTGGAAGAAAGATGGATCACGCCTCTGTGCTGTAAATACTTATTTATCACAATATTTGAATCCGGAGTGTGACTTTAACGCCAACTTCTGTTAGTGTGCCTTTTGCTCGTTACTTCTTCAGTGGAGATTCGCAGCAGTGCTCGCACGTGCATGCATGGAGAGTTCTCTTTCTGGTCTCTTACGTGACCTGTTTTTAGACTGATTTTAAACCGCTTACTATGGCATGGAAGTCATGTATCTTTATTCCTCTGTTAAAACACAAACCTAAAACACATCTGTAATAGGTGTTTAATGTGTTTATTTATTGTGTGTTTGTGTCTTGACAGGGAACACTGTGTGGGGGAGTGGAGCTGTTTGATTGCTGCCTACGGAGAACTATCTATAAGAACAAGTTTGAGATGACCTATGTTGGCCTGAGCCAGGTAGAGACAACCACACAACTGAAGTATCTTCTTTCATTTTTTTAAGATTATTTTTTTGAGGCATTTTAGACCTTTATTTGATAGAACAGCTTAGCCATGAAAGGGGAGAGAATGACATGCAGCAAAGGGCTGCAGGTCGGAATCAAACCCACGGCGCCCAAATATCTTTTAATTGCACGAACAATAGCAAAAACAATGAGTAGACATCATCAGGACAATATAAGCTTTTCCAGCCCTCACTTTGGTCTCTGCCACTTGCCAATTAATGTGATGTGAATTTGAAAAGAGCCAGTTGATTGTGCAATACCAATCATTCAGATTTAATGAATTCAAGTGCAAAAAACCCCCCCCAGTATCTTTATTTCCTAATTAAGAAAGGAACATGAAGGGGTTGGAAACAATCACAGTATCTTTGGATTTTCTATTTAACTGATGCATTACATGGACCAGTAAAGGGAATTTTAAATAGGTAAAAACATATTGAATTTGAATCCAATTTGAAGATTGACCAAACAACCGAACAAAAATATAAATCTTACAAACATATTAATTAAGGAGGTTTCAAACAACATTTTATGGGATGGTTGTCTGATCACACCAAGAGAAAAGTATCTCTTCTGCTGGTAATGCATATCATTTCTTTTTTTTTTTGCATTATTTTAAGCTAGTTATTTGAACAAAAATGTAAATATAGGCGTATAGTTATTCCAGAAAACAAATGCTGTATTGTATTATTTGTGCTATAAACCTTGGAAACTGGGAAAAGAATAATTTGATCTGTGACAATCACTAGTTTGTGACACAGAATAATAACGCTGTAAACCCAACTGATATAAATGTGTAGAAATAGCCCTAGAACTCAGTCAAGGATTTTTTTTAATAAACAAAATAATATCCCAAGTTATTTAATGCATGGATTGATTTTGGTGTTTGTTTGAAAAAATAAGATACAAAATTGAAATTGACGAGATTAGGATTGAGAAATTCTTGAGACAAGCTGATGTGTAATTACATTTTCCAGTCAATAGTTCCTAAGCAACATTTTCTTTCTTTCCCCTTGTGAGCGTGTCTGCCTCCTGTTACAGCTGGTCGGATTATTATACTCTATCAGAGTGCAGATGGATTTATGTGTGTAATATCTGAATAAACTGATAAGTAGACCTTGGTCAATCCAGTTTTATTAAGCTTACGCATCAAGTCATTGAATATCACCCCTATTATTTAAAAAAAATACAAATGAAACATATTATTTCTTTCTTTATTTGCATTTTTGTCTCTTCCACTTTCTTCTAGGTGATAGTGAGGAACCTCTCTACAGGAACGCGGGTGGTCCTGAAGTCCTATTATGGTTATGAGATAGAAGAAGTCAAAATCATGGGCAAAGATCGCTACCTGGTGGCTCACACCTCCGACACTCTTCTTCTGGGAGACCTGCTGACAAATAAACTGAGCGAGGTGGGACTTAAAGGGTCACTTCACCTAAATCGCACAAATTCAACACATTTACTTACTTCAGTTTATCTGCTGAGGTTTTAAATTGTCAGCCTCTAAAACTTCTGCCTGCACGCCAATATAATAGAGATGAATTTGAAATGAAATTGCATTTGGAAAAATGTTGAAGACGCACGTTGTTGTTGTTGTTGTTGTTGGGACTTTTTCTTCCATTGAAGACTGTCATTCTTCACTGCTTTAAACCGCGTGAATGAAATCCATTCCCCTCCTCAAGTTTGTGTCATATCATACGTACATATCTTCACACAATAAATGGAGGTGGACATTTGAATTGAAGCCTTGACTCTGCTGCTTCTCTTTCAGGTGCCATGGCCTGGTTCTGGGGGAAACGAAAAGTTCTTTTTTGAAAATGAAACAGTGAGTACACACGTGTGTTTTTGGCAGCTTGAAGATTTTTATTAAAGGTCCTATGACATGCTGCTTTTTGGATGCTTTTATAGAGGCCTTAGTGGTCCCCTAATACTGTATCTGAAGTCTCTTTTATATAGGCCTTAGTGGTCCCCTAATACTGTATCTGAAGTCTCTTTTATATAGGTCTTAGAGGTCCCCTAATACTGTATCTGAAGTCTCTTTTATATAGGTCTTAGAGGTCCCCTAATACTGTATCTGAAGTCTCTTTTATATAGGCCTTAGTGGTCCCCTAATACTGTATCTGAAGTATCTTTTATATAGGCCTTAGAGGTCCCCTAATACTGTATCTGAAGTCTCTTTTATATAGGCCTTAGTGGTCCTCTAATACTGTATCTGAAGTCTCTTTCCCGAAATTCAGCCTTGATGCAGAATTACAGCCACTAGAGCCAGTTCCACAATGAGCTTTACTTAGGATGTGCCATTTCTGTGTCTGTAGCTTTAAATGCTATTTAGGAGGAGAGAGATGGAGGGTGGGGGTGAGGCCTTGACCAACTGCCATGCTTTGCTTGTTTTCAAGCCATGATGTCTCTCTCTCTCTTTCTCATGGGTGGGCCAAATTCTCTGGGCGGGCAAAGCAGAGAAAGGGGAGGTAACCTTTCCCCTTATGACCTCATAAGGGGCAGATTCCAGATCGGCCATCTGAGCTTTCATTTTCTCAAAGGCAGAGCAGGATACCCAGGGCTCGGTTTACACCTATCACCATTTCTAGCCACTGGGGGACCATAGGCAGGCTGGGGGAACGCATATTAATGTTAAAATACCTCATAAAGTTTTATACCTCATTTTCATGCCATGGGGCCTTTTTAAAAAGGCTATTATGGGGCTTTTCTCCATCAAATTAAAAGACACATCAACCTGTTGTTTTTTTACCATAAAAGTTTACAGCAGTGCTAGATGATACTCGCTAAGGAGCGATAAATTGTAAACTATAATTGCAGTACCGTTGTGTCATGTGTTGTGGCTGCCAGGTCCCTTACTACTGCTCCCATTATACCGCATGCCACTGTGTTTTATCTTCCAGGTGTGTATGATTTTCAACGCTGGGGAGTTGAGCCTGGTCGAATACAGTAACAATGAGATCCTAGGATCAGTCAGAACAGAATTTATGAACCCTCACCTGATCAGGTAGGTCCAGTTACACAAAACAAACGCACCATGTCAAGTTGGTTTAGTAAGAAACACCTCAACAGGTTTGTCCGCTTCCACAGAACAAATGCAGACAAGTCAGACAGATATAAATGATTGTAACTGGTTAACTGTTAACTGTTATCAGGTATAACTCGGAACTCATTGTTTTGTTGAATATCAGAATTGTGAAAAAAAAAAAATAATGTCAGAAATTGCCAAAACTGCATAGCTCCCCTTTAACACTAATGCCCACTAATCAGCCCCTGATCATTCCTAATATGCATCTCCAGCTCTGTCCATTAGATGGGTGTATTGAGCTGTGCAGAAATTCCAGGTATCACGCCAGTGAGGCTTCATAAGAGTCAGGGAGCCACAGCCTGCTCGTCAGCACACACCCATGTTAAAATATTCAGCCCTGTCAAAAGTGTCAGGACTGACGTCCCCCGAGTCACTGACTAATGGCCGACGGCGGTTGAAGCAGCAGGTTTCAGGATGCTCTGACTGCTCCTCGCCTCTGGCTGCACACTGTCGCATGACAACATCACGATCAGGGATGTCCTGGGGGTTTGAACGGCAGCTGAAGCCAATCACACTGAGCAGATACTGGATTTAACACTCACATGTCGATACAGTGTAAATTCGGTCAGGTCACATCGACCAATGTTTGTTTTGCAGTGTCCGACTAAATGAGAGGAAGCAGAGAGGAGTTGAAGACAACAAGAAGCTCGCATATCTGATTGATATAAAGACCATTTGTATTGGTAAGAATGGGTTTATCACTCTGGTGTTGGTATGGTCAATTACAGTGGTGGAAAGTAACTAAGTACATTTACTATGGTAAAGTATGGTACTTAGATTACCACTTTCTGCTACTTTATACTTGTCCTCAACTAGATTTATTTTCTAACTTTAGTTACTTTGCAAATTCAGATTGATAATACAAAATATGATCAACAAATAAATTACAGTATCACGTATTATCATCGGTTAAGATAAGACTTTATTATATTTATCTGTGGGGTTCAGTCAGGGTTCAATTCACAAGCTACCCAGAAATATATAAAGTCATTAAAATTAGCCCCACCTGCAGCATTAATGTGAGGAACGCATTAATGCATCAATAATGAGAATTTCATTATATGCTTATTCTGAAATGGGCCACTCTTCAAAATGAGCACCTTTACTTGTGGTATTTTAACAATAAGTACAATTTTGAATGCAAGTTTTTACTTGTAACAGAGTATTTCTACACTGTGGTATTGCTAAGTAAAAGATCTGAGTATTTCCATCACTGATCATTCGAATTTTTTAAATACAATATGCTTTAGCTTCTATTAGCCACGAGCCGACCCAGCTCAGGTCTTCTTCAGGCACGAAAAGCAAACAAACAAAAAACGATGTAGAGAAGCTATTTTTTGGTATCCAAAGTACTGTATAAGTGTACTATAAGTAATAGTGAGTCATCAGTTTTCAATGCTGTGGGTTGGATGCTGATGATGCTGCAATTATGATATTTTTCTCTCCATAAATCTTTTAGTATATCTTGGTTTACACATTGAGCCAGAGCTAGTATCAACACATGATTACTCACAATAATATTAAACTGCTGAACTGCTGCAACTACAAAGAACTGCAGTACATCATTAGTTGGAACTGTATCATTTCCATTGAGTGGACCACACTGACTGGAGCATATTGGATTTTAATTAAAAATTTGATGTATCAGCAGACTAATAGTATCAAGTTGATACCAGAGCAGGTACGTTTTTAAAGTAGAGACACGGCTCACTCTGCCTGATATAATTACAGATACTTATCATCAAATGAGGCTAATTTTAGCCAGATATATTGTCACACTGGCAGTCTGACTGCTGCTCAGTTAACCTGTCCTTTTTCCCCCAGTGGACTTGGCCGGGGGCTGCAATCTGGGAACCATCAGCCAACAATCCAAGATTGACTGGCTGGAACTCAATGAAACCGGACGCAAACTGCTGTTCAGGGACAAGAAGCTGCGGGTGAGAATGAAAACCTCAGCAGCCTGAGTGGAAACAATGGGAGGGAGGTCTAAAGGCAGAGAGGGGCAGATTATACACAAGACAGTGCTCGAATTATCTTTTTGTCTTTAAGGGGGTCTCTCTAGCTCATAAAAAAAAAAAGTTTGCACATCATGCCTAACAAGGCTATACAATTAAATAGCCTAGGTGCGAATGGCGCTTTTGCGCAGTATATACGAACAGTAGACCTAGGCTATAACTTGACACATGCATACAACAGACAGAGACCTACAATTTCAACATATTATTGATTATAATAGTCCTTATTTCATTTCAATTTCGCAATACTGCTGTCAAATCGATCGTATGCAGTTTGCTCACATAGCCTAGTGGTGTGGTGGTGAAGTGCAGTCATGCTGCGTTCTTGAGCGTAGGGTAGGCTCAGGTCTACGTCCCGTAGTAGCCTATATTTTAATTTAACGTCTTTAATGGTAAGAGACCGCACAGGGATGGATAATGAAGGTTGTTTAAGATTAAATTACAATGCCACATATGGCAGACACCTTCAGATATGAGAGACCCCCTCATTTTGTACTTTGTTGCTTTCATGGGCTCCCACGTAATTCGAGCACTGACACAAGATGATGATAAGTAAAGTAGTAGAGTCCAGCCTTGGTTAGGGTTAGTTATGTCTAAAGTTAGAGCCACGTCCATCACCCAAATAATGTCTTGTGGATTAATTTTGGTAATCCCGGTGATGTGATAGTGTTTCAGAATAAATGTGTCTACATTTGCCACAGGGGACGCCATTAGTCTCAAGATAACTTTATTGTTAAAGGTGCAGTAGGTAAGACTTATAAAACTAACTTTCTGTCATATTTTCTGAAACTGACCCTATGTTCCAGTAGAACTACATGAAGCAGGTCATTTAAAAATCCGGCTCCTCTGGCACTGCCTACAGCCTGTAGTGCGATTTGCACAAATCCACCGCTCCCTGTTCAGATGCACCAATCAGGGCCAAGGGGGGTGTCTAACTGCGTGTCAATCACTGCTCATGCACACACATTCATTCTCCCTTGTGGGGGAAGGGGCTTAGGAGACCGTTTTGGGCTTTAGCGGAAAGGGGGGAGGGACTGAGAAGTTGTTGATGTTCCAATTTTTTGGCTAAGTCCTGAATCTTCGCAATCCTACCTACAGCACTTTTAACCCATCTATGTACAAGTAACCAGTAGTGGTGAAACTTAATTCCTGTTGAGCCAATGGTGCTGCATTTAACATTGAAGCAGTTCAAACAAGGCAGACAACATAAGGTGCAAAAAGACAACAAACTAAGCTCAAAGAAGTTATGTATGAAGTGTTGTTTACGTATGTCCTGTAGTTCAGGGATTCCCAACCTTTTTGGCTTGTTACCTTTTTAAACAAAGTGTCTACTTTGCATCAGAGCTGCAACAATTAGTCAACAGAAAATGATTCGACAACAGTTTTGATAATCGATTAATCATTTAAAGTAATTTTTCATGGAAAAAAACAGCAGAAAATGCTGTTTTTCAGCCTTTCAAATATGGAGATTTCCTGTTTTTCTCTGTTTGATATCATATTGAATATCTTTGGGTTTTGGACTGAGGAAGCAAGACATTTGAGTGGAGAAACATACATTTTCCCCTTTTCTCACCTCTATACCAAGAACAAACAACATTTAGAAAAGGTCTCTGTTTTGTCAGGGCTGAGATTCACAGGATGTGCAGGATGAGAGTGGCAGAGAGCTGCTGTCAGTTGTTGCCCCGGGTAATGGAGCAGCTTGATGTCTAAGTCCTGGGGCAAAGACATGGACAACTCTGGTAATTGGGAATCCCTCAGTGGCTTCAAACTTTTTGCTCCACTCTTATTTTTTTCAGGTAAAAATGTACAAATTGGGTCGACCTCTAGCTCACCCAGTAAGAGCGTGCGCCCCATGTAGGCTGAGGCCTTTGCAGTGGCCCAGGTTGAAATCCGACCTGCGGCCTTTTGCTGCGTGTCATCCCCAATCTCTCTCCCACCTTTCCTGTCTATCCACTGTCACTCTGCAATAAAGGGATAAAACCCCCCAAAAAAATAATCTTAAAAAAAAAAAAAAAATCATTTAGTAAATGAACTTTAGTGGGACAGATTGTGAAATATACATAAGAACTCCGAAGAACGAGAAGTTTAAGGGTAATTAGAACCAGAAAAATCTTTGTAATCTCTCTCCCTCCCTGTTTTAGACACTGTAAAGGTGTGTGGTTGTTATGCAGACAGAAATCTTTAACTTGAACAGTTTCTAGCCAGAATGTTGACGTGAATACTTTGGATTGTTGTTTCTTTTGCACAGGTATTTATTTTTTTTTTTTAAACCTTCAATTCAGTACTGATGCTGCATTAAGATTAGATGTGCATGTCATCGGCCTATTAAGTGGATACAACACCAACTGCCTTTGCTTACCAGATTGAAAAGAATGTATGCTCTTTCACATTTTTTGGCTATTCACATTCACAGCACATATTC
Organism: Zingel zingel; assembly: GCA_023566125.1. NCBI lineage: Eukaryota > Metazoa > Chordata > Actinopteri > Perciformes > Percidae > Zingel > Zingel zingel. Next base: position 27,761,516 of record CM042332.1, on the reverse strand, counting down.
AGAGCACTCACCACAAGTAAAAGAAAAAAATGTCAAGATGCATAACAAATGTTTCTTTAATTGGAACCTACTTTCATGTGAACTTATCAACAGGCTGCTGCTCCTCATTGCATTAAAACTTGGCAGGCTGAGCTCCAGGGTGAAACTATAGACGCAGCATTATTAAAAATGGTGGGGGGGAAGATATTAAAGTAGCTGATTACAACAGCGGGGCTGCCTCTCATACCCACACATACATATTAAGTGCTGTGGGAGCCACTGTAGCTTATAGAATCGACATGACCTGCAATCATCAAGAGTATAGCAGAATAAATTTGCAGTGCGAGTACTCAGATGGTGCTGCTGAAAGGTAATCAACTTTGTGTTTATGAGTTAAACTGTTGTTTCATCCAGAAACCTATGGAAACCAGCTCTTACATCTGACTATAGTAAACTAGTTGCCAGGTCTGTCATTGACCTCCAAAGGCTCTTTATTATCTGATGGACATTTTGCAATCGTTAAAGCTACATTGTGTAAGAATTTCTCCCAATCTAGCAGTGAAATTGTTTATGACAACCAACTGAATATTACTTTCTAGCCCCTCCCATTCCGATCGCGTTTTAACTCCTACGGTGTCCAAAGACGAAATTAGCTCTTAGTATCTCCATCGTTTACACGCAGCTGTTCTAGTCACTCCAATATTAACTTTGGTCTTGTTGCTTTGCCTGTCACGTTGTCGTTTTAATTCTCTTTTTCGCTTCCCTGGTGAGTAATCTCCCCCTGGCATTGGTCACGGTGTGGGGTGCCACTGAGTGTAAAAGGGCAAAAGGCAAATGTATGTCCCTCTTTGGCTAATGTATTTTAAAGATGGAGGCACAACATGGCGGCCGTCATTCGAGCGAGTCTCTCATATGTATTCTGAATGATTCTGAATGGCAGATTCTACGCTTATGAGAATACTTTGATTAGTTGGTGGAAGTAATTACACATGAATGAGCACATATTTGTGAAAGAACAAAGGTTTTTTTGCTAAGAATCAACTCAAAAAAATTACACAATGTAGGTTTAAAAGAATAGTTTGACATTTTTGTAAATACCATAGAAATAAAAAATGTTTTTAATATATTTCCATGGTATATCCACTTATTTGCTTTCTTTCCATGAGTTAGAGGAGGAGGTCAATCATATCTGTTAATTCAACACGGAGCTGGCGGAAATGATAGTTTTTAAGTGTTTTTGTATGTGATTGAGGGCTGACAGAAGAATTTATACATATAATTTAAAAGTGGGATTGTTTGGTCAGTGGATTGTGCTGCAGGAGGCTGTTGAATGCTTTTTTGTGACGTTTCAGTCAGCACCATTAGACCTACATCAAATACTGTCACTACTGCAGCTACAGTAGCTCGGAAGCATCAATGCAATTAATTGTACCTTTGGGAATTATTGTTATATACTTAAAAAAGTGATATAATACTGACCTACTACCCTACTGACTCTCCATAATATTTAGCCTGGTATGTATGTGAAAGAGGTATTAAATTGCATTCTGTGTGGTATTATAAAGGTCTTTTTAAAAAAAAGTCTTAAATTTAACTCTGTGAAGCCTGCAGAAACTCGACAACATCAGAGTTTTTTTGTACGGATAAAACACACAACATGTAAAAATGTTAATTAGTGAACTTAAAGGCTCTGACACACCAACCCAATTATCGGCCGTCGGACAGTCTGGCGAGGTCGGTGACTCGAGTCTGTTTGGTGTGTTCCGTGCCGTCGTCAGTCGGAGGAGCCGTCATTGCCTCAATGATCAATTACCGGAAATGACGAGTGGGATAAGCGTGACGAACGCCTCTCAAAATCTGGCAAAAATCTTTTAAACTGACCTTTGTCGATCTGAAATGAAGACCGATTCAGCAACTGCACGGCCTAGTTCTTGCTTAAAATGTTTTCAGAAACACGTTTCGGTGAACTATTTTCGTAAAATACGAGATCGTATTCTGAACGAGCCGCCATTATGGTCTGGCTTTGAAATTCGGGAGAAGCCAGACCCACGTGACGCATTCATCCAATCAGCTGCCAGTTTTAATTTTTTTGGGTGACAATACAGATTAGCGCCGCCTGCTGTTATTGAGACTATTACGTCTCGCGCACGTGCAGAACATATGCTCAAGTCAGCGTTGCCTCAGTGTGTTCCGAGGCACTTTTTTGACCAACTCAGGGAGCCGACTGATCAGTCCGACTGCCTTTTCTGCCGACGTTCGGTTGTCGGAATGGTGTGTGAGAGCCTTTAGAGGTGCTGATGGGAGGATTTTGTTACCTTTGGAAAGAGTCAGGCTAGCTGTTTCCCTCTGTTTTCACTCCTTATGCTAAACCAAGCTGTCTACTGGCTTCATATCGAATTGACAGATACTGAGAGTGGTATCAACCTTCTCGTCTAACTCTCAGAAAGAAATCTAATTCCTCTGATGAATTTCTATATCTCCCTCCCTCTCCTTTCTCTTTAGCTCCATCTGTATGACATAGAGAGCGGCGTTAAGACGACGCTGCTGAGTTTCTGCTCCTACGTCCAGTGGGTGCCTGGCAGTGACGTGGTGGTCGGCCAAAACAGGGGAAACCTCTGCATCTGGTACAGCATTGACAGCCCCGAGAGCGTCACCATGTTCCCGATCAAGGTGAGGCTTTGTTCACTTTGTATGTGTGAGTGTGTATTTGTCTGTTCTCCATCAGGTTACATCTTACATGACTGAAAAGGTTATTAAGTATAGTATAAAACAGCCCTCGTCTTGGCCTTTTTTGTCTTTTCATTTGACCCTCTCTACCTGCTAATTTCCCATGTCTTTCAAACTCCACACCGCCAGTTTGTAGTCTCCAAGCCCACGTTGAAATAACCCCAATGACATTACTATGCCATCATCAGGGTTATTTTGTCAGGCATGATAAAGCGCCTCCTCCAGAACCACAGAAGGCATTACACGATTGTTTTTTTTAGGCTGAGTAGTTCTCCTTATGATGAGTAAACCGAGTTCCCCTTTAAAAGAGAGTTTCCACCTCTGACCCATCCGTTGTAGTTGTGCTACTAAGTTTGCAGTTGATAGTTTTATATATTTTCCTGTTTTTATACCAAAACAACTTCTTTTGCTTTTGCTTTCCCTCACTGATGTTCTCATTAATAATAAAAACCAGGCAGAAGAAGCACCTACATGGGTGCAGTTGGACAATTTATTTCATATTTTGCAAAGTGCATCAATTATTACAGATAGTTAATGGACAAATAATTGCTGTGGTCTATCATTTAAAAAAAAAAAGTTTTAATATTTGCAGGGACTTCTTTGTAATTACAAAATCGCAATGGTGGAAGAAGTATTCAGATCCTTAAGTTAAAAGTACTAATACCACACTGTGAAGATACTTCATAACATAAGTTAAAGTCCTGCATTCAAACTGTTACTTAAGTAAAAGTATGTAACATTAGCAAAAATGTGCTTAAAGTATCAAAAGTGAAAGTACTAGATGCAGAAAACAGCTCCTGTGAGTGTTATATATGTAATATATTACTATACATTTGATTATTATTACTGATGCATTAATGTGTAAGTAGCGTTTTACTGTGTAGTTTGTTCAATGTGGAGCTAGTTGTAACTACTTTATATTCTGTTGAGTAGTTTAATCTATAACAGTGCCTCAAATTCTATAAACTGATCATGTCTTTTGTATGTAAAATCTTTATCCGTAAAGTAATTAGTAATTATAGCAGTCAAATAAATGTAACAGAGTTAAAAAGTACAATATGTCCCTCTGAGTTGTAGAAGTATAAACTAAGTAACATGAAATGAAAATTTTACCTCAAATTTGTACTAAATGTAGGCCCTACTTAGTTACAGACCACAACTCTCTAATTGAGGTTTAAATTGCTTTCACTTCTCGTTGTCAGGGAGACATTGTGGATCTAGAAAGAGTCGATGGGAAGACAGACGTGATTGTGACAGAGGGCGTCAACACTGTGACGTACACGCTGGACGAAGGCCTCATTGAGTTTGGTACTGCAATTGATGATGGCGATTATGACCGGTAAGTTTAGACTACTTGGACAGATATTAGACTTACATTCAAAAATCAACCCATCACTGTAATTATTTTTATTTTTTATTGTTATTATTGAGAATCACATGGTATCAGCAGTTTTCACAATCATTTTTGGATTGAAAACCTTTACAGAGTGATCCAAATTTTTCAGATTTTTTAAACTTTAAAATTTAAACTAATATCAGTGCAAACAAAACACGGGGTGTAACTCCACTTGGAGTGTATCAGAGTCGGCCTGCATATAAATAGAAGGGAAAAGAAGGATAAAGAATCAAAATACAATTTCAAAATAAAATAAAAAGAAAATTACAAAGTTACATGAAACCCAGATTTAAACAAAAGAAGAGCAGGAAAATGTATGTAGTCCACTTCTCCCAGATTTTTTCAAATTGACTGACTTGGAGTCTCATGTAGAAGGTTATTCTTTCCATTACAAAGATTTCCTAAACTATGTGATACCACCATGTGATATTATTGTTGTGTTGAACATCCATACGGCCTTCAAACGACTTGTTGCTTTTTTTTTGGGGTCTGAGTCACAGTGACAGCAGGGCGAGCAGAAGAGGCCAGATGTCCTTTTTATCCAGCAGCTTCCTCAAGCTCTTCTTGAGGGTTTCCTCCGAGCTCCCAGGCCAGCTGGGCGGCATAGTCTCCTTAGTATCTCGTGATTTAAAAACCTCCAAAGTGATGCTCTCAGATCGTTGTAACTGACCTCTCTTAGTTTGGAGGAGCAGCAGCTGAACTCTTCACTGTAGCTCTGAACTCAGTCACACAAGTGAGGCCACCCACGTTTAGGATTTTGGTGACTTGTGTTTGTCCATCTTGTGAGAGACTGACCACAGATAAAACAGGGTATCTTGAAAGTGTTATAATGCATTGAATTCAGTTTCCTCAAACAAAAAAGGGCCTTAGAACCTATTAAAAAGTCTTAAATTAAATACAAAAAAGTATCCAATATTTCCTCCTGCCTGCTGTAGGCACTGATGTTGATTATACAATTATTTTTGCATGTGATGGCTGGCTGTGGAGACCGTTTCACACCTATAAACTAAAAGTGGGATTGTTTTGTCAGTGGATTGTGCTGCAGGAGGCTGCAGCAAACGCAATCACTACTGTGTGCTACAAAAGCTAGGAAGCTCATCAGCTAAGAATGAACAAGTGTCCATTTTTTGTGAAAACTCCAATAATTTTATCTATTCATCAATTTTCTGCTGCTTCTTTGCTCTTATATATACTACTGGGAAGTATTATCTCTACTTGTTTTCCAACATACTTTCTATACTTTGGCATGTATGATCGTGAAACGGTCATTAAATTGCATTCTCTGAGGTCCTAAATTTACCTTTCCACAGAAACCCTGTAAGAGAACGAAGGCTGACAATGCAGGAGCTTTCTCTGTGACTTCACCGCTAGTGTAGTAAAATAGATCATCTCCAATTGGTGGCTTTTAATAGGGCTCTATTCTTAAAAAATCTTACAGGACAAGGCCAATGCCAAAAAAGCAATTCACAGTGACCTACAGGACATGCTGCTGTATGTTTGTATGGTCGGAGTACAACTGTTATCATTCTGCATGTCACGCTGTGCGTGTGCGTGTGCGCGCGCGTGTGTGTGTGTGTGTGTGTGTGTGTGTGTGTGTGTGTGTGTGTGTGTGTGTGTGTGTGTGTGTGTGTGTGTGTGCAGAGCTACAGCATTCCTTGAGACTCTGGAGATGTCACCAGAGACTGAAGCCATGTGGAAGACTCTCAGCAAGCTGGCTCTGGAGGCTCACCAGCTGCACATCGCAGAAAGGTCAGCAAGACACACACACACACACACACACACACACACACACACACACACACACACACACACACACACACACACACACACACAACCTTGCAAGCTAATGTCCGTATCTCTGAGCCAATTACATTCTTTATCAGTCTTCATTGTAAGTTAAACTTATCTTAGTAACAGAAGAGAAAGGAGAAAACAAGGGCACCCTGGAATAAAAAGCACACTTTTGGACACATATATAAGTAGACACACACACACATACACACACACACACACACACACACACACACACACACACACACACACACACACGTCTCACTATCTTTGTGGGGACCCGTCATTGACATAATGCATTCCGTAGCCCCTAACCTAACCATCACAACTAAATGCCTAACCTTAACCCTTACCCTCACCCTAACCATAACCTAATTCTAACCCTAATCCTAAAACCAAGTCTTAACCCTCAAACAGACCTTTAACCTTTTGGGGTCCAGGATTTTGGCCCCACAAAGCTGGTCGGACCCCACAAGTATACTGAACTCCCGGTTTGTGGACCCCACGAATACAGTTAAACGAGAACACACACACACCCACACACATACACACACACACACACACACACACAGGTTTGTGGCAATATCTTTGTAGGGACCCATCGTTGACATAGTGCATTCCCTAGCCCCTTACCCTAACCTTAACCATCACAACTAAATTCCTAACCTTAACCCTTACCCTAACCTTAACCATAACCTAATAAATATCTAAAATAGTCTAAATAGTCTAATATCTAAAAATCTAACCCTAATCCTACAACCAAGTCTTAACCCTCAAACAGCCCTTTAACCTTGTGGGGTCCCGTATTTTGGCCCCACAAAGCTGTCGGGACCCTACAAGTATACTGGACTCCCGGTTTTTGGACCCCACGAATATAGTTAAACAAGCCCCCCCCCCCCCCCCCCCCCCCCCCCCCACACACACACACACACACACACACACACACACACAGCAGAAGACTGTGTCCCTGTCTGACCTCCCTCTCTAACTTCATTATTAAAGAATTTTTTTAATCATAAGCACTCTCTCTCTCTCTCTCTCTCTCTCTCTCTCTCTCTCTCTCTCCGTCCCTCCCTCCCTCCCTCCATCTTTTTTTCTCTCTGTTTAGAGAAACTTTCCAATTTGAATTCTCTTTCATAAATAATGCATGTGCTGTTCGTTAGGCATCGGCTTGATTTGCATAAATCATGAAATCTGTGGAAGAAACATTTTTGTCTGGAATGGATAATGTTAATGAGGGAGGGAGGAAAGCGAGAGAGTCAGACAGAAGGACTTTTTACTTTTTAAACTTTTTTTTTTTCTTTCATGACTTGTTCATTAATCTGATGCAACTGTTCAGAGAGAGTTGGTAATAAAGCGGCCAAATGCTTAGATGTGCCTTTTTTATTTCTCAGCCCCTTTAGACTGCAGAGTATCTGAAGGCTAATTAGACAAAAGCACTCATTTATCTCGGTTCATTAAGTGAACAGTTTTTCAAAGCGTTGACCAGCTGATATTCCCCTCTACCTTCTCTCCACTGAATGTTTCCTACTGCGTTTCGTCTTTCTTCCTCTATTACTTACACTCTTGTCCTCTTTTCGTTTTTCTTTATCATTTCTAGGTGTTTTGCTGCGTTGGGGGACGTCTCAACAGTGCGTTTCCTCCACAAAACAAACCAGATCGCTGACCAAGTTTCACAGGAAATGGTGTGTTTCATATCAGCACAGATAAATACACACAATACATCTCCACACTGACCCATTTATACAACAGATACAGAGTTTTGAGGGTAGTATATACATATTTTTGGATCAAGTGATTAAATACCAGCAGAAGAAGAATATATATATATATATATATATATATATATATATATTTATTTATACCACTGGATTATAAATATTCATGCATTAATCATTATCACTTTAATCTTGAAGCCAGTGAAGATGGAGCTTATTTCACTTACTTCATATTCTGCCCGATAGCTTAATTTATTAATATTACATTTCTTTTTATTTTGTATTAATAATCTGAATCTTTATCTAATTTAAAATAAAAAAATGCACCATTACAATTCTTGAAATTGTCATAAAACTGATTACATTTTGTCAACACAGTACAAACTGAGTGATCACAGGAGTGTGTGTGTGTGTGTGTGTGTGTGTGTGTGTGTGTGTGTGTGTGTGTGTGTGTGTGTGTGTGTGTGTGTGTGTGTGTGTGTGTGTGTGTGTGTGTGTGTGTGTGTGTGTGTGTGTGTGTGTGTGTGTGTGTGTGTGTGTGTGTGTGTGTGTGTGTGTGTGTGTGTGTGTGTGTGTGTGTGTGTGTGTGTGTGTGTGTGTGTGTGTGTGTGTGTGTGTGTGTGTGTGTGTGTCCTTTGAGCAGGGAGGAGATGGAACAGAGTTTTTCCAAGTCCAAGCCCACGTGGCCATGCTGGATAAGAACTTTAAACGGGCTGAGATGCACTACGTGGAGCAGGTTGGTGACACGCCCTGTTGTGCCTCATACAACCAAACCTTGTGTACACACTTGCTTACAATATGCATATTTATATATAATATGTAGAATTAATTACTGATTCATTTTACAGTAAACCAAACACTCACACAATAAAAAAAAAAAGAAGTATTATACCATTATCTTCTGTCTACCTGTGATTAGTCAGGTAGTTTACCTATTAAGTAGGAGCCCACGCTTGCATTCTCCAAATCAGGAACTCTCAACACACTGTATTAATATCACATATGTATACGCTTTATTACTTGCAGAAGCCAAAATTGTAATTATGTTGATTATATATTTGCGCAGCACTGAGTCAAATGTCATAATTGTTTTCTGTGTCTACAGAATTCCATCGATGAAGCGATAGAAATGTACCAGGAGCTCCACATGTGGGACGACTGCATCGCTGTGGCTGAAGCCAAGGTAATAACCGACAGACTAAATTTATACTCTGCGTTTTACCTGAGGGAGATTTGGTTCTTGCTCTCTGTTGCTGTCGTAACCTCTTCTGTGGTGCAGTTATTTAGCCACTTCTCTGGGTTTTCATCAGATAAGTCTTGAATACCGTTCTATAGACGTTCTCCTCAGTGCAGACTTGATCTGAAAAACTAAAGGACCAAATGCAAAGCTAAGTGAGCTTGGATCTGTGCACAGTTTGTGATCTGACCCAGTAGCTCCCCAACTATAATACTAGATGTCTAAAACTCCACAGGGAACCTTTTAACTGGGACTTACTGTATATAAATATGGCTACAACTAATTGTTGATTACCGGTATATCAGATAATGACCTATTATATCTTCTCAGAGCCCAAGCTAACATCTTTTTATTGCTTATTTCCAATTAACAGACCAAAATCCAAAGATAATAAATGTACAATCATATTTTAACAGTGAAAAGCAGCAAACTGCAGTGAACATTTTTGCTAAATAAATGGCTTTGAGATTAAAAGACTTTTAAAGTTTTTGTCAATTTATTTTTTCTCAGTCGACTAATTGTTTCAGCACTAGATTTAAACCTATGTCCAACCTAGAAACAACCCCACTCTCAACCCAAAATGACTCTCTTAGGGCCACCCGGAGCTGGACAGTCTGCGTGCGAACTATTACCAGTGGTTAACGGAGACGGGTCAGGACGAGAAGGCCGGTGAGGTGAAGGAGAGTGAGGGAGACTTCCAGGGTGCCATCAACCTCTATCTGAAGGCCGGACTGCCGGCTAAAGCCGCCCGACTGGCCATCAGCCATCCGGAGATCACCAACAACAGCGACACAGTCAGCCGCATTGCCGCCAGTCTCATCAAGGGAGAGTTTTATGAGAGAGTGAGTGGACTCTGTCTCCATCTAACTATCTCTGTCTGTCTTGTTTATTGTAGAATTGATCACAGCTGTCTATACTGGGATCCTATTCTTTAACCTCATCTTCCTCTCCTCTCCTAACAAGTGCCACGAGAGGAGAGGTACCAACAGAGGAACATTTTTTTCTTAGTTTTTTTTTTCAGCATTGCACTCTGTCTTCCTCCATCTGTCTGTTATTTCTGTGTGTCTCTTTTTGTAGCCGTTTGTCTGAGAACTCAATTCTCCTCCTCCAGCCATCTGTGTATATGTAACAGGTGGGGAAGAGAGAAGGAAACTTCACAACAAAACGTGTTGCTGTATCCTGATGGTGTAGGGTTTCATTAATTTAATAGTTTGAAGGTTGATTTGGATACTGGTAATGTGTGATTTTTAATTTGCAGTAGCCAATATGTCCTGCTGACATTTTGTATATTTCTTGTATCTTGCAAGGTTAGAAAAGTCTCTGAATTAACATTTAAACTTTTGGACAAGAAAACACTCAACTGAAACTAATGAAGCTGGCATGTCCACATACATTTGCCATATAGTTAACAATCCTGAACAACCCGGACTCAACCTTACATATCACTTTGTCTTAATAAATTGATGTTCTCTATGTCTCCCCTGACCAGGCAGGAGATCTGTATGAGAAGATCAGAAACAACCAGAGAGCTTTGGAGTGCTACTGCAAAGGTGGTGCATTCAGGAAAGGTAAATCAATGACATATAGATATGCTTAACCTATATTATAAATAGCTACCAAAATGGATCCGTTTGGTGATTTTTAGTTATGCTAATGGCTGCATGGCTCCAGGCAGGATAATGTTGGTCAATCGGTCAGACCAACATTATTGGTCCAGACCGAAAGATCTCAACAACTATTTGATTGATTGTCACAACATTTGGTTCAAACATTCATGACTCCCAGAGGAGGAACTGACTTTTCTTCTAGTGGCACCATAAGGTTGAAATGTGTGGTTTTGAGTGAAATGTCTTAACAACTTTTTAATGGATTGTCATAAAACGTGCTGCACACATTCACGTCCCCATAAGTAACATGCTAAACTAAGATGGTGAACATGGTAAACATCAGTTAAATATCAGCATGTTTTAGAATTGTAACTGTGAGCATGTTAGCATGCTGATGTTAGCATTTGCTCAAAGCACAGCCTCACAGTGCTTCTGGCATGGCTGTAGACTCTTAGGGCCCTATCTTGCACCCGGCGCAGCACAAAGCCCGACGCAAGTGTCTTTGCTAGTTTAAGACTGACGCAGTTGTCAATTTCCCGTCCGGCACCCATGTCGTTTAAATAGCAAATGCACATGCGCCCATCTGTGCGCCTATGGGCGTCCTGTTCTTACAGGGAGGTGTGTTCAGGTGCATTATTGCCGTATTGCTATCTTGAGGCAGCGGGAAGTGATCGCACCATTGACCAAAAAAAATCTGGTCTAAAGTCAATAACGCAGCATTTCGTTGTTATTTTAACAGCACATTAGTAAAATGCGCCTAGGCTCGTGCACAGTGCGTGCACACACTATGCTTGTTACACACAGACACACACACACACACACACACACACACACACACACACACACACACACACACACACACACACACACACACACACACACACAGGGACGCACAGCAGCACACAAACATGCAAAAGATTACAAATAAAAATATTACGGTGCAAATCCGCCATCATAATAACAATGCGCCAAGGTACAAATGCACCTGGCTTTTAAAGGGAATGGGAGATAATCTCTGATTGTTTATTGCATGTTACACCCAAAACACTAATTATGACACTAAGCACAACCCTTTTGAACCATGCGCCTGGCGCACAGACCCTTTTTTCCGCCGTCAAACTAGCAAAAGTGGATTTGGACAGGCCCTAAACGCACCTGCGCCATGCGCTTAACACCGTGCACTTAGATCGTTAAAATAGGGCCCATAGTCTTGTTTTTACATTTGATATAAGCACAAAAGGTACAGGTAATAGAAGTAAATGTAGGTATATAGTAGATGTAGAGTATATTAAATAAAGTTTCTGCTTCCTGTAGCGGTGGAGCTGGCTCGCCTTGCCTTCCCTGCTGAGGTGGTGAAACTGGAGGAGGCCTGGGGAGACTACCTCGTCCAGCAGAAACAGATGGACGCCGCCATCAACCACTTCATTGAAGCAGGGTATGTAGTGTAGAGTAGGGAAGAGACAAAGATTTGGGCAGATGGAGAGAAGTAGAGATGACACATAAAAAAAACAATCCAACATAGATGGCCAATAGTTCTTTAAATGATCACCAGGACCATAATAGATATCTTTAAACATGATTATATTCCCCCAAAATACCAAATAAGGACAGGTAATCAGTGCCCAGATCTTTATTCTTTCCAGGTTGAAAAAGCATCTGAAACCAAATTTTGACTGCAGGAAGCTAACGCTCTCCACAGAAACAAAGGATCCTGCCAGTAAAGTTTTAATCTGTGCCTCAGAATGAATACATTTTTTTGGTTTAACTTAAATCCTAACCAAAGTTAATTTACTCTGAATTTGGCTGTGTTAATGGAGCAACAAAAATAGTGTCTACACTAGGGCTGGGCAATATTTCAATATTATATCGAGATCGTGATATGAGACTAGATATCGTCTTAGATTTTGAAGAATTGTAATATCGTTACATGGTAAGTTTAGTCTTTTCCTGGTTTTAAAGGCTGCATTACAGTAAAGTGATGTACTTTTCTGAACTTACCTGACTGTTCTAGCTGTTCTATTATTTGCCTTTAACCACTTAGTCATTATATCCACATTATGATGGTTATTTATCTAAAATCTAAATGTGGAAGATATTTTGTGAAAGCACCAATTGTCAACCTTACAATATCGTTGCAATATCGACATCGAGGTGTTTGGTCTAAAATATCGTGTTATTTGATTTTCTCCATATCGCCCAGCCCTAGTCTACACACATAATCTACATTTCAGAGTTAATGCTTATTTCATAAAACTATATGGATACACCGTACACTAAGAGTCTGTCTGTTGTCTTTTTCCGGTCCGCTCTTAGCTGCTCACTTAAAGCCATCGAGGCGGCCATCGCCGCTCGTCAGTGGAAGAAAGCCGTCCACATCCTGGAGTTACAGGAGGACCCCTCAGCAGGGAAATACTACGTGAAGATAGCTCAGTACTACGCCTCCATGCAGGACTATGAGGTGAGAGAGGAGGGATGAGGTATGAGATATACGGTTGGTAAAGTTTTTGTCTTCGTGCAGTGATGTGTAGTAAATCAGCAGTTAGAATGAAACTAAATGTTCTCAGCAAGTTGTAAAATGGCCAAAGGGATTTGTTGAATTGGAGTTGTTAGGTGGACTCTAAATGAATGCTAATGTTCTGTGTCTGCTGGATGTGTGAGCAGGTCACTGTTTGCAAGACAAGTACAGTATATAAGATGCTGTATGTACAAGCCTACATGCTGGGTACATTTGGCTCCGTGGTTAGGGGAGCACCTGAACTTAGTTTTGCCCCCTGAACACAACACCGGATAGTGAGATGGAAGCAGCCAGAGGGATAAAGTAGACAGTGACATTTTGCCACCGGCAAATTTATTTCTGCATCTCTCAGGGATATATATATATATATATATATATACAAACACACACACACACACACACACTCTACACATGACCATGTACACATTTCAACCAGAAAGTCAGAGGCCAGGATCCACTTTAGTTCCGTCTCCCTGGAGCAGTGTGTGCTCTAGGATGCATTGGCAATAATGACAAGTTGGATGATTGCTACAATAGTTTTATTAGTTGCCTAAATACCAGAAATACAGTTGAAAAGGAGATGAGAAAGAGAAGTATGTTATAGATGCAAAGAACAGATAAAAGGAAGAGAGATGATGATGATGATGATGATGATGATGATGATGATGATGGTGGTGGTGGTGGTGGTGGTGGTGGTGGTGGTGGTGGTGGTGGTGAGGCGCAGTGTGCTCTGCTTGTTCTGATGAGCTCAGCTGAGCCAAGCAGCCTCCACAGACTGCCAGCCTCTGAAAATAGCAGGCCATTTCTGTCTGTTTGCTCTATGGGCACATTCACAGAAAGTAATTAAGATAACAAGCTCTTTGCTTTCCAACTTGTGAAAGTTGCAGGAAAGTATAACTCAGTGCAAACTAAAACAATGAAGGAAGCTCACACCTGGGATTTCAATACTTAAATTATTACGAAAAAAAACAAACAATTGACTCAATGGTTTTTAATGAGAACAAACCAGCACATCCGTACAATTGTCAGTGTTAGAACAGGTACATACCATTTGCCTTTATGTAACAAAAATCTATTCACATTGAAGTGATGGATGTTTCCATTTTCCTTCTCCCCAATATTTCCTAAATTCTTACATTAACAGTTACACACTATAGCAACACATTACACTATTCTTTATGTTGTTATCAGTACAGGTAGCCGTTCCTATTTGTGTTTTATAAATTTTCTTCCTGTTTTCCCTGCAGGAATGCCGTTTTAATAGAATATATGGCTATGCCAGAAAGTTAAGAGGATTTTTAGCACCCAATAATGTAATCATTTCCTGAAAATGTAATAAAATGTGCACTTAACGTGACCGAAGTGGTAATAAAAACCCAAAACTGATTATGTAATAATTTTAACAGATAATGTGGAAATGTAACGTGTGCAAGTATTCAAAGTGTAGAATAATAGTACTGAAAACACAAACATTTGACACTGATTTCATGTTTGGAAATATAAACTTTCAGCTTTATGTTTTTTTAATAATTCATTTCATAACAAATGGCATGTGGTACGTTGTTATCAGGTAAAGATGCATTCAACTAAAATCCCTATCAATGGGTATTGAACCTGCCCATACCCTTGCTGTTTGGAGTGGATCTTAGATTAGACGCCATCAGAAGAAAACGGCTAACGTTACACAAGCGAGCGATGAAGGCAAAACAGTCGATTCAATCTCCATAAAATGTACTTTCTTTCACCTGAGTCAACAGTGATTCCTATTGAATTATTTTTTATCACAATATCAGTCAGGGCATTTTATTACATCATTGGGTTTTATTACATTTTTGATCAGGTAAAGTGCCAATTTTATCACATTTTCAGGAAATGATTACATTATTAGAGTGCTACAGGGTTTTTATTTTCAAGTGTGCACCCCAGAATAATGTATATGAGTTTCTATATAAAGAGCTTATGATATTTAGATTGTATTTTATATTTTTGGTGTGTATTTTGTGTATTAATGGCCTGTAGGTGGCAGAGCAACTGTTTGTGAAAGGAGGTCAAATCAAAGATGCTATAGACATGCACACTACAGCAGGACGCTGGGAGGAAGCTCATAAGGTCAGTATGCGCACAAACTACACAAGCAAGTATGTTAAATAAATATGCACAATATGCATGATTGTTGCAAATTTAAAACATTTAAATTAAACGTTCCACTAATAAAGAACTTATGACTAGGCTAAAATGTATACAGTAGGTGTTTCATTTCATTTGGTGAACAACACTGATTAGATTATCTTTTTATGAAATTGGTCTAGCTATGAAACAGAGAAATTAAATAAAGGCATTTTTGTTCTTTCAGTTGGCAGTGGAGTGTATGACAGAGGAGGAGGTCATGGCTCTGTATCTCAGCAGAGCTCAGGAGCTGGAGAGAGATGGGAAATTCAAGGAGGCTGAGAGGTAAATGGAGATTTATTTATAGTAATTTGTCACATCATTGGCTGCTGGAAGCATGAAAAGGGAGTGAGGCTAAGTAACACGACTATGTTTGAAGTAATTACAGCAAGAAAAAAATAATGAAAACAGTGTCTGGCAGGTGAAAATTTCAGACCCTGTTTTGACCGTCTGACCTAATTATGTCTTGACTTAAGTCTTTTGTCACTCATACATTAGAAAAAAAAAAACAGTTCAGTTACTTGTGTGTGTGTGTGTGTGTGTGTGTGTGTGTGTGTGTGTGTGTGTGTGTGTGTACGCCAGGCTGTTTGCCACAGTAAAGCAGCCTGACCTCGCCATAACCATGTACAAGAAGAACCGGATGTTTGATGATGTTATTCGCCTGGTGGCCAAACATCACCCTGACTTGCTGACAGAGACCCACCTGCACCTGGCCAAGGTAAATCACTGTAATGTAATGGAGTTCCAAGACCAATCTTGATAGCAACAATTGAAAATTAAAAATATGAGAAAGTTTGTTCTGGCCAGTGTGCGGTGCTTGGTGTTTGCTCAACTTACTCACGAACTTTCTTCATTTTTTTTTTATTTTTTTTCAGCTAAACAGTACACTAAAATATGTTTCTGAAATCATTTGAAGGGAGAAATAGGCAATGCAGTTACAGGATCTTAATTCCTATTTCATCAGTGCTGCCTAGTTTTGCAGTTTGACTGCAGTTCACAAGCAGTGATTGACACTGCATTAGAGACTCCTCAGCTTTTTTTTTTCTTTCTTATGCCATTAGGAGCACTTGTAGGAGGCAGAGGCATTTTATTTTTTTATTATAACAGATAATCTGTCTCATGTAGTAATGTCAAGATATAGTTTATGTTTGAGCAAATATGACAAAGTTACCTACCCTCAGTTACATTCCACCACTGACCTTTTAGTTCTGTCTAGATGCAATCGCTCTTAAACTTTATATAGTTGCAGCAAAGAAGATTCCAAAGAAATCCAATAAAGTTTCATCATTAAGTGGTTTTACTTTGCTTTTGTCGGCGGTTTTCCTTATTGCTGTCACAAACTGAAAAAAGTACAGCTGAAGGGGCATAAATTAGCATTATTATCATATTCTAACTCTGATTAGTTGTTATGTTATGTTGATATGTGCGCTGTACATGTTTCTTGTAGGAGTTGGAGGCTGAATCCAGGTTCTCAGAGGCAGAGTACCACTTCATGGAGGCTGAAGAGTGGAAAGCTGCTGTCCACATGTACCGAGTCAACGATATGTGGGAGGATGCTTACAGGGTAGATACGGTCACATTTCTTTTGTTGGCTTGCTAGCTGTTAATCACATTGCATTTGCATATATGTGTAAAGTTTTGTTGACCTGTAATTGTGTATTTTAAAGCCTAAAACCTCATCCCACACAACAAATATAGCAGTAGCCATATCACATACTTTACAGTACTTCTATATCCAGCTTTGACTTGTTGGTGAAAATGAAATAACACCATCGCTCAGGTGCTGGAGTTGCTTCTGAGACTAGTTAAAGTAAGTAAATAAAATACATATAGATGAAATTGAGATTAGACACACAGTTACATGTCAAGGAGTTTATGAAAGATTAAGTATATAATCATCCGAAGAACATCCAACTTTGATGCCCCCCTGAGTGGTAGCTTAAAAACAACAACAATGAGGCATACTGCACAGATCTAAGTCAAAGCACTGTTCTCCAATCAAAGACTTATGCCACCAAAATAATTGAGAAGATGCTAGAATCACATAAACACACTTAGCAGTTATTCATCTGAATGAAACCAAAAACTGATAAGTTGTAATTATTACATATTAATTACGATATTATTATATCGTCCTGCTACGTCCTGCTATGCCCTGCAGTGCCCTGCTACGCCATGAACTACTACAACTACTATTTCTAGTCTTACAGTAGTTCCGTTATCTTTATTGTGACTATAATTACCACTGTTCATCACACCCCCAACCGGCACCATCAGACACCGCCTACCAAGAGCCTGGGTCTGTCCCAGGTTTCTCCCTAAAAGGAGTTTTCCTCACCACTGTTGCACTAAGTGCATGCTCTTGGGGAAATTACTGGAATTGTTGGGTCTTTGTAAATTCTAGAGTGTGGTCTAAAGTGTGTGTCAAAAATTAAAGGCAGAAAAGCCCCAAAAAAAGATGTCTTCTTAGGAGAAGAGACAAATACTGTTAATTAATAAACACTTAAATGTACTTATAGTTGCATATAATACATTATAGTGTGTTATAAACCATTTATTGATATACGGCTTATGAATGCTAAACAGGAACAGGAGGTCTTAAAGTAATTTGAGATTAGGCTTCATGGGCACAGTCATTATTACAAGTGGGTGTGCTTCCCTGTTGACAGTATTTATTGCCAATGCTGTTTGGGAGCACAGAACAACTTTATAGCTTCTATCGAATGTTTTCTCTGGGATTATCTGTGTGGTGAGAGAGGTAGGGATCCACAGGACCCCTATAGTGATTTATGTATATATTCACACGTGTTATGTAAATGTTTCAGGTGGCTAAGAGCCATGGAGGTGCCGGTGCCCAGAAGCAGGTGGCCTACCTGTGGGCTCGGAGCCTGGGAGGAGACGCGGCCGTCAAGCTGCTCAACAAGTTTGGCCTCCTGGAATACGCCATTGAGTTTGCTTCAAATAACTTGTGAGCTGCACCACAACCCATAGACACATATAAACCTACACTGTGATTCATTTTAATTTACTCACAGTCAAATGTGACCGGTTTTAAATCTTTTTAAAAAGGTTTTATTAGTTTTACTGTGTGGCAGGGAGATCCCACGTATTTAACACAAATTACAAATTATTTGGATCTTAAAAATGTCTGAGTCATGATCAGTCATGATAGTCAGTGTGTCCCTAAATAGAAGTGTGAACTGCTGTGAAAGTTTCTGCGTTAAATACAGTATATCTAGATGGCATTGTAGCCAATATCTGAAGCAGAATGTGTTCCTTCAGGATATCCACCTGCTGGCTTTAATAAGTATGGATATTTATCCTACAGTTACTGATAGTATTGTGAAACCTGATTTGATTTCTTGCCCTTTATTTACTCCCCAGCTCATTTGACTTTGCCTTTGATTTGGCTCGTCTTGCCTGTAAGGAAAAGATTCCTGAGATCCACCTCAAACATGCCATATACCTGGAAGATGAGGTAAATCTGTCACCGTCCTGCTGTCTGTACCTTTATATGATGGCATAGTTCTGTCCTTCATTCGTTAGGAAATTGCAGTCAGTATTTCAAAATAAGACCAAGCTCGTACAAATGTGACTTTTCCTTTAGTGTGCATACATTCTTAGATGTGATGGTCTGCTTTTGTCAGATGGCTTCTTTCCACTAAATTCAACATGACAATTTCATAACAATTTAACAAACAGTCCAACATAATTCTCTTATCAGTCTTGTAAATTTGATCATTCACTAATAATCATTGTACATTGCTAATACTCCCTGTCACTGAGAATGTTCTAGACTACGGGCCCTATCTTGCACCCGGCAAAGTGCGGCACAAAGCAGCACAAAGCCCGACGCAAGTGTCTTTGCTAGTTTAAGACCGACGCAGTTGTCAATTTCCCGTCCAGCGCCCACGCTGTTTAAATAGCAAATGCACCTGCGCCCATTTGTGCGTGACCAACAAAAACCTGGTCTAAAGTCAATAGCGCAGCGTTTCATTGTTATTTTAACAGCAAATTAGTAAAATGCGCCTAGGCTTATGCACAGCGCACGCACACACTATGCTTGTTACACACGCAGGGACACGCAGCAGCACACAAACATGCAAAAGATTACAAATAAAAATATTACGGTGCAAATCCGCCATCATAACAGCAATGCGCCAAGGTACAAACGCGCCTGGCTTTTAAAGGGAATGGGAGATGACACTCTGATTGGTTTATTGCGTGTTACGCCCAAAACACCTATGAATTAATGAAGACACTAAGTACAACCCTTTTGAACCATGTGCCTGGCGCACTGACCCTTTTTTCCACCGCCAAACTAGAAAAAGTGGATTTGGACACGCCCTAAACGCACCTGCGCCATGCGCTTCACGCCGTGCGATTAGATCGTTAAAATAGGGCCCTACATGTCAATCAGAATCAGAAAAGGATTTTTTGCCAAGACACCTACAAGGAATTTGCCTTGGTTATTGGTGCGTACATAAACATACTAAACATTAATATGAAATAAACAAACCACAAAATAAATACAGAAACAAATAAGTACATATAACTGTTTAACATTAAAAAAAGAGGCCGTATTGATTAGTGCAGGATGTGCAAAAATGTTGAGGGATACGCAAATGTGATGTATAGAATGTGCAGAGGACAGGTATGTAGTCCAGAATGTAGGATTAAGAGTCAACAGAACAACATCAATACAGTAAATAGTGCTGATCCTGATATTCTGACTGTATTTCCTTCCAGGGTAAGTTTCCTGAGGCCGAGATTGAGTTCATCAAAGCAGGAAAACCCAAAGAAGCAGTGTTCATGTGAGTACATTTAGCTCACTGGAGCTGATTAGGAATTGTCAGAATTAGGGGTACATTTATATATCTACCTGCAGAAAGTGTTGGCATGTAACTAAGTACATTTACTTAAAGTGTAACTGTCGCCAAAATGCAACATAGGGTCTTTTTGTGAATGTACCCGAGTCAAACTTTCGTTTAAAAGCACATTTAGGACGGAAGCGCCACTCGTTTTTCGGTCAAATGGCCTTTTGAATGGGAGTGCTAGGAGCCCTTTTATGCTAGCCTCAAAATAGCTATTTTTAAGACACTAAGAAGGCTCGACACAACATGAGACTTTGCTCAAAGTATGACCAGGGTCTCTGCACCTTAACAAAAGCATTGACAACATTGTTTGTGTACCCAGAGTTTACTAAAAAGAAAGGTTTTGAGCAACTAAAAAACTCTCACTCCCATTCAAAAGGCCATTTGACCGAAAAACGAGAATACGGTAAATCTTAAAAGTGACGCTTCCGTCCTAAATATGCTTTTAAACGAAAGTTTGACTTGGTTACATTCACAAAAAGTTCCATTCCTACACAGGATTTTAACTTCCTTTTAAAAACTACTGTTTTTTATATTGTTGTTTGACCGTCCGGTGTGTGTGTGTGTGTCTGTGTGAACTGTTCCAGGTATGTCCACAACAAGGACTGGGCCAGTGCGCAGCAGGTGGCTGAGGGCCACGATCCAGAGAGTGTGTCTGAGGTCCTGGTCGGCCAAGCCAAGTTCTGCTTTGAACAGAAAGATTTCCAGAAGGCTGAAGCCTTCCTGCTACGAGCCCAGAGACCCGAACTTGCTGTTAAATATTACAAGGTAACTACAGTGGCACTCATAGGTTTATGAACCCATGCTAAAGTTGACTAAAAAGAGGAATAAAAAAAATCATCTTTTGGAAATTGATCTTAATGCCTTAATTAAAAAAATGAGGAAAAACCCATTCTTTAAGGACACCAATTTTTTTTGTGAATGAAAAATGAATCGTAAATAAATAAATGTTCTTCCTTAAAATACAGGGGGCATAAGTAAGTACACCCCTATGTTAAATTCCCATAGAGGCAGGCATATTTTTATTTGTAAAGGAGTTATTTCATGGATCCAGGATACTATGCATCCTGATAAAGTTCCCTCGGCCTTTGGAATTAAAATAGCTCCACATTATCACATCCCCTTCACCATACCTAGAGATTGGCATGGGGTACTTTCCATAAAATCATCTCTCAATGCAAATCAAACCAGCTATTAGGCTAACTGAAATAAAACCATGCCAATCTCTAGGTATGGTGAAGGGGATGTGATGATGTGGAGCTATTTTAATTCCAAAGGCCAAGGGAACTTTATCAGGATGCATAGTATCCTGGGTCCATGAAATAACTGGCCTTTAAAAATAAAAATCTGCCTGCCTCTATGGGAATTTAACATAGGGGTGTACTTACTTATGCCCCCTGTATTTTATAGAAGAACATTTATTTATTTATTTATTTATAATAATAAATGATTCATTCACAAAGAAAATTGGTGTCCTTAAAGGTTGGATTTTTTTAATTAAGGCATTAAGATCAATTTCCAAAAGATGATTTTTTTTTTTTAATTCCTCTTTTTAATCAACTTTAGCATGGGTTCATAAACTTATGAGTGCCACTGTATAAGAGCCAAACTGGCTTCAGAAAAAAAACAAGAAAAAGAGTTGCAAAATGTTCGAATAAAATATGATTTCTTTATTTTACTGAAATGTGAAAGATATTTGTTTAAAACTACTGATCAACAATGCACATTTTCGATTTTTTAATTCAAATCATAGACCTTAAACATCTCCCTTTTGGTTGAGTTTTTCTTTAATGTATTCAATATTTGTGTTTGTCAGGATGCAGACATGTGGAGTGATGCCATGCGTATCTGTAAGGAGTATCTCCCCAACAAGCTCTCCATGCTCCAAGAGGAGTACGAGAAGGAGACTTCCAAGAAGGGAACCCAGTAAGATTAAAACCACAAAATATAAGAAAAAATCCATTTCTTATAACTTCTTGTAATAGTCATTTAAGGGCCACCCACACCAAGAACGATGACTATAACCATAACTATGACGATGTGAGCATCAACACTGCTGGGCTATAACGTTCTGCAAACCGCGACGTCAAGCTAATAATAATACATAAAACAGCAGACGTTGAGACTTACGATTACAGGAATGTCTGTAGTAATAGCCTACATATTTGTGAATTCAGGTACATTTTATGAACCAAAAAAGTCTACCGGCGGTCCCTGCAGGCGCCGACACCGCTGCCTTCTCCAGGCAACAGCGGGCACACAGAGCTTCAGAGAGCCGGGGATCAGAGCAGGTCTGCGCAGAGCACCGGAAACAAAAACACAGACAGTATGATAATAACATCTAAAACACAAAATTCACTCTCAGTGGTTTCTGTGACATGAGTAATACTTTAGAAAGTAATAATATATAAAAATACACAGAGCTGAAGGATCGTAGCCCCACCAAGTGTTAAAGTCACATCACGCCACTGACCACCTGTGTGCAACAAATCTCTCCGCAGTGTCCGACCCGTTCTCACTCATCCGCGTAGGGAGGTTGGTCGGGGTGGTGGATGGGTCAAAAAACACAGGACTTTCACCCAGGAGACCGGTGATCGTGTCCCACGTGTCACGTTTCCTAAACCCAACTGTTGCTTTCTTCTTTTCCTAAACCCAACTGTCCCGTTCTTCTTTCCCTGAACCCAACTGTCGTTTTCTTCTTGTCCCGTTCTTGTCCCGTTCTTGTCCCGCGTGCCATTGAAATGTACCTTTTTATAAGCCCACCCATGACCTTTTCCTTAACCTAACTGCGTCAAAAGTGACGCCAATAGTCCCGACCAAGCGCGTTTAGATATGACGCTAAAGGAGACTTTTAGCGTCAATAACAACGGCAAAGGCACCTGACCAAGCGTCCATATTTGACGCGATGGGAGTGAGAATGTGTTGCAGTGTCTCTCTCCGCCGTGTCATGTTGTAAACTCAGATGGATTTTGATTGGCTGTCAGTGTTTCTATCGTTCATCAAATCGCTCTGAAAACGTCTGACCCCGACGATATCATTCTCCACTGTCGTCGTCGTTATAGCACTTGAGTTAGAACGATCTTTAAAACTATATATTTACAGTTAGCGTTATAGTTATTGTTCTTGGTGTGGACGACCCTTTGTTCATTGCAGTCCAGAGAGCCTTAAAATGGTGATTTAATTTATCTTTATTTGTTCTTTGTGCCCACATAACGCAGTAACCTTGTTATAGTTACAGTGGCAACAGCAGATGCCAAAAGCCTCGTTAACGTGACTCAGAATTACAGATCACATTTGGTATTTGTGGGACATTGTTTTAAGACCTGTTATGTGATTAAGAAACTCCTTAAAAGCCAGAGGGAGACCACAGAGCACTATGGACATTTCACAGGCTCTTCCCATTCACCCACAAGTATAATCTATGCACAAAGAGTCAGTTTGATGCTTTATTAAAACACAGCTCATGTATTATCCCAAATTGAAACTACCAACAAGGAATTGCTCATTAGCCGGCAGACCAGCAGCACACTCTCTCTCGCTCGTCCTCCTCCCATCGCTTCTCCCTCTTTAATGAATTGTGGGAGAAAAACATCAGTAGTAACCAATGGAAACGAGCGAGGAAGTGAGGGTTAAAGTGAGAAAACACTGAATTATTCCTGCAGCGTTTACAGCTCAGGCTTCAGATAAGTACAAGGCTTCCTATTTTTTTTTTTTTTCCATTTTGCAAATGATCGAATTTTAGTTTGATACCTTTTCATGAAATGTAATTAAAAGTAGAGATCAAGAACAAGAAAGAGGGGGGAAATAACGTGATTAAAAGGGTGAACTGTGGACATGATTTCCGTGCTATGATTATGTAAAAAATTGTGGTGTGACCCAGAGAAAGCCATGTATTCGTTTCACATTCATTGCAGCCCAACATGAGATGATGGAGTGTGGAACTTTTACATAAAAATGAACGTCCGTTACATTCAAGCCCTTGTAAATTGCTGATTAAGCCTATCACCAACAGGGAAAGCACCTTGTATTTCACTCTGTATTATACCAAAATTGTGTTGCCAGGTTTCGATGGTGACATTCCCTGCACTACGCACCAGTTTAAAGTCTCCAGTTTAAAGAGAAGAGAAAAAAAATCACAAATGGCTTTATAGGGTTATCTTTGTTGATAATATGTTGGGCTTGTTTTTAGGTATATTTTCAGACATATTTTACCTTTTCGGAATTTATTTTTTATTTTTATAATTAAACAGTAACTTGGCGGCAACTCTGAGGACCCCCTAAGGGTCCCGGACCCCCCTGTTGAAGATCTCCGCTGTAGTCTGTAAGTCAAAGCAAGCTGATTTTTTTGTTGCTAATTAGCCCAGAGTCTAAAGCTGAACCTCAAATGAAATGCATTTAGTTTGTGTCTCTTTATGTGACTGTGTGTGTGTGTGTGTGTGTGTGTGTGTGTGTGTGTGTGTGTGTGTGTGTGTGTGTGTGTGTGTGTGTGTGTGTGTGTGTGTGTGTGTGTGTGTGTGTGTGTGTGTGTGTGTGTTTGGTGTTTCAGGGGTGTGGGGGGTCTGCTGGAACAGGCCAAGGAGTGGGAGCAGTCAGGTGAACACTCCCGGGCCGTGGAGTGTTACCTGAAGGTGAAGGACGACTCCAACCTGGCCCTGATGGAGAAGTGCTGGATGAAGGTAAACGATAGCCTCCCTTCTTTATTGCCACACAGGGCTGATTAATAGTACCTTGATTATCAATTCATCGTTTAAAGGTGCTCTAAGCGATGTCGGGTGAAGGCACTTCTTGCTGATGTTGGAAGTATTGTCAAACATAACAGAGGCTAGCTCGCCCCTCCCTCCTCCTCATCCCATCCCCTCCCCACCCCCAAATCCTTCTTGTCGGTTATTGGCTGGAAGAGTGTTTGTTATGTTTGGTGGTCCAGGTTGGCGCAGTTTGTTTTTGTTGCCGTTTGTGGAGCCTGGGCTGTCCACAGAGACAGCGTTTTTTTTACAGTTTGTTCAGGGGACAGGCAGCTAGCAGATAGTGAGGAGATGTTTGCTGTATGTGACAAAACATGTTCTAGCCTCAAAATCGCTAAGAGCACCTTTTTAAGACAGTGGTTCTCAACCTGGGGGTCGAGGTAAATGTCAATGTAAATGTGTCAAATAATTTACAGGACAAGAAAGTAGGAGAAAAAAAAAGACAATTGTAATTGTTTTTTCAGACTGTCGAGTTACTTGATCATTTTCTCTCCTCAGGCCATTAAAGATTATTAATTTAAAAAAAAAGAATCAAGTCATTTTTCAATGTAAAAATGCCAAACCTTTCGTAGAAAATCCATAGAAAAGAGGAAAACTCATACTTCTTACAGTAATTCTAGAAAACAATACAGTAGGTCTTTCTGTTTCTCTAAAATGTTAGACAAGTAACATGGCTTTTTGTAATGCCATGTTAAACACATGCTGTACAAAACTCTTTCTAAGGCCGGCTTCACACTGGCTGCGTGGCGTGAGCGTGGCGTGTCAGTTGCGTGGTGGCTGCGTGGTAGCTGCGTGGCGTTTTCTATGTCTTTACACACCAGAAACGTGTCTGACGCGGCGCTGCTGCTGCTAGCCTTGTCTGTACACATGTATGTTTCCCATTTCCCCTGCACTCAAGCAGTAGTATACTACTGATGTGATTACAGCAAAGACAACGTCGGCAGTATTGACGGCAAAATAGGCTACAGTATATTTTGTTCTGTATTGACAGGTGCAATATTTGAAAAAAATTTTAAATTACGTTTATATCTGCATTTATGTCAAAACCTAGAGACTTTCAAACATCAAAATGTCATTCATTAATATGTATTCATGTCAAAATGACATACAAACATCTTTTTGTATTCTATTTTGCCTGAAAATACTTCCAACATGCTTGCGTGTTGCATGAAAAATAGGCGTCAGTCCTATTTCTAGCATGCAACCTGTTAACACGGGAGCTGAAATAAAAAACGGACATGCCACGCAGCTGACATGCTCACGCAGCCAGTGTGAAGCCGGCCTAATGCTTGCGGTTAACTTATTTATGTGTTCATTTATTATTATGACATGGCTGTTGCTACATCTAATCTAAAATGTACCTTGTATGATTTAGGTTTAAATAGTAAACAAAAAATAAAACGAGGAGAACACAGACTGGTCACTAAAACCAAACTGAAAGTGTCCGCAACAGAAACAAAAAAAGCAGTTTAATTTCACCAATTAGTGTCTTTCACATTCAATATTGTAGTGGATGGATGATAGATGTATAGTGGTAGCCAACACAAGGGTGGAGGAAGAGGAAAGGTCACAGTGTTACCAACATCAATAGATTTCCCTCCAGGGGTTCACAGTAATTATTGTGAGTTATTGATCGAAGTGCTATGGAGACCAGATCAGTTGGAATTCGAATGGTTTGGTTTGGTCTTGTGGTGTTGCTGAAAAGAAAGGTCTCAGGGTCTAAGATCAATAGTTGGGAGTTTGATTAGCCACTGTGAGAAAAAGAAAGACGGATAGTGTGAGAATTGAGCGTTATCCTGGTTGGGTTAGAGGTAAGGGTCAGAGGGTCGACACAATCAATATGTGGCTTCCTGTAAAAAGCCTGAAAGTGTGTTTTTATTTGTTGGTGTGTCTCCAGGCAGCAGAGTTGTCCATCAAGTTCCTCAGTGGTGATCGAGCGGTGGAGGTGGTCCAGGTGGTCGGACCACGACTCACACAGCTGAGGAAGTACAACGCTGTGGGTGAACACACACACACGCACATACACACACACACACACACACACACACACACACACACACACACACACACGCCAAGGTTTTCCCTACCATTATAAAGCTTAGGTGAAGCACCCAAGCTGTTTTTGGCACCACCTAACGGTACAGGTCCATTTGACCGTGCAACGCTTCTGTCGCGCCGCGCTCCACTCTATTCCTATGGGTGACGTCAAGTGACTTCAACGTGCACGCAAAGCATCCAGGGAAGGCAGCGTTGCATTTGAAAAAATGCTGCGCGTCCAAAAGCTGGCCGATGCCCATCTTTATGAAAATGAATCCGTTGAACGCGACGCGACTATCCAGTAGAAGTAGACGAAAATCTTTCAAACTGACCTTTGTCGATCTGAAATAAGACAGATTCAGCAACCGTATGGCCTGTTTCTTGCTTAAAATGTTTTCAGAAACACGTTTAGGTGAACTATTTTCGTAAAATACTAGATCGTATTCTCAACGAGCCGTCATGACACTCTGTTGAAATTCTCGAGAAGCCAAACCCACGTCAGGCGTTCGTCCAATCAGCTGCCGGTCAAGGGCGTGGAGCATCAACCATGGATGTATGACGTCGCGACACCACGCTTCAGTCGTGTCAGACAAATGGATCTGTACCATAAGCCTAATGTATGTCAAATCAATGTGAGCTTCAAAACTAACTAAATGTAGTAAATTGTAGTTGGTGCCCACTGGACTTATTTGTCAAGTTTTGTCTCTTTTAGTTTTATTTATTTATTTATTATCTGCTCTAGGTTTTCCAATGTTTAAGACACAGATATGGTAATATTAATGTTCCAAAATGATATGAAATCAATTCAATTCAATTCAATTTTATTTATAGTGTCAAATCATAACAAGAATTATCTCAGGACACTGTACAGATAGAGTGTAGGTCTAGACCACACTCTGTAATTTTCAAGGACCCAACAATTCCAGTGATTCCCCCAAGAGCATGCATGAATGTATAAGTGCGACAGTGGCAAGGAAAAACTCCCTTTTAGGAAGAAACCTCGGACAGACCCAGGCTCTTGGTAGGCGGTGTCTGACGATGCCGGTTGGGGGTTTGATGAACAATGGCAATAAAAAGTCACAATTAAGATAATGACTAGAGTAATTGTAATAGTTCATGGTGTCGTAGAGCACATCATGGCGTAACAGGGCGTTGGCCGGACATAGCGAGTCGACGGCGGGCACCCACACACACACACACACACACACACACGATATCTTGGCGCGAATCTACACCTCGTTTAAACCTGTTAAATAAAAAGAACCAACTGAGTATTTAATACATTGCTCCAAACATGCTTGTATGAGTCCGTTTCAGCTTTCAGGGTTTTTAAGTTCCCCCTCTTTTCTCCTGTTGTTGTGTTGTTTGTCTTCTCATGTTTAAGGCGGCTGAGCTCTACCTAAACATGAATCTCATCAAAGAGGCAATCGATGTCTTTATTGAGGGTGAAGAGTGGAACAAAGCCAAGAGAGTCGCCAAGGAGCTGGAGCCGAGGTTTAAAGACACATTCACAATCAATGTGATACTACCTCACTTAAACATACTTATAACCTCTTAAAAGTATATGAAAATTCAGAATAACTGGAGTTACTTTGCCATTTCTTTGCCCTGTATCTCATTACCCCGATCTCTTTGGCAGGTACGAGGACTATGTGGATCAGAAATACAAAGAGCACCTTAAGAACCAAGGCAAAGTTGACTCTGTACGTACAATTATACACTAATACACTGGATCTAACACATATGATCTTGATCTAATGCATTTGAGCCTGATTAGGATGAAGTCCGCTGTCGGCAGAATAGGAGACCTCCTTTACTCACCCATCATATTGCACAGGAAATATACCAATATGAAATATGTATAAAAGAAACAGAGAAATGCATCTTTCACCCATTTCATCCCTGTAGTAAAATCCCGTTTAAGGCTACCACATAGCAAGAAGTGTATTGTGTACATTTTATTGAGATTACTTTACATCATTTCTGGTTGTTCAAGTCCTCGCAAAGCAAATCATTCTGTTCATTTGGAGCTGCCAATGTGTGAAAGTTGTAAAGTTTACTTTGCACTTTAAACAAAGCAAGCTAGAAAAAGATAAGAAAAATAACTTGCATACTTTAAATGGTCTAATTTCAACTATCATGTTGTCGTTTATGAAACTGAGAAGCTGTTTTGTGTGTGTGTGTGTGTGTGTGTGTGTGTGTGTGTGTGTGTGTGTGTGTGTGTGTGTGTGTGTGTGTGTGTGTGTGTGTGTGTGTGTCTGTGTGTGTCTGTGTGTGTCTGTGTGTGTCTGTGTGTGTCTGTGTGTGTCTGTGTGTTATAGCTGGTGGGTGTGGATGTCATGGCAGCTCTGGACATGTACGCAGAGAGAGGCCAGTGGGAGAAATGTCTGGAGACAGCATCTAAACAGGTACTGAACACACATTCAACCTTACTCTAAAAGGTGTGACGTCAAGTTTAGATTACAGACAAAGAATTCAGTTTAAAAAAACCTCTACAGCAGAGCAGTTGGGAACTAACCTGACTCCGCCAGATGGATTGCTTCGCATTTGCTCGGCATATCCATCTGGGAACTTTCCGTTGCAGAACTTTTGGGAAGGGGCGAAAATACTGGTTAGCTGATTGGATAAACCATCTGTCTATCACCCAATCAACCAAATCAACCAATCAGATCAACGATATATCAAACTCTTGCCGAAACCAGTCAGGAGAAGAGCAAAAACATCTTTTCCTCCGAGAAAAGCCTCCAGTGCCGTTTTTTGCTCTTCTTTCAATGAAGGAATCCTTTCTAATTCGGATAAAACTTGCGCGATAGCTGCGCTCATCTCATCCGTGGAAGCCGCCATGTTGTTTAGACTGAACAGTCACACCTAAACCCGCCTCAAAACCAATGCTGATTGGTCGGTCGTTTGGCGAACGGCTCCAGATGTTCTCTGTCTCAAGATGCCAGACTGATCTACGAGTGGAAAACTGGAGCTCGCGAGATCAGGACGGTCTCACGAGGCTAGTTGGGAACATGTGTTCGGGGCAAATTAACAAGTAATGCTCACTGTAACCTAAACTTTCATTAGTAGCTCAGTAAAACTGCATGTATGTGAAGTTTTCCTTGAGTAAAAAAAGTAAATGTCATGTTGTCAGTGCTCATCATCACCCCTGTTGTGTTTTTTTAAGAACTTTAAGATCCTCCAGAAGTACATCGCTCTGTACGCTACACACCTCATCAAGGAGGAAGACGCTCCAAAGGCTCTGCAGCTCTACATACAGCACGGAGCACCACCTAACCCTCAGGTACTGTACACACACACACACACACACACACACACACACACACACACACACACACACCTTTAACTCCTTATTCACGAAAAACCGCTTCCATTAATTGATTATCATTCACACTCAGTAGATGCCCTGTTAGCAGACCCAAACGTCACAGAATCTGCAGATTTTTTTTTTTTCCAGCGGTGATCCAGAATGAAAATCTGTTTTTCTGCTTGGGGTGGATATGTGTTGACATTCTGAGTTTAAAAAAAAAAATAAAAAATTTTATGTTTTTATTTAAAGTACAGGAAAGTCTGCATCCGCAGGTTCCATGTGGCCCTGCTTATTAAGTATGTCTTTCTAATACGTCCTGCTAGATCAACCTGAACTCTGTTATGTTCTGGAAACAGAACCTTTAGGGTTTCTCATGAACATATGCTTGAGTAAGTGTCAGCCTACCTTCATGAAGACCACTAAACTCATTCAGTTTTAAATAGTATGGATAATCTTGTTTTACAGATATCCACATCATCGTACATTGTGTGTGACGTTAGAATAAAAAAAACAAAATATTCTCTCTTTGACAAAATATGGCTAAAAAATACCCAGTGTACTCTGTTTTTGGAAGCAAATCTGCCTTTTCAGGCTTTCACTTGTTTATTAAAGGTGCTCTAAGCGATGTCGGGTGACGTCACTTCTTGTTGACGTCACTTCTTGTTGACGTTCGAAGTCTTGTCAAACAAAACGGAGGCTAGCTCACCCCTCCCTCCTCCTCATCCCGTCCCCTCCCCCTCCCTTCCATGCTTCCGCGCACTAACCACCCCAACCCCCAACTCCTTCTTGTCGGTTATTGGCTGAAAGACTGTTTGTTATGTTTTGTGGTGCAGGTTGGCGCAGTTTGTTTTTGTTGCCGTTTGTGGAGCCAGGGCTGTCCACAGAGACCGCGTTTTTTTGCAGTGTGTTCAGGGGACAGGCAGCTAGCAGATTTTTAATGCTACAACCACACCATAAAATGTCATACATCGCTTGTTTACTGGACTGTTTACTGTCGATTTATTTTATGATACACAAAGCATCTATGGAAGGAGTAGTATTCCTATATTGTGGTATTGTAATTATAGGATCTGAGAACTTCTTCCACCACTGGGTCCAACTGATAACTTTCACCTTTTTTACTCTCAGAACTTTAACATCTACAAGCGCCTGTTCCTGGACCTGATTAACCTTCCCGCCACTGATGGACCAGAGTCTTACCGGATGTGGGCCGACCTCCGTAATTTCCTGCTGCAGCTGGTAAATCACAACGGCATCTAGTTTAGACCATCTATGCTGAAAAGAGCTATTTAATTCAAAATGGGTTCACTCCTGTAATTCTCTGCTATATGATGCAAATTTCCTGATATTCCCTTAACTTTAATTCCACTTTTTGCGATGCCTGTGTCATGTGTGATTTCAGTGTGAGAACATGTCCAGGTCGGCCGAGGCCAACTCTCCCGCTCATGAAGACTTTGAGCAGTTACTGCTGATCGCTCACTACTACGCCACGCGATCCGCAACAAAAGGAGTCCCGCAGCTGGTACACAAAACACAGAAACACTCAGGGAGGATCACAGGGGGCTTTACTTTTTGCATTTTACCTGCCTAGTAGGGCTGGGCAATATATCGATATTATATCCATATCGTGATATGAGACTAGATATCGTCTTAGATTTTGGATCTCGTAATATCGTGATATGACATAAGTGTTGTATTTTCCTGGTTTTAAAGGCTGCATTACAGTAAAGTGATGTACTTTTCTGATCTTACCAGACTGTTCCAGCTCTGCTATTATTTGCCGTTTCCCCACTTAGACATTATGTCCACATTACTGATAATTATTTATCTAAAATCTACGTGTGAAGATATTTTGTTAAAGCACCAATTGTCAAACCTAGAATATCACCGCAATATCGATATTGAGATATTTGGTCAAGAATATCATGATATCTGATTTTCTCCCTATCGCCCAGCCCTACTGCCTAGATATTATAAGATAATAGATTTCAGAATGTTTTTTATTAAAATTTGGGGCTAAATTCACATGTGCACGATTGCATTTCAAATTAACATTAGGAAGAAAATAAGCTTTCCTTCTTGAATGTGATTTTTCATTTGATTGGTTTCCTGTTTACAGCAGCTCACGCATGTTAATGAGCCTGCAGGGAACGATGCATGACAAACTTAAACCTTCTGATAGATCATTTTTCTTTTTTATACTAGAGTGTAACTCGCTACTTTTTCCTCCACAGTCGGCAGTGACAGTTTGACAGTTGACTCATTTTAAAATCAAAAGCTTATTTGCGTCTCCTCTGTATTTTCAGGTCAGTCTCTCAGCCAAGCTGGCGGTGTCTCTGCTGCGTCACACCGAGCTCGTTCCTGCAGACAAGGCTTTCTACGAGGCCGGCCTGGCCTGCAGGGTGAGTCACGTGTATATTCTAGGACTTCCATGACAAAAAGCAAACCTAGAATTCAGTTTTTACGTTGGGGAACACCCATTGGTTTTGAAAAGCCAAGAATAATATCAAATATATTCTGCATTTCTCTGTGGTCCATTAGTTTGCTTCTCTCTGGAAAGTTGTGTTGTGTTTTAATGGCTTTTAAGGTGGGAATTGGGACAGTGTAGGCCTTTTGGGGAGCAACTTGAACGTATATATGAAACATTTGTTCTAGAAACCATCCCAATTCCTCTGACTGATACATGTACCTGTGTACCTTTTTTTTATAACCTGGCAGGCTGTTGGCTGGGAGAACATGGCCTTCATCTTCCTTAATCACTTTCTGGATCTGTGTGATGTGAGTAATCTTGCACAATTCAACTGTAGGATAAAAACTGCCTACAAAATCTAGCCACCTTTTATCATATGTCCAATGAAGTAAAAGATCCAGTATTTTTATGAATATCAAAACTCCTTTCCAACACCATTAGACTGTCTGACCATGATTTCTGTCTCCAGGCGATTGACGAGGGGACGCTGGATGCCCTGGACCACTCCGACTTCCTGGACACCGACATTCCCTTTGAGGTTCCAGTTCCCACCAAACTCTGTGTCACCGTAAGACATCCTTCTACCAAACACACGGCGAAATATCCCACTGGACACGCTGTGGCCAGACTGATAAATGGGGACAATATTGGTGCTGTGTTATAAGTCAGATCTGGGGGAAAATATACTAAATGGAGCTTCACCGATAATATCTAATATAGAAAATAATAATATAGAACAGTGGTAGGTAAGCAGCGGGCTGTGGACAAAATCCATCCCTCTAACAAAAATACAGTATACTTGTAGGGTCTGCACAGCCTTGTGCCTTGGGTTTAGGTTAGGCATTTAGTTGTGATGGTTAAGGTTAGGGTAAGGGACTAGGGAATGCATTATGTCAATGACGGGTCGCCACAAAGATAGTGAAACAAACGTGTGTGTGTGTGTGTGTGTGTGTGTGTGTGTGTGTGTGTGTGTTTTACAGGACGCCCAGCGGGAGGAGATCCGTGACTGGGTGCTGATGGTGTCCATGGACAACCGGTTGGAGCAGGTTTTGCCGCGTGACGAGAGGAACTCATATGAAGCCTCGCTGGTGGCCGCCAACACCGGCCTCCGCTCTCTGCCCTGTGTCCTTACTGGTAACACACACACACACACACACACACACACACACACTTATCAAATCTGGTGAATTCAAAACTGAAAAGAGTTAGGTTTTTGTGAGAAAAATAACAAAAAAAATCTAAGAATTAAACATTCAATCTTTGTGAAAAAAGTATGAATCAACGTACAAAAACAACAAGAATGTCTCAAGAAATTGTCTTTTCTGGATGTGCTTTGACTTTAAAAATCTTAATATATGTCTATGTACACGAGACTTCATTCTTCATCTCATTTTGAATTTGAAATAAATATAAAATGACTTGATATAAAGTATTCCATCACCAGCAATCCCATCACTTGTCTGCTAATGTTGAATTCCCAGTTTGCTGCTTGAATGTAGACACACACACACACACACACACACACACACACACACACACACACACACACACACACACACACACACACAATGTATACCCGCTCACTATGGTGTTCTTGCCTCCAGGCTACCCCGTGCTGAGGGATAAGATTGAGTTCTCGCCTGTGGGGAAAGCAGCCAACAAGAAAGACTGGAACCAATTCCTCGTGGCCACAAAGGTGAGACGCACAAAAAAATATCCAGCGGTGGAATATAATTAAGTACATTGACTCAATACTTATGTACAAATTTGAGGTACTTACTTGGCTTGAGTCATTTGTTTTCATGGCACTCTTGAGTTTCATCATCTCTCTCAACATCAACAGTGATGTTATGTTAAATCAGCAGAGATGACTTATCACAGCATCACTATCTGCACGTCTACGAGAAACACACACACGCACACGCACACATTTATATCTTCAGTGTGCAGCAGTGACTGCGTATGTTGAATCTGTTTTGTGATTGGTTGATGTTTGTGTCCATCTTCCCCTGCAGACCACTCACAGTTCAGAGTGTCAGGACGTCCTCAAGTTCATCAGCCAGTGGTGTGGCAGCCTGCCGGCATCTGGCTTCTCCTTCCACTGACACACACACACACACACACACACTCTGCTATTTCTCATTTTGTTACACTCTTCCATTTTTGATGCAATATTTAAAATACTTCATCCATCTGTCTGTGCTCTTTCACCTCTCTTCCTCTTCTTTATCTTCTCCGTTGCTCTGTTGTTTATGTATCCAAAAACCCAAAACAGATTGACTAGCCACCAACTATATATTTATTTATGAAATCCTGTAGAATATCCCTTTTCTTTTTTTCATTATTTTTTGATAAAAACAAGTCACATTTAAAGCAATTTAAATAAAAAAAGCCACAGTCAGCCACAATTTTAAATATGAGGAATACAAATTTAACAAAGTAATTTCCTAAAACAGCTGGTCACTGGGCTCCAAACAGGAGTAACATGTAAATTCATTGAGTGAGTATTTGTGGCAGCAGGACGGTGTGTGTGTGTGGGATTGAGTCTGAATAAATGTGTGTGTGTGTGTGTGTGTGTGTGTGTGTGTGTGTGTGTGTGTGTGTGTGTGTGTGTGTGTGTGTGTGTGTGTGTGTGTGTGTGTGTGTGTGTGTGTGTGTGTGTGTGTGTGTGTGTGTGTGTGTGTGTGTGTGTGTGTGTGTGTGTGTGTGTGTGTGTGTGTGGTAATGAAGGAACATGTCAGCCAGAGCTCTATGGCAATGACGGGACACACAAACCTCCCACTGACTCCCTGTGCTCGCACTTTATTTTTGTCCTCTGACTGGTCACTTTATCCTGAGCCATCACCATGGAAACACATTCCTCCACAGTCCCCTGTATCATCTATCTTTTCCTCTCCTCTTTTTTTCTCTCATTAGAAAGACTTTCTCTCAGGATGGCATCGCTGAATAAAAGCCATAGTTTCCATTGGATCTTAAAAAAAAAAAATAGTTTTTACTCCAGCAGATATTATGATACTGTAATATGTTCGACTGGACTCTGCTGACCGTTTAGGGACTTTTTAATGTCTGAAACGAGCTGTGTACTCCGTGTATGTTTCAAAAGCTGGAATCTCTGGCAATGCCTTTTATTGTGTGTTTGATATGGAATGTATTTTGTTTTAAAAAGTTCAAATAAAAGATAGTTTTCAAGCATTCTTTTTAAAAAAAAAAATGGTTTCCACTTTCAATTTTAATAAGTGTATGTTCGACCAAAAAAAACCTTTTCATTCGTTGTCTTCGTTTCAACCTTGAAAAAAACACTTTTTTTCTGACATTTGTGACGACTTTTTTAACAATTTGTTTTAGCTTTTTCCAACGTTTTAAATTTTAAAATGTTTCTTCTACACATTTTCAGCGCTTATTTCTACGTCCAATATTTTCTGATATAAAACAAAAATTTAAAACTGGCCAATGTGACCCGAAGTCAACACAAGGGTTAAAGGTCCAATGTGTAGGAATTTTTCCCATCTAACATTGAGATCTCATATCGCAATCAACTCTCGCACCACGCAGTTCAAAGTACGTATTACAGCTACGGTAGCCGTTCGGCATCCCTTTCAATCCCCTTTTCCTTCATCAGGTCTTTCCATCTTTGGAAGGCAGCTCCAATGTTCACTCTTTTTTTATGATGATGCCGGTCTCTTGCTCTTTTCAATATCCTTTTTTCTTTTTCTGAGCGAAGAAGAAGACTCCTCTTCCTGAAATTTGGATTTTGAATACGTGTGGTCCTCCATGTTTCCTTCTTCAAACTTGCCGGGGCCGGGAAGCGACGATACCCGTTAGCAGCATTAGCAGCACCTGTGAGTTTATCAGCACTAGGACTAGGCACTGGTTATGGTTAGGTTCAGGGTTAGGTGCCTTAGAGGCAGCGGTCGCAGCGCTGCCTAGAAGGAGCCGTTGGGGGCAAAAACACCATTTGTGTGGCAAAACAAGCACTTTTGTGAAGGTAAATACAAGCTGAACAAGCGTCCTATTAACTTACATTGTAGCTTGTTTCGCGCTGCCGACTGCAGCGATCTTGCTTAACCCTTGTGTTGACCTCGGGTCACATTGGCCCGTTTTACATTTTTGTTTTATATCAGAAAATATTGGACGTAGAAATAAGCGCTGAAAATGTGTAGAAGAAAAATTTAAAAATTTAAAACGTTGGAAAAAGCAAAAACAAATTGTGAAAAAAGGCAGAAAAAAAAAGTGTTTTTTTTTTTCAAGGTTGAAACGAAGACAACACAAGGGTTAATACTGGACCAATGTCATAGATTATTGTTCCCATCAGTCACTTAAGACACAAAAACATGGAAAAATAGGGTCCAGTTTGAAAAAAAAAACAGTAGTTACCCTTCAAGGGTCAATGTAACTAATAATAATAATTGTGTAATACTATACTGTGATACCATGAAACCGTTGTATTTCATACCGTAAAAATGTCATGCTGTTGCAACCCTCAGTGAGTGATATTTTAAGTCTAATTCCTTTATATCGAACCCAGTGAGAAAAATATTGATAAATCGTTCTCTCAAATTCCAAATTGTTTCCTGAAATTAGTTCACTCAGGAAACTCCTTTAATTCCCTCGATCTAGTAACCTATACTGTTGAAGTAAAAATTGTATTTCAAGTTAGGACGCACACAAAAATCCCACAGTAATTATTTTGAGATATTTTTATTAACAAACAACATTGCAGGATATATACAACATGTACAACAAATATTTCTTTTGTTTTTGCTTCCCTTATCCCACAAGGACATCACATTCAGTCACGCTAGCAGCTCTGTTAGGCTAAATGCTAACATGCTGATGTTTAGCAGGTCTGATAATACTGTTCACCATCGTAGTTTAGCGTGTTAGCACCAAACACAAAGTACAGAATGTCGTTAGTTTTGCAAGAATTTGGTCAAAAAGGATTTGGACAAAAGTTAAAAGACTAAATGTTCCCACTGGTTAATAGGAATTACCAGTAAATGTTTCAAAAATTAATTCTAGACAGAAAGTTACAAGATATTTTACAGATGTTTAAATGATTCAAGCTCAGATTCAATTTGTAATTGTAGGGTGCAAATACAAAGAGAGAGGTCTAATACACACATTGAAAAGAAAATTGCATCTGAGCCATAAAAAAAATCTATTATTTTTTTTAATAAAATTCACAAAACAAGTTTTGGGAGTTCAAACACAATCTATAAAAAACAAATGTCTAACATGAAGTTCTGCCTCTCAAACTGTGGTTGTACTGTTTCTACTGTACATACATTATTGTGTGTGTGTGTGTGTGTGTGTGTGTGTGTGTGTGTGTGTGTGTGTGTGTGTGTGTGTGTGTGTGTGTGTGTGTGTGTGTGTGTGTGTGTGTGTGTGTGTGTGTGTGTGTGTGTGTGTGTGTATATATATATATATATCACCTCGTTCCCCAGCAGAGGTTACTTGTACATCAGCAAACAATATAAAAGCCTGTGTGTTTGTGGAAAATGCATTAGAAGGTGATAATGCTGCTGGCTCCATGTCTCATACTCACCTGCACTGCTCAGCCTCGAATAGACCTTTTACTGAAGTCAGCCCACATGTGAGTGTCTAATATTCACATTAACATTCCTGCAGACATGTTGAGACGTTTGTCACAATACTAAAATACAGAGGGGCTTTTTTTGCAAGAAAGTGATTCCAGGTCAGTGTTTTATTCTATATTCCAAAATATGTGCGTTGTACTTGAGACAAGTTCAGGGCAAAAATATGTTTTTAATTCATAAGTATTCATACGTTTTTATTCTCCGTTAGGAGTATTTGTTGTCTCTCTCTGCATATCAAACCCATAATAATTCATGTGAATTAACAGTTTGTTAAATCATGGTCTTGTTTCCTGACCGGAGGAAAAAAAAGAATACAGAAACAATCGCTGACAATTTATCCTTACTTAAAGCTATAGTGCGTAGTTTCTGTCGCCCCCATGAGGAATTCTAAGTAATGACAACAAAACTGTTGGCGCGTCCACGTGATACAAGCCTTCCGTGATTGCGCTTCACCCCCACCCCTCCTCCTCGCAGTTGCTAGTAGCCAAGGAGGACACGGAGGATTAAAAAAAACATGATGGACTCTTCACAAGAGGTCATTATCTTCACAAAGCCTTAATTCTCCTGTTTTTCAAAATAAATGTCAGCTCCTTTAGAACAATCTTCCTACTGCATTCTCTTTAATATTTTCCACATTGCCTTTACTCAACTGTCATTTTGAACATTGTATTTATCTGATTGAATTATTGGTGAGTGTTTTTGAAAGGTCTAGCCATGCTCATAACCTTCTTTTTTTGCTGTACTCCATCATTACTTCTAACTTAACTTTCAATCTAAAAGTTCAGATTAATCAGATGTATCAGAGAGGACGTTCACTCGGTCCTGAGAGTCTGGCCTCTTCTGGAAGACTACAAATAAGAGAGGATTTCTTGTGATTTAAGCGAGGAGGGTTGATGCAAGCGAGCAGAAACAAACAACAATGGTGGTGATGGAGAAGAGTGGTGACGGCCGTGAGAATGAAGCAACATTTGATGTTGAGTAGGAGAGATACTTTTATTGGAGTTCCTTGGTGATAAGAATAGCCTTTGTGTTACTATATGGAGGACCAGAATGATGTTGACTTGATTGCTAAATGGTAACAGCCAGCTACACTGTCTTAATGAAACACTTTAGGGATTACAGTAGAAGAGCTTCACATCACAAACTAAAACAATATTACAAAATGTTTCTGTAGGGTTAGTATTAGATATTACTGTCTGAAACTATATGGAATTGTTTATTTATCTGTCTATCAGCCAACCAGTAATGTTTCTGCAATGTCTTCTGCAATTTCCCTTTGGGATTAAACTCTTAAAAGTAGCAAGTATTAGCAACAAAAAGTACTTAATTCTCAAGTAAAAAATCTCATAATAATGCTACCGTATTATATAGGCCTACTATCATCCAGTTATTATTACTACAACATTAGGCTACTATTCATTTGAGGAGCTGGTCGAGGTGAAGCTAATTTACCATGATGTTTTTATGTTGCTATTTGGTAGTTCAACCAATAACAATGTCATTTTAGAAACACATTGTAGGTTTTCTGTGAAACATTTTATAGAAGTATAAAGTACATCAAAATTGTACTTAAAGTACTACCAAAAAAAATGTCTCTTTAAGACTTGATATCATCTTAATTGTATTCTCAAAATCTCCAAGACAAGTTAAAAGAAGATCAATTTTACTGACAAGACCCACATTTCTTATATATAATGCACTGTGTATTTTAAGAGAGAAATTGGGACTTTTTAAAAAGAATGGACACTAGTGATATCATTTCCTGGAGCACCATCTAGTGGCCGTTAGTAGTACTGCATCAAACTCCTCCCAGATACTAAACAGCCCAGAAATCTGCCATTTTTATTAAAAAAAGCCATGTTGGGGATATAGAAATGCACTTGTGTCTTTAGTCATTTTTAAGCTGAGAGTTGTGTGTCTTCAATGTGTCCACTAGAGGCTGTCTTACAGGGTTCAGTGTTGATTTCCAGGCCACTCTCTTGGCATTCACCGCGTGCCTTAATTGTATGGACATTTAAATCAAGGTCCGCTGTGAACACGAGGAGAGACGACCCATGATCCTCTCTTTTTTTATTCCCCCAATTATATGTTTTAGAATACCAGCCTCATCTACTTTGTCCAGTTCGGTTCAGTTTTAGTACATTTTGTTCTGCTCCTGTTTGTCTCATGTTTTTGCCTTCAGCTGATTCCACTCAATCCCATTTCTTCCAGCACTGCTCAATCCCACTTTATCCCTTTATATCCTTCTATGTTCCGCTTCACTTGGCTTTGTTCAATTTATCCCACTGTATCCTTCACAATAGTTTTCTCAACCTTCAAGATGTTGTCATGTATTGCATTCTTTTTTGTGTTTAACATCAAAAGCATTGAGGGACATTGATTATATATAAAAAGATGAAATGTTTCAAACCTTTTAAATACATTTTTATAAAGAACATAACAAATATATTTAACTATATTGAACTTGGACATCTCTTATGGGCCAATACAGCCTGCATTTACTGACTTTAATAAGTATGCATTTATAATAT
Source organism: Zingel zingel (assembly GCA_023566125.1). Lineage (NCBI taxonomy): Eukaryota > Metazoa > Chordata > Actinopteri > Perciformes > Percidae > Zingel > Zingel zingel. Next base: position 27,720,816 of record CM042332.1, on the reverse strand, counting down.
TGTCACTGTTTGGGCAAAATATATTGACTACTGTTTATACTAATGCTTGCATGGTGTCTATACTGACTACTGATTAGATTAGATTAGACTAGATTATTCATCATGACTATACTCATAAAATGCACACCAACCATTATAATTAAACAAACATCACGTATACTGACTAAACCAAGGAATTACACTGGCCACTAGCATTTATAATGACATTGATGGGGATGATTTTCATTGTAAATCTAATTTTCGATTAATCGATTAGTTATTTGGTCTTCAAAATGCTCATAAAATTGTAAAAAATGTCCATCTGTGTTTTTCCAAAAGCCCAAGATGAGCTCAAATTTCTTGTTTTGTCCACAACTTAAATATATTCAGTTTACTGTCACAGAGGAGAGAAGAAACTAGAACAATATTCATATTTAAGAAGCTGGAATCCAAGAATTTAGACTCAAACCGATTAATCGATTACCAAGATAGTTGCTGATTAATTTTAGTTGAAAACTAATCGATTAATTTTTGCAGTCTGCAGATGCTCTGGCTCCCCTCTGTGTTTTTTTCTGCAGTGCTCTGTCTCCTCCTACAGTCCAAAGAGAGTTTAAGATGCATTAATGGTAACCGTACCCTATATATATATATATATATATATATATATATATATATATATATATATATATATATATGAGTGTGTGTCAATGTGTGTCCCTGAGATAAACTGTAAAGGATGTCTTGCTGACATCCAGACAGCAGGCTACATGCTGGGACAGCTTCTGCTATTTATCTACTGGTTATGTTGACTATTTTAAGATTAACTGTGACTGCTAACTACAGTGACTTAAAAGGCCCATTTAAAAGGCATTTTGCATGTTTAAATAGCCATGAATGTATTTTTGCATCATCCAGGCAGCCTCCATTAACTTCTGACTTTTGCTTATGAAATTTGCAGAGACTAGAGGCCATGGCTCTCAGCTTTTTTTTTGTTGCTTTTTTGGGGGGGGTTAAACCCTCAAAACAGAATAACATCTACTTGCAATGCATGTCACAGATTCGAGTCAGGTTTAAGTAGATTTGTGAGTGATTCAACCAAACTGTGATTTCACTGTCTTCTCAGGTTGCTGCAGTAATTTCACAAGAACAAAAAGCTTATGTTATTTTGTGTGTCAGAAAAAAATCTATTGTTTTTCTATAACGTCCCTTTAACCGTGCGAGCCCTGTTTATGCTCGCTCGAGATCGCATTCCCAACACTTCTAACTGCGAGTCATCGAGGATAATGCAATTTCAACTCCAGTAAAAGCAGACATGATGTTTTATTGGAGATGGATTGCCTGATTGCAGTCTCTGCATAGGTGTAATTTACAGGGGGGGAGGGGGGGTGACCCCCCTCCCCCCAATAATCAACACTGGCCAGTGTAACCCACCCCAAAAAACCTATTCAAATTCCCATTACAAAAATCAAGACATTTGCACCATACATTGATGCAGAAAAGGCACAGATTGTTGCAGAAAGATTCACCAGAATTCAGAAAATGAAGTGTTTGACTTTGAAATTTGAAATTTTGAGCGCCCCCAATGTTGAACCCAAAGTTGCGCCCTGGAGTCTCTGTAAAGTGATTTTCATAGTGAAATGAGTGTCAAGCAATAATGGCTTCCTGGAAGAAGAAAAAACAGAAATAATGCAGCATGCAGAGGATTCAAAGTCATGTAAGAATATGCTGTGTTTAAAAAAAAACCACCGGCATGGTGTTTTAAGCAGCACTGCAGACCATTAAAGCATTACCTTCCATTACCCAGCAGCAGCAGCCATAATGCACGCTCTTATACACCACTGCTCTTATACACCACTGCTCTTATACACCACTGCTCTTATACACCACTGCTCTTATACACCACTGCATTAATGAACAGCTGCAGGGGAGGAAGCTGATGCTGCTGCGATTTACCCCTCATCCCACATGAGTAGGCTATACACACGACCCTGTCAGCTCCAAAAACATCCTCTCATGTTTCATTTTTATTTTTGATTTTATTTATCGTTTGGTTCCTGCAGATGGAGCAAGCAGTTAGCCTATCGGTGCTGCTCAACGGCTCTCCGGCAGAGGAAGAGGATCCATCTGCAGCCTCATTAACCGCTGAAATGCTAATGACCCAGATAGCTCGTGTAGGCTAAAACGCAGAGGGGAGGGGGGGGGGGGGGTGGAGGGGACATGGCTGCCTTTGTGGGGGTCGGGCGAGCCTGTATTAAAAATGTCTACTCGAGTAGCCTACACAGAATATCTTCATCTTATTACTCAAACTATAACGTCGTTCCCACCACATGACGCCGTACTGAATTCTAATCAATTGAAGCTTGTAGTGTTTTAGAGGCTAATTAGAACACCATGACTACCGCGGCAGCTGCACAATATGTCAAATCCGAGTAAAATGTTGCATATTGATGCATTTTTATGTAGTACATGGGTGCGTATGCTAAGTGTGTGCAGCCTTTCCTTCATATTTCAGGCGGGGGGGGGAGACAGAAATAAGAAGTTCCGCAGAGCTCGACAGCACTGCGGCTGCTGCAGGAGCAGATTGAGCGCAGATGAAAGGAGCTGATGGAGGTTTAAAAAAAAACCCACAAGGCCTAAAAACAAATGATTGGATTGAAATAAATAGGCTACACATTGTAGGCTACATAGCCTATATGTGTGGAAAAACCGAACAACAATACCTTTCAGCGGCAGGATGCAGGATAAATGGCGCAGCTTTTTTTTTAGTTTTTAGTTTTTACCATCGGCGGACATTTACTGAAGTCTTACATAAAACACACCGATGCAGGAGGTTCTGTTCGTCCGGGGATGGAACGCTTTAAACCGGCTTGATTTGCGTGCGCCGCCCAGTCCGCGGTGCTCTCCTCTTGAGCTCCGTGCAGGGATGCTGAGGATGCGAAGGATGCGGAGGGATGTTGCGGGGGATGCGGAGGTCGGACCGTCCTTCTTCTGCAGCTGAATTGAAAAAAAAAAAAAACACAAAAAAACGACTGTTTTTTTCTTTTCTTTTCACTGCAGAACTCTTCAAGCACAAATAGTCCAAACCCAGAAGAGTGCCGGAGCCAAGCAATATCCTAAGCCCTCAAAAATCTGGTTTTGTTTGTGCTGGGTGCAGTCAGGAGGTGGATACAGTAGCTGAATGGAGGGATGGAGGGAGAGAAGTTGGGTGCAGTCAAAAAGGGAGAGAGGAGAAGGGGAGGGGGTGGTCCTCTGAAAAAGAGGGAGTCAGATGAAGCCAGGCTTTTACATCCTCGGCTCCAGCTCTGCTTTCATCCTCTTCTCTGAGGATGGAGGGAGGAAAGAAAGAGTGAGAGCATCTGCCTCACCAAACAAACCGAGTAAAACATCCATCTGACTCTGAACTAAACTGCCATTTATTATGTGATTAAATCTAAATGGCTCCAGGAAACAGCATGTTCTACAAAGACACCGATAGATCTGAATAAAAACACGCCACATTGCCAAAAGTATGTGGATCCCTGAGATGTCATTGTTGAACACCTAATTCCAAAACCATGGGACTTCACCTGCTGCTTTAACAGCCCCTTACCAAAAGTACAAGAAGGTAAATAAGAGTGTGCACATACTTTGGCATTGGCAATATGGTTTGGGTCTAAATTTCATTGTGTCAAAATGTCAAATAAATGTAGTGGAGTAGAAGTATAAAGTGCATGGACTGGAAATACTCAAGCAAAGTACATGTATGCCAAAATTCTACTCAAGAGCATTACACTACTTGAGTAAATATACTTAGTTACATTTCAGACATTAAACTGCATGCAGGCCTACTTCATCTACTCGTGTTCTCTTTGCTGGAATGTGAAATTGTGCTCTGAATTATAGATGATTCTCACCTTCATACAGCGACAATCAGATACTGAAATTCATATTTTTCCACCATGAGCAGCGTTTCCTCCAGGGTTCTTCCATATGGCTCGTCATCTGTCCCCCTCGCCCGCCATCTCTCCCTCCCCCCCCACACACACCCAGCGTATACTGGGAACCAGTAGACTAATCAAGGGCCACAAACCATAAAATAATCAGTGGCTTCCATCTTAAGGAGCCTCATTTTCTTCAGCCAATCACGTACAAGCTGTACGAGATAGAGTCTGAACAATGTAACGAAACCCTCAACTCAACATTCAATACGATTCACGATTTTAAGTTCACAATACGATAAGTCAGGTTTTTTTTTTTTTTATCAGAATGAGCTGCAGACAAATGACTGATTAAAATATTCCTTTATTTAAATAGACTGCAAAACAACAGATGTGTCCTTTTATCAAACGTGCAACAGAAATTGTATTTTATCTTAAAGCTTTAGTGCGTACATTTTATTTTAATGAACGTCCGTTACATTCAAGCCATTGCCAAATGAGTTGCTACAATGCTAATTTAAGACTATCAGCTCCACACAACTCTCTCTGTATTTCTCAGTATGACTATGTTCAGTAGATTGTGTCGTTCCGGTGACTTTCCCACTCAGAAACTCAAGTGAAGATAATGACCTCTTCTGAAGAGTCCATCATGTTTTTTTTAATCCTCCGTGTCCTCCTTGGCTACTAGCAGCTGTGTAGAGGAGCGGTTGGGGGGGTGGTACACAATCACCGAAGGCTTGTATCATGTGGACGCGCCAACAGTTTTGTTGTCATTACTTAGAATTCCTCGTGGGGGCGACAGAAACTACGCACTATAGCTTTAAATAACAAAAATGTAATAAAACATTTATAATTTTTAAAACAAATCCCACATCAAAATAACTAAATAAATAGAAGAATATTCTTCAAATAAATAAACCGACAAGACTTAGTGACGTCTGAAGTCAAACCAGTGAAATCTAAAGTAGATCGGGCCCTAGGCCGTTTAAAAATTGCATTGCGATTCAAATTTAATGTCAACCGATTGTAATCTTTACACATTTCTATCAATTTTTAACCGAGTCACGATGCATCGTTACATCCCTAGTTAAATTATACCGGTCTATGATGGTGAAAATTTCACCACCTATACAGTATTTATATCAATTTCATAATTCTACTCTTTCTGTTTTACTGATGTTGCGCTATATTTGATTCACTGTTATGCTCTTATTTGCATTGGTTATTCTACATCACTATATTTATAATTTACTGTTACACATTTTACCATAAGATGATTTGGTTTCATCTTATTTAATATTAAGTGATGTTTTGTTTTAATATCTGTAAGACAGTTTGAAATGGAAACATCTATGCATATAAAATCCCTGGTTAAAGCCCATTTCTGCTACATTTAAATCTACATTAATAATTAAATACACATACACATAAATACTGTGAATAAGCACATTAAGATAATGGAAATAGAACGGATACATGGATTCCCCAATAACCCAAGTTTTGTTTGATAATCATGATTAATATCTAGAAGGATGTGTAGTTGCTAAAAGGATGGCTGTGGATTGTTGATTTTGAAGAAGGCCTGAGGGCCGAAACGTCATCAAAAATAAATAGAGAAATGCATATGGAGCCAGAGTGTGCAACAATTTTTCCTTACTTTCAAGTCAAGTTCCAGTGATCAGCAACTCACGACAGCCCTTGGTGTGCATTACTTTTTTATATATTATAGTTGCTAAAAAGGAAAGATCACCATACAAAGGAAGAAGGAAACAGAGAGGAACTTGTTGTTGATTGCGTCAAACATGTTGACAAAATCACAAGTCAGGACATGACCGTCCAAAGATCATTTGTTCCCTCATCCACGTTGCTATTTGTGTGTACAGTTCACACCACTTTGCACCACTGTACACAGTGTGCTTTGGTGTGTTATTATACAACAAGTAGATCCAACCAGACAATCTGATCAGACTGCATTACTTTCAGGCCAATAATGACGTTATAGCACACCTTCTCGTTTAATATTGCTTAAATAAAGTCATACTTGCTTATGAGCCTGATTAAGTTAAAACAACTTAGACTAAAGGCCTTTACATAGGTCAGAGCATAGTGTCTCAAATTGATTATTATGAAATTGTTGTGATAGATTGTAGGTCTCTGAGATATTGGGGGTGGGGGCATGTATGTATACAATTGAATAACCCAGTGTTTCTCAAATGGGGGTATGTGTACCCCTAGGTGTACTTTGGAGGACTGCAAGGGGTACGTGAGCTATTTAACAAAATATTTAATAGTTACAAGGCTGTTGTTGTCCAGAACATTGTTCCTCTTTATGTAGACTTTTTTTTTTCCTACCAAAAATGTGACATTTGTGTAGCCTTCTTTGGACCTATTCTTGCCTTCCTTCCTTCTACTGTCCTACTTTTTACAAGTTTCTCGCTTTTTTCGAAGTTATGTCACTGTTTTTGAAGTTTTTGATACTATTTTCGACCTATTTTTCCCTTACTTTAGCGCTGGTCAGGGGGTACTCGGATTAAAGAAACAATTCAATTATTGAAAAAAAAGTTTGAAAACCACTGACTTAACTAATATTCCACATGATTACAGGTGAACAGGTAGCTGGGTAGTTCATACTTTGTGTCCCAAATCTACAACTGTTTTTTTTCTCAAGGAATTTGGATGCATGTCCCAGGTACCAGACTTTCTCCAAGGTTGTAATGTATGCTAATTGAAATTTTGGATAAGGGTTAGCAAAGGACCGGTCTCAATTTAACGGGCAGTCCAATTAAAGAGTCTCAGGTAGCACTAATGTGACAACAGTGACAGAAACTAAGCTCACGTGTCTATGTTTTCTGTAATACAGTTGGAATACATGTGTATGAAATTACTTTGAAGTACAGCTGTTGGAATGGTTTACAACGATACCAAACTCCGTTCATAAATCTAACAAATTAGTGTTTTTTTGCTTATTGATAACGGGACACGTTTAAACTGTACGTATCAATTAACTGAAGAAATAACGAGTTCGTCCCGTAAATTCGGCGCAGGTGATGTCAATTAAATAATTGGAATAGGTAACAGAGTAAGAAGATAAGAATTTATCTAAATAAACCTACTACTTGGGAGTCAATATTTGTGCAGAAATTTGTCACTCACTTGTTCTTGAGTGACAAATGCTTTACATCATGTTTTAAGTGTATTTAGGCATGTCGTTTTGTTTATGGTCAGTGTTGGGTAACATGTGGACACCTTGGCATTACACAAGCCTTGTTAGATAAGATCGTTGCTATGTAGCTTAGCTAACTGAGCTAACGCTAGCCCTCAGTGTGCAGCAGGAGTGTGTCGGTGCTGCTGTGGATCAATGGTCTCATCCTCCAGGCTCCGTCTGGTTTGGCGTCATTGTATCAACAGTAGGATGGGCGAGATGGCCTCTAAAGCCCAGATGGCGACTCCAGAGGCAGCACTGCCCGGCCGGACTGACGCCATCAAAGTATCCGGTAAGTTAGCGTTAGCATTTTAGCTTCTTTAGCATAACTTTAGTTTATGACACGCTAACGTCATATAGCGCACCAAAACGATTATTTTGCTGGTTTCGTTTATGTTCTGGTTATCTTGGGGTAACGTTTGCGGCGTTGCCTTTCATACACGATGGGGAAAAAATCTGTTATAAAGACGTAATTAAGTGAAGTACGGTTAACTGTAAATTTAGCCATTAGCACCTGCTGCTACTACTGCGCATGCGCAAGCCACTTTGCCTTTTGAACACTGTATGAATACATTGACACAGATACTCCACATGTGTGTAAATATATGAGAATTATAACCCTGATATTGTGGTGCATACTTGTAAGAATACAACTTGTCGGTGCATATTACCTGTTTTTGAGGTAAATAGGTACTACATTTAAGGCCCTTAATGTTAAGTAAGATACTTTGGTCAGATGTCAACAAGCATCTTGATGTGTTATTATTGTATAGATTTCATCAGAGTTTTACATTTCTTGCAGTACAAATGGTCTAAAGGCCGTTAAAGTGGGTTTTCTATCCAGATAAGAATCAGACATAATGAGGCAACATAGACGTTTTGAATTATATTGCTTGAAATATTTGCATTTGTAGTTAGGATATTGGTAAAAATGTCAAAAATCTCAATGTTGATTATTGCTGTAATTACAAACTTCTGACATGTTAACCGTGCTCAAGTCAACGTTTCAAGTCTTAATAACTTTAACTTTAAAACTAGGATTTTTCTGAGAGCTCCGATAGATCTGAGTTAATAACATGGAGATTCCTGAAAACCAAGAAAATACTGATGCCTGATGTCAGCCAAAGTCCATTGTTTAATGTAATTAAACCCAAATGAAGTAGCGGTCAGAGTGTATATTGTCAATGCACAGTATCTTTAAAAACATTATGACAGACTCTGCAAACATACAGCCGCCTTGAGTAGTCTGATGTCAATGTTCACAAGGCGTAAATATTGACATTTTGGCATGAACTATGGCATGAATTTGGCATAAAATCATGATATGGGAAAAATGTGCAAAAACACAAAACAAATCAAAAGCAATATTGAAAGCAGTGATGAAATACATAACTGTGTTGCACTATTCTGCATTGTATCAAAAAAGTCTTTATGCATGCAAAACAAAAATGTTCACTAACTTGTTTTATTATTTTTTTTATTTTCAATAAAAGATAGATCGTGATATGTGAAGACATTGAATGAGGATATTGGTATATCAGATATTAGCAACTTCAATTCATGAAAAGCAGTATTGGCTTTTAATAATCCATACATCTGATGATTTATTTATTTATTCTAAACCATAATTGTCACTATAACATGAATATGGCTTAAACAAAAGTGTTTGTATGTGTGAGTTGTGTGAGATAGGGAGTTTTCCGTGTGTACAAACCGACCGACAGCAGCACCAAGTTGGCAGTTGGGGCATTTGGCTCCAAGCTGCCCCCTCTTCACTACAAGTGAGGGCGCTCAGTCTTGGCACATGATGAATAGATCTGCACTGGCACTGAACAAAAGACCAATAGACACACACACACACACACACACACACACACACACACACACAACATTAAAAAGAGAAAGATGACAGTAATAATAAGTAGGAAGTGTAAAGGTTGTGTGGAGAAGATATTGATTCCGTGATATTTGGGTTCAGTGTTAAAGAGATTGAGAGAAATGGGAAGGTAACAAGTCAAATGTTTGAGTCTGAGTTTAAATTTGGTTTGGATTGATTTACCCAAAGTGTGTTCAGTATTTTTCAGACTGGAGAGGGTCAGACGGGGGAAGGAGAATGTGGGTTAGGAGGGCGGGGGTCCACCGCGAAAAGGACGATTGGGATGGATGGATGGAAAGGTTCAGACGGAGTGGCAGACATGCTGGAGCATCGCCAAAGCTTCTCGGGAACACTGCCACAATCGAGAGAGACGAAAAAAGAGCGAGGGAGCAGAGAGGATAGAGAGACTTGGCAGGGCTTCCCCTCCTTTGTCTGTCTGGCTCAGGGCTGCAGCGCCAGAGGAAATCAAGAAATGTCCAGGCGTGGTGGAGGTGGTGGTGAATGGGGACAAGCTCTGCCTCTGCTCCGAAAAAGACGAGAGAAAAACTACTTTCAATCGACTGAAAACTCGGCTTCTGAAAAGGCTATGGAAACCAAAAAAACCCAAAACAAACAATTTTCTTTTTTTGAACGATATTCGGCATTGGAGCCATCGGACCCGACCAAGTTTCGGACACAAAGTGTAGTGTGACCACAATATCCGATAATACGACCTGTCATTTTAGAACAGCAAAGTATTTGTATGTTTTTGAAGAACCAGACGTCTCTGAACCAGACTTTAATGGATGTTTGACCTCAAAGAGTGCACTCGCAGCCAGAGGAAGGCCAATCCCGCGCCAAGTAAGAGGTTTGTGTACGAATGCTTGTTGAAAGTCTTTGACCAAGTCAACTGGATTACAGTTGGATTAAAGTGTGTTGGGAGAATGGTTTAATGTCAATTTAAGCGTGAAATCTTAATATACGTGTTAAAACGCAGTTGACCCAGAGGATATAAAGCAGGCCAAGCTGGGCCAAAAGCCTTCAGCTAAAGACCAAAGCAGGTGTATCCATGTTGTTTGACCTCTTGAATATCTTTATGCAGTGGATATCAAATCGGAGCTTTTTTTTTTTTTGGGATTCAGAACTGTGCAAACTGGAAGATAGATGGGACTGAACGTTCATTCTGGATCTTTGAACAGCAGATAAGTAGTTGTGGTCAAAAATGAGCTCTGCTGCCCCTGTAACCACGCCCAACAGTGATGTCACAGGATCCTAGAGTACACCTGTACGTCACTGCAGCCAGGTGAGAAGTGAAACCGCTGGAGGTCAGCAAAACAACAAGATTTTCGGTGAGAGTTAAGTTTCTCTTTGAGGAGTTCTCTTCCATTTGGGCTAAAAAGTTGAGATTGAAAGTTCATTTTTGATCTTGGAAACAGCGGTTGACAATATCATTTCACCACAATGTCCGTTTAGTAGCTGTTCCGAAGCTTTTGATTTTAGATCATAGATTGTAGATGGATGATAGATAATAGAGCATAAACAACGGGTTCAAAGTATCAATCTTTATTTGATATCCTTTGCTACTTTAAAATGCTTCATGCAGCTTTGTCAACAGTCTGCATATTGTACACACAAGTAGTGATAAAAGTCATGCACATGCAATAATTATAATACATATTTTCAAACAGGGCTGCAATTAACAATTATTTGAAGAATATTTTCTCAATCATTAATCATTTGGTCTATAAAATGTGAGGACATAGTGAAAAAATGTCCATCACAAGTTCCCTTACTCCAATGTGCTTCCTTCAAATTGTTTGTTTTATCCGACCAACAGTCCACAACCCAAACATATTCTGTTTTCGATCATATTTGTATGTGACAAAGAAAAGGCAATCAATCCACACATTTGAGAAGCTGGAACCTGCAAATGTTTGGCATTTCTTGCTTGAAAAATGTCCGTAACAATCTATTATCAGAATGGTTTCCATGTATTTTTCTTTCGACCAAATAATTTATTATAATTGTTTCAGTTCTACTTTTAACCGCCTTAATATTCCCAAACTGTCTGAACTTCAACACCAATGACCTGCAAGTAAGTGGATGTTGGTGCTGTTTCTTACATAGATTATTAAAGTTTAAATACAAAGCAAGTTATGTCTGAATTCATGCAAATAAAGAGTAGATGTGCATTAACAAGCCTTAGTTGCCTCTAAACAAAAATATTTTTCTGCTAAAAAAAAGCCTATCGGTATCAAAAGTAGTATCAAGTCTGATTTATGGAATTTACCACCTTTTCATTGGTTAATTAGTGATTTACAATCCATTTGAAAATCTAATTCTTTTGTTACTTGCATTCTGATGTTACGTAGACATTACGACCCCTAGTTGACATTTTACCCCTCCACCCCGACACACACACACACACACACACACACACACACACACACACACACACACACACACACACACACACACACACACACACACACACACACAGATGGAAAAAGAAAACAAAACAACAAACAAAAGTCTAATGAAGAAGTTAATGTCATCCTCATCACAGCTTAATGCAGATGTGTTCAGACAACCAGCAGCTGGTCTTTTAATTAGCGGGTGTACTTGTGGGTGTAAATCCTTATAATCGCCTGCTGTTGTGTCATTTTTTTACAGGGAGTGTTTGACAAATATCAGGAGTGATATTATGCTAATAAGACTCTGATTTCAAGATATCAAGCGTATTTAAAAAACAAAAGTTGTTGCTTCACACTGTGAGCTAAACGCAATTGAAGCCAAAAAAAAGCTGTTTTGATTCTCACCATATGAACTGCTCACGCTGCAGCCAAACTAACAGTGTGTTCACCTAGCTTTATCTGGTAAAGATGAATTATTGATGTTACCAATGGAAGTGGACATACCAGGGGTTGATGCGTAGACTGCATAAGTGTAGCCAAAACATCTGGATCGCCCCCTGGTGGCTGGCTGCAGTATATGTCATAAATCCCGCCCCATCCATGTTAGCGGAAAGGACCAAACAAAGAAAAATCAAAGTACACGTCAAATGTTTATTTTCCCAAGATGGTTTCTGTCAGGTTAGGTAGTTCTGATCACACTGATGTCTGTTCAAGTGTTCAGTTTTCTGATAATTTAGTTTTTATGAGTTATTTGATGCTATAAAAACGGGGGGGGGAAACGTCATGATCGACAGCTGGGATTGACTCGCGATTGGTCGGGCGGGTGTAGGGGCGGGACTTTGCTACCTCGGCTCCATCATCTGCTCAGTACTGCGCAGACTCTGGCTCCAAAATTATAAAATGGCGGCACCCGTATCCGGGATATTTTGGCTTCACCTTTGTACAGTGGGAAGAAGTGGCGACACGCCGTCCATCTTTATATACACTCTATGGGACTGATACTCATTTCTCAGTTGTTTTTTTTGCACCTCAGAAGTCCTGGTGTCCACATACTTGTGGCCATGTAGGTTATCAGATACACAGAAGATTAGGGGAATCCAGGCGAAGCCAGTGTTGTAGACCCGTATCGGGCCATCCACCACGCCTCTCGTGTTAAATGTTAAGCGACTGTGCAGCGTTATCAGGTTCAGGTGCTCCTCAATCCATCTTACCCTTGTCGCAGCCGTTACCACGACAACACAGAGGGATACCAGCGAATGAAAGTGTGTTTGTGATTCCATCAGCAGAGCTCTTTGTCCATTACACGGTGGCCTTATAACCTTGACGGGCAAAATGGCGGGCGTTTAAGGGGGAGAATGTGAGAGACATAACAGATGAGGGAGACTTATAGTTCGACATAGGAAGAGAGTAGGAGAAGAAAAGATGGAGGGGAAGAGAAACGAGACAGAGACTGAGCCTGGCAGGTTATATTACTGTGTTGACACTCAGATATTCAACGACGTTGAATCGTCGGGTGGTTCATGACCTAGCCAAGGTGACATCTAGTACTAGGTTGAAGTCACCTCCCAATTTAAGTAACCCACTGTCCAATTTGGGTACTGCCAAAAATAATTACAAGGTTGGCGAAGAGCTCTCCAACAACAATAATATATCGCCCATTAGGGTCACTAATCACCTCCTGGGATTGCTTTGTTTATTCATATGGCCGTCCCTCTAGCTTTGGCATTCAATTTGGACTGATAGACCTGGCCGACCCAGTTTTGCCTGTGGCTGGTGATGTTAGCAGTACAAAGGTGGGCTTCTTGTTGGAACGCCACGTCCACCATAAGTTGTTGCAAATGTGATAAAACCCTTTGTCTTTTGACTGTATTGTTAACCCCTTTGACATTCCAAGATATCAATTTAGTAGGATTATCAATCACCCTATTGGGTTGACCTGCCATGATAGTCTAGGAAAAGAGTGTAAGCAAGATACGGAAAGCATATTTGGTAGCCAGGAGCCTGTGTTCCATTTGCATATAACACAGTAGAGAACGGGCGTGTTGAGTGAATGAGAGGAAAAAAAATCCCTTGTTTCTTTCGGATGTAATTATTTTTGAGTGGGGGTGAGAACATATTATTCTCATGCAACATTAAATATATCTGCACAAAATGGCACTAATTGGCCAATATCTGATATTTAATCAAAGTCTGTGCTGTGTTTGCAGAAGATAGGAAGTCTGACTTTTAGGAGTCTCTATTTGATTGCAGCTGAGAGTGAAGAATAATTGCTTTAGATCTAATGCAGATCTCTCACACTTTACTTTGAGCCCAACTCCATGTAAACACTGCAGCCTTTCATCACTAAACAGTAAACCCAGCGACGCTAAAGTGCCTTTACTCCACATAGTGTGGCTGTAGTTTGAGCATTAAACACAGAAGCCAAGAGATGATAATGTACACAGCATGATGAAGAGCAGCCTTCTCAACATGTCATAAATGTATTAATGATAATTAAAGCCTGCATGCATGTTACAGTAAGCAACCTCTCCCTTCATCCATTAAATATAACTAAGCTTGTGTGCCAAATTCCAAATATCTCATGAGCAGACCCAAATGGAATCTGCAGTATTTTTTTAAATTTTTTTTACAGTTTTTAATATATAGATGACGTACACAGCAATTTTACAGTTTCTGTCTGAAAGGGTCCAATCAGTCCACCATCTTTTAAGTGCAAAGTGCATTAGGTACTATTTTCTGCATCCCACCATCCTACAACACACACACACTCTGCCTCAGTACTAATGGTGCTGAGTGATCGATCGAGACACACATGCACACACGCGCACACACACTTATTAACCCCGACCACCACTCTAACATACGGTAGATGCCAATTAAGTGTTTCAAAGGTTTAGAGATGAAAAAAAGGAGAGCAAAACAGGAAACACACCTTTCTACATTTATAAGGTGAAGAAAGTGTTGTTATATTATTACAGCATGTGTACTTTGTGACAAGAAAACGCATGCATCTTTGAGCAGCTGCTTTACATTCGTAACTCTTCAGGGGAAAGAGGAGCTGTGATAAAACCTTTGTTACTTAATACTTCCTAGGGCTAGGTTCTGAAATAACCCAGGAAAATAGTAATCGGAACTTCTCCCGTCAAATAGCACCTTCATTCGATCCTCTTTGTACCCTGGCCCAGAAAACATTTACCATTTGTATGGGTTTTGCTTGCAGCCAATCTCCGCAAGCGTTCTTTGATTTACTGCGACGTGTGATTGAATGCATTTTGTGCGAAAGCAGTGAAAAACGGTTCACAGTTTGGTCCACATCGACTCCTGTTTCGCTGACTGTGTGAAAAGTTTTGACAGTGGGACTTGAGTTTTGACAAATGCATGTTAGCAATTGAAAAAAACCTAATGTGACATGTGATTGGCCCACTACTGTAGCAGCTACAACCCATACAGTCTGTGGTGGGGTGAAGTCGAGCTCAGTGTATTTACAGGAGTCGGCAGTTCAGTGTGCCGATGCTTCCATTCACATGATGGGTATCGAATGAAGTAGAAAAAAAGGTATCAAATAGAGCTGGGCAATATATCGATATTATATCGATATTGTGATATGAGACTAGATATCGTCTTCGATTTTGGATATTGTAATATCGTAATATGGCATAAGTGTTGTCTTCTCCTGGTTTTAAAGGCTGCATTACAGTAAAGTGATGTCATTTTCTGAATTTACCAGACTGTTCAACTGTAACTGTTCTATTATTTGCCTTTACCCACTTAGTCATTATATCCACATTACTGATGATTATTTATCAAAAATCTCATTGTGTAAATATTTTGTGAAAGCAGCAATAGTCAACACTACAATATCGTTGCGGTATCGATATCGAGGTATTTGGTCAAAAATATCGTGGTATTTGATTTTTCTCCATATCGCCCAGCCCTAGTATCAAATGAAGTACTCTTTTCGGAATCGGTATCACTTTAAGGGTACTAGTATCGTCATTTTTTGAAACGATACCCAGCCATAAAACTTTCCCAAGATTCTTGTGAAGAACCGTGTAATTTGAGAGGAGAAAGAGAAAAATATAGACAATGTTTAATTGTTACATTTCTGAGTAATTGAATCCAATTCATTTCTAACATAACTTACCGAGTCTTAGTTCACAGTAACAAAAATATCAAATTTTTCTACAAGCGAGCATACAATTCACCATGTACGGACAATAATGATAACGTTTCCAATGATGAATGAATATTGAATAAATTAAGGGTTCATTTGCAAAAACAGATAATTCTTAAAATGAATGAACCAACACCAGTTTGATCGATATTCCCTGGATTGTGCGGGCGGGCGTGCGCACACACACACACACACACACACACACACAAAATGATTAAGGAAAATAAATAAAAATGGAGATATCTGTTACTCCTGTAAATATTCATTGGGTTTTAGTGACTTTTAAATACATTAATATTTTTTTCTTTCCAGAAAACCTGTTGGAAATGATTTATTTTGAAAAAAAATATGGATTTGTAAAGTAATGCTTACCAAGTTGGGGTATTTCTGACAGCAAATGCCTTGTCTTTAATGGATGGGGCTGTTTCGGCAGATTTCTACTTCAGGATCTGGCTCAAAAGATGCTTTGTCTGTATTAAAGAAGCATATCGCAGCGGCAGGGGATAAAAACGGAGAACATTCATAATTTATTTATTTAACAATCAGGATGTAAAAGTAAAAACTCAAGGCAAAAGCAGCACTGCCGGTCAAGCATGATTATTTGGTTAGTTTGAGGTAGAGGTCTTTAGGGCCCAAGATTTAAGATCTGAGAATAAAGCCGTGGAAATCTACCCAAACACGATGTCATTGATTTTCAAAAAAGAGCCCCAAGGGCGCTCAGACCCGGTCCAAACACACCCAGATAGAAAAAAAACAAAACAACGTGTACATGTGTTGTACATACAAGTTAAATATAAAGTGTTGGATAGATAAACTTGTATTTTAATGTCTGCTTAATGCTTCTGCTAAACAACTTCCTGGGAAAAACTTTGCCCTCTACAATAGAAATCCAGTATGTACAACCTTTCATCATTGTTAAGTGTTTCTACCACATTTATATACAAAGGGAGGCATCTCCTTAACAAAAACCTTGGCTATTGTGTCCAAAGCCCATTGAAGTCCATGAAGCAGTTTGTTTTTATCAACATAAAACCTTTTAAAATATCCAAGCACATCTTCCCTGAGATGCGCTGCGTGTTGTGAGACCGGCACAGAAGGTTGTCAGAAGTGGAACAATAAGGATAACGCTGATGGTTGTAATGATGGGCAGTAATAAAAGCGTTGATGGCAATCGGAGTAGCTGATTGGGAGGCTCAGATAGAGGGAGAAGGAAACGCTGTAGCGGGGAGAAATAAAGAGAGAGAAAGATGGGTGTAGGAGGGAGTGTAAAGGGAAGCTGATAAGAAAATGGGGGAGCAGGAGGAAGATGAAGAAACCAGGCAATCAGAGAGAGAGACACAGGAGGAGGAGAGGGTGGGGGTAGGTTACTTTGTAGATTTAATTGCAGTGCAGTTGAGGCAATCGTGTGTGTGTGTGTGTGTGGGTGTGTGTGTGTGGGTGTGGGTGTGTGTGTGTGTGTGGACTCTCCAATATCCCCTAGCCAGACATTAGCTACAGGATTTCATTTATCACTGTCAGGTCTGGAGCCCCAGGGGGAGGAGACGGGGGAGCCCTGGACGTTCAGGCCAGGTTGTAGCTCCTCTCCAGGCTCAGGGCAGCGTTTTGAGGGTAGCAGAGGTAGAAAATCCCTGTGCTGATGTTCACTTATGATATCGATTGTGAAGATACAGTTAAGACTTCTAGCAGGATCTCCTAACACGTCACAGCTGCACCGTATGTCCACTACTTTGGTTTATGACCAAATACCTGCAAAACTAACTGTCATTGTTATTTTGAGAATGTTAGCATGCTAATGTTAGCATTTATCAGAGGCCCACAGAGCTGCGTACACACATACACACATATATGTGTGTATGTATGTATGTGTTTTAGCTTTTCAGATTAGCACTGAACTCGACTGACTCACCTCCATATAATTGGGTTTATGATAACATGTCTATGTAGATTATCAGTCAAACACGTCAAAAATCATTTGAACTCAAGGTCCTCTTATGCCGGGTTCAGAGTACACGACAGCCGAATCATAGCCGGACCAGGCAGACGTACCTCAATAGAAGTAAACGGCTCCATTTCTAGTTAATTGCTCACATTATTAGTCAAATAATCAATAAGTTGATCAAATAGATTTGAAAAAAGTGGATACGGTTTCAGCAATCAATTTAAAGATGATTTTGGATGACACTTTTTGCACATTTTATGATAATTTACAGACTAAATAATTAATTGATTTGCCAACAGATAACTGAAAATGATCCTTATGGGCGTCCTGGTGGTTTAAAGCGTAACTCTCGCCAAAATGCAACCTAGGGTCTTTTTGTGAATGTACCAGAGTCAAACTTTCGTTTAAAAGCATATTTAGGACGGAATCGCCACTTTTAAGATGTACCGTATTTTCGTTTTTCGGTCAAATGGCCTTTTGAATGGGACTGCTAGCGGCACTTTTATGCTAGCCTCAAAATAGCTATTTTTAAGAGCAACTCACGTTAGCAGTTGTTGTTTACACTATCCGCCATTTTCCCAGTCCAAAATAGGCGATCTCCGAATGCGAATGAACAGACTCCATAGGAGGAAATGTCATTCTTATATGAGGCTCCTTTTTCAACTACAAGGTCAATATTGTGTTTCACTAACGACAAAACAACGAACTATCCGTGCATTTATATGGAACTAAGCTTTTGGAGCTTTCCATCTTTACTCTCCTCCCTCGACTATTTTTGACTGGCTCGATAGACGGCGACCTGAAGAACAACAGGTACAGTGAGTTGCTAAAAACCTTTCTTTTTAGTAAACTCTGTGTACACAAACAATGTTGTCAATGATTTCGTTAAGGTGTAGAGCCCCTGGTCATACTTGGAACAAAGTCTCATGTTGTGTCGAGCCTTCTTAGTGTTTTAAAAATCGCTATTTTGAGGCTAGCATCAAAGTGTCCCTAGCACTCCCATTCAAAAGGCAATTTGAACGAAAAACAAAAATGCGGTAAATTGTTAAAAGTGGCGTTTCCGTCCTAAAAATGCTTTTAAACAAAAGTTTGACTCGGGTACATTCACAAAAAGACCCTAGGTTGCATTTTGGCGAGAGTTACACTTTAAGGAACTAACGGTATGTTTCAGTCGTCCATCTCAAATGCGTCTGATATACAGTTGATATACTTTTTTTTTACGCTTTAATTCTATTTTCACAACAGTGGTTGTGTATTGGTCTCTGAGCGTTGCCAAAACGTGGGAGTCCTACTTTCAATACTGTTCCTGAACGCCTCCTGCAGATACAGTGTAAGACGCTGATCATGTAATTCCTTGTGTCAAGTCTAGCAAGAGACCTTTGCAGCATCCCTCCTCTCTCTCCTTCCATGTTATGTTTTAATATTTAATCTTCTCTTAAATCTTTATATGCAAACTCAGTTTGTTCTTACTGCAGCCATAACTCTCAGTCATTATGCTTCTGATGAACGATGGAAGGAAAACACGTTAAGAAAGAAGTTAAAAGACTGACGCAGGAGCCTGACTCAGCATCTCAGTCAGCTCTATGTGCATAATGATGTAATGTGTACTTTGTCTTCTGGTCTATCTTGGATTGGCAAAATGTAGAGAAACTTTCTCCACAGAATCATTTATCCACCGTTCGTAAGCTGATGTAAGTCGGATGCTCGTAATGATACAGTATATTATATACTGTAGTCATTATACAACAATAGATTCAATGCTGACCTTTTTATCTTTATCTATTTTTATCGTCTATCTCGTATATTGTATCGTTATCTGTGGTTTCAAGAGAGAAAATTAAAAAGTGATGGAGAGATGGAAAGACATGCTGAGCTCTGCCTGCCTTCACACGCATGTAGGCCTGAGCTGAAATAGAGCAGCACTAATGGTGTGTGTGTGTGTGTGTGTGTGTGTGTGTGTGTGTGTGTGTGTGTGTGTGTGTGTGTGTGTGTGTGTGTGTGTGTGTGTGTGTGTGTGTGTGTGTGTGTGTGTGTGTGTGACCATGGATAAAGGCCTGTTCCGTGATCAGGCTTATTTTTGTGACAGGATTTTGGGAGCGGTAGAAGAGAATGGGAGGCAGGCTACACACACACACACACACATTTGTCCCTAAAATGAAGTGGCTAGCTGTTTGATGTGAAGTGTCCTGAAGTGCTTTCTAACCTTGTTCACTGCTCTTTACCGCCAAATAAAAGAAAAATGAGTTGCCAGTACAAACCAGTCAGAAACTGGCTTTTATATAGTTGAAAGAAACATCATTCTGGAAACAAAATGTCTATTTTTACATTCGCATCCTCAATATTTTTTGTGCTAATGCAAGGTTTGGCAACGCTGTGAAAATATAAGAAACTCATAGTCTTGAGTCTCACACACACACACACACACACACACACACACACACATACTGTTTGCATTTGACCTCACACAAGAATATGAATTCAGTTAATCAACAAGAAGCGTTGTTATCATTCCCAGTGAGATGAAGGCGACCGCGAGAACAGGCATTTCAAAGGAGTGCTGCATGGAATAATTACTTTCCAGGTGTGTGTGTGTGTGTGTGTGTGTGTGTGTGTGTGTGTGTGTGTGTGTGTGTGTGTGTGTGTGTGTGTGTGTGTGTGTGTGTGTGTGTGTGTGTGTGTGTGTGTGTGTGTGTGTGTGTGTGTGTGTGTGTGTGTGTGTGTGTGTGTGTGTGTGTGTGTGTGTGTGTGTGTGTGTGTGTGTGTGTGTGTGTGTGTGTGTGTGTGTGTGTGTGTGTGTGTGTGTGTGTGTGTGTGTGTGTGTGTGTGTGTGTGTGAAGATAACTGTAGAATATTAATGGATGTTTTTGAAAAGGTATTTATTTTCTAACTCTTTCTTGCGTTTGGGAAATTATTGATCCCCTGTCTTTGCCTTGTGTGGTTATTTTTAGGCCATTTTAATTCTATAGTATGTTTACTTTATTTGACTTTATTTTGTAGTTGCTGCTTTGGTCAATGTAAGACCAAACTGCATCAGGGAGAGCATAGAGATGAATGTTACACCTGTTTGTGTACAGATCAAAACGAACAAGATACAACGTGTTAATCAGTAAACATCGGATGGGTTGATAAGGTTGATTTTGAGCTTTTTACAGAGTAGCTTTTTCCTTCTGCTTCCAGTCTTAATGCTAAGCTAAGCTAATCACCTTCTGGTTCTAGCTCCATCCGTTATACACAGATGTGAGAGAGGTATGGGTCTTCTCATTTATCTCTCGGAAAGAAAGCGTATAATTGTGTTGGACAATTCCGATATCATCATACATTTATGTAGGGGCTTCATTTGACTTAAAACGTGGAATATTTTAACACCCACAATGTACATTTTCTGACTTTGTATTATCATCCTGACTGCTTTTTTTTATACCAATTACCCTTGATATCATAAGGTGAAAACTTAACTTTTCCTCCATTTCTCTTTGCGCTCAAATGTGGCACAAAATTCCACAGTGCTGAATGTCATTAGAGGCACCTTGTCCTGCATGTTAATGTGCTTGCATGCTTGATTTAAAAGCCCAGTGAGATTTATAAACCAGCCACGAATAAGATAAGCTCTTTTCCCCTGGCAGCGCCAGGCCAGTAGTTTTCGCACAAATCAAACCCACAAACAAATTGTAAAAATGCTCACCGTCAAATGGTAGCGTATGCAGAACAAATCCAAACAAAAATGGAACGTTCTTGCTGCATCAGTTCTGTGGGAACGCGCACACAATTTAGTCTTTTTGCAGAACCAAAACCAAACATCAAGTCATGTGCAGGAAAGCAGCAAAGCCAGAGAGCCAGCTTAACCTAAACAACGGAAACATTTTCTTAATTATCTGTGATTAAATAAGTGCTGCCCCCTTAATAACAAGTGAAAATTTACCAGTAGATATCGAAAACATTGTGGTTTCATCGGATCTCATTCTGATCTTTCCAAAAATAACCGTACAATGTGTGCGCGTGCACACACACACACACACACACACACACACACACACACACACACACACACACACACACACACAGAGCTGGTACACCATTAGTATTCTATCTGGACTTATTGTCTTTCCCCACTGACATTTACATTTCAATATTTTATCTATCTGTGTGTTTGTTTGTGTGTGTGTGTGTGTGTTTGTTTGTGTCACCGTGTGTGCGTGTGTCTGTAGCCAGTAATGAACATGCCTTCGCTGGTCCCTGAAGGCAGCCATTATTAACACACACAGAAGATAATGTGAGAGGAGGAGGAATCTGTTCCAGTGTTACTGAAGTAGCAGGATCTTACATTTTCATTTTGAAATCGGGGAGCTATACAAGTTCTTGAAGGGTTCTTACAGTAATTAGCACATGGGTAACATGTCAAAGACCAGGGTGCTGTATATAAAGACATACTACTGATGTTATGGTCAACCAATCAAGGAAAACAATTGTAGATAAACATTTTTAATCAGACACATCATATATGACCAAGAACCAAATACTTTCTCACACATTTATTATTAAAATTGCACAAAGTGATACGTGAAAATTATTTAAACATATGCTGTATTTAAAAAATATCTACAACATAATTCATGAATTTGGATTTTATGTGATTTTTGTTTATTATTATCATATGTATTTTTTTAATTAAACATACAACTTATAATAATTTTGTCTTAATGTATCTTTTTACACCTTGTTTCTATTTTATATGAAACCTGCTGTAAAAAAATATTTTGTTATTTTTCAGTTTTAGATTGAGGCTAATTTAATATTTATTTTTAGTCAGTAGGATTTTGTGTGTGGATCCAAAGCAAATTATGTGTACAACCTGACGGTACTAACAACAGGAGTACTGCATGATGGGAAGCCAAATTACCAGCAGGGACTGTAAAGGGACTGGAGGTGAGGAGCTGCTGCACCCAATCAAGATGGGAAAATGGCTGCAGTGCTCCAAAACCTTCCTCCCCCAGAATACGGAGGAAGATGAGAATGTGTCTCTGAAGATGTCTGTCAGACAGTCAAACAGTCAGACAGTCGCACTGACTGACACTTGCTGTCTTTCAGCTGAATGAAAGGCTGCTCAAGTAATCAGACAAACAAGGATGACTTCAGTTTGTGTTTGTGTTTGTGTGTGTTTGTGTGTGTGTGTGTGTGTGTGTGTGTGTGTGTGTTTGTGTTTGTGTTTGTGTTTGTTTGTGTGTGTGTGTGTGTGTGTGTGTGTGTGTGTGTGTGTGTGTGTGTGTGTGTGTGTGTGTGTGTGTGTGTGTGTGTGTGTGTGTGTGTGTGTGTGTGTGTGTGTGTGTGTGTGTGTGTGTGTGTGTGTGTGTGTGTGTGTGTGTAAGGAGGGGTGCTGATTGGTTCGAAGTATCCATCTGGCTGCTTTTCTCTATAGGCATGCTGCCCCACAACAATTATGCTTCCATCCATAAAGTGTGTGTGTGTGTAAAAAAAAAAAAAAAAAAAAGGGGGAGGGCGTAAGGAGGGGGGATCCAGATGTTGGGTTTATTGTCATTTTACCCCATCCCATTTATTTTAATCCATCACCCTCCCCCACATCATTATGCAGCAAGCCATCTGCACACACACACACACACACACACACACACACACACACACACACACACACACATCCTCCGGCATGCTACCGCTAATGCGTGTTAGCTCAGCCAGGTGGCTGCATGGCCTCAAATGGGTCCTCGTGCACCTCTAGCTCTGTGTTAATTGGAGTGAATGCAGCTGGTATGAAGTTATGCAGAGCTGCTCACCACTGTTAAACTGGGTCAGTGTGTGTGTGTTGTGTGTATTTTTTTTTTTTTTTTGGGGGGGGGGGTTGGAGACACACTTTTTATTTAAAATATGAATTGTGTATGTGGCGAGCTGTTTGGAAATCATTTCATGGTGGTGTGGGAGAGTAGAGAGAGAAATTAGATCCTGATCAGCTTTACTGCTGTTTCAGAAGCTTCTCCGTCCCAGAAAATAATAATTCTGGTGGGAACGTTTATGCAATTTAAACAATATGAATAGATACTGACACAAACGATAGCCTAAGTTGGTATCAGTGAAGCGTGACAACAATCTTGGCTTGTTGCCTTTCTGTCTACTTTCATTTGTGGAAGTATATTTATTCGAGTGCTATACTTAAGTACAATTTTAACATACTTGTACTTTACTGAAGATTTTCCATTTTATTCTACCTTATACTTCTAGTCCACTACATTTCAGGGAGAAATATACTTTTCACTGCCATGACTCACTTTTCAATTTTCATTTCCCTTCAGTACTACGTCTGGGTTCGCAGTATAGTCTTGGGTTTTCTCCCGCCAAATTTTTGGCGTTCCAATCAGCGAACAGAGGGAGTGGCTGAGAACGATGACGTTGAGGCCGTGTGCTAGAGTTGTAGTTCCGTAATGGCGGCGGAGAAAGATGCGAGTGAAGCCATTCGGTCCGTTGTGGCAACGCTGCCGAATATCCAGAAGTTAAAGCCCGAGCAGGAACAGTCTTTGACACTACACCGGCCCCCCGCACCCTGTCCCTTCTCCCGTGCACTGTGCGCAGTGCTTCAGCACATGAAGAGAGAGGGGAGGAGGGGCTGCTCCTCAGTGAGTCACAGAACAGAAGAGAGAGGAGACTGTTTTGGTGGCCACCGGAGAGAAATACCTTGCGTGCCCGCAGGACAATACGAACAATACAAATGACTTTCTGTAGAAAAGTCGCCAGATTTGTCGCTAGTCGCTTTTTTGAAAAAAAGTCACTAAGGGGGTCTGAAAAGTCGCTAAATCTAGCGACAAAGTCGCTAAGTTGGCAACACTGAATATAAGCCTTGTCGGTCTCCCCTCTTGTTGCACATGCGCAATGACATACGTCACGACCAAACGTTAGCGATTGGTTATGGCAGATCCAGAGTGGCTCTGGGCAGATCCAATAGTTTTAAACTTCAACAGAGTACCTGCCTTCAAGGAAGTTAACACTTGTCAATGGAGAGAGGCCAGACTCTCTGTACAAATGAAATGGACCAGAGTCTGGTAGGACCAGGCTAACTTTTCACTCCATTTGCTTGACACTTATAGCTAGTTTTTACATAGTCTCTCATTGCCAGACCTATCACCACAGTGTTGTGGAGTGCTTTTTTAAAAACCAATCGCAGTCGTCTTGGGCCGCGCTTAGCGCCGGACACAGCGACGGTGGCTCTGCAAAATAGTCAGGAAGGAACTTGTTTTGGTGGAAATATTTGCACCCCGCAAAATAAAACGACACATGGAATATTAAATGAAGTTAACTGTTCACACAATACAGTAACATGAGCTATTTAAATTAGCTGGAGCTTACAAAAACTGAAAAGCGACCCTGTGCAGTTTGAGTACACAGTAATCAAAAATATATTGCTCTCACATTCTCCATCCTTCAGTCAGTTTGGACCCATTAGTGAAGCTCAGGTGATAATATTTGCCATGTTGATCTAGCCTGTTATTTTACTGTTCATAACATTTTATTCTGTCTTTCCTTCTGTTGCAGCCAAACATGATGTGAACGGCAATAGGACTGTTCCACCTTTTCCAGAGGGGACAGAGATGGCCATATTTGGTGAGTGTTAATTTCACGGTTTGTTTTGCTCAGTGGTATATAGTAGCGGTATGTTATATTAACTACTATTGTGCTAGTTTAAGCTCATTTTGATCAAGTCATTATGCATAAATCCAACATGTAGTGTTGCTTCAGGGCCTAATCCAAGTCACACTGCACCTCTTTTTTGTCTACCACTGGCCTCTAGAGCCGCAAGCATATGAACCTAGGTGAACGAGGGTTGGGTTTCTGGTACAGACAGACCAACAACGGGACAATTTTAACAATTTTCGCCATCTTATTCATCACTAATTTCACTTCTGACAACATTTTAGGCGAGAAATGAACTGTTTAGATTTCGAATATAGGCAGTCTTGCGAAAATTGATGCAGACTTGACAATTTGCTTCAAAGTTTTCGGAGTCGAGAAGCCAGCAAGCGCCTGCCCCGGCCTCTAGCTTGTCGCTCGGCCAGTCATGCTCAGACACCTCGCTGTAAGCTGGAGGTCTCTCAGACCGCTCTCGTAAATCAGAGGCTTTTATTTCACCGTTGACGGTTCGTTTGTTTAAATATCACAACACATGTCCATCATAAGATTAACGGGAACCTGTGGTTAACTGTCTTTTCGGAGTTAAACTCCACAAGTGTGTCCTGCGGCTCGCCGGCCGTCTCTCACACACACACACACACACACACACACACACACACACACACACACACACAGAGTCTCACACACACACAGATTCACACACACATCCACAGCGCAGCAGGCAGAGGCGGGGGAGAGAGAAACCCGTTTCTATTCGGGAGACTTGTTTAAATTATGACAAATATTTTATATACATTAGATTTAATATTTAGTTCATACTTTTCTTGGTGTATTTGTTTTCTGATTTTAACGCTATAAAGACTGTTGCCGTGCTTGCATCACTCCCTTACCCCACCTACCAGTGAGTCCCTGTGGCCGCTTGGCCAGTGCGAATGCAATTGGGAAAAAACGGTTTTGGGGGAGAGTAGTTAGTAGATCTGTTTAGAAGTGGACTTTTTCTATAACTACGTTTCTGTAACTACTTGGTCGGAAAGCGGCTAATGTAAATACTCAACCTTCAAATTTGACGATATCTGAACCTTTGTGTGTTTGTTTGTTTGTCAACAGAGATGCAAGTGATTATTTTCATTATCGATGTGTCTGTAAATCTTTTTCTTGATTAATCATTTAGTTTATGATATAATGAAAAAAAATCTCAGAGGCCAGGGCAATGACTTCAATTTGCCTGTTTATTCTGACTGACAGGCTCAATCTTTAAGATATTAAATTTGCTAACATATATGACAAAGAAAAAGGGCAAATCTTCTTATTTTAGAAGCTGGAACCTGATAAGGTTTCTTTAAAAGGTGACTGAAACAGTTAACCGATTGTCAAAATAGTCACAGAATTATTTTCTGATGCTCAACTAATCGGTTAATTGACTAATGGTTGCAGTCCATTCTCAAGTGAAAAAATATAATGTCCGGAACACTGCTTTAAGCTCCCATATTTAATACAAAGGCAACGTTTCAACCCAGTATTTCTCATTTGTCCTGCACCTGCCAGAAAGTGGGATGTACACACAATTACTTTTATAAATGCAGTCAATACTCACACACGGCAGGGGCAATTCCAGGATTTTTTTAAGTGGGGTGGCACAGGGCGGACCAATAATCAATCAGAGGGGGCCCGGGGGATTTTATCAGAATACAGCATAGAAAATCTTGCTTGGAAATACAATAACAATAACATTTTCTATGGGAGGAAAAAATGTGGATAGTCATCATGGAAACATTAATTGTTCATGTGACCAGGGCTGGGAAGAATTCTTTTCTTCACAGAACCGTATAAAAATAAAGTGCAATACACTTGCAATAAACTTGCCTCAAACTTCAACAAAGAAAACCTTGCTGTACACAGTTTTCAGATAATTGGAAACAGAACAGAAATAAAGTGCAATACACAATTTCTTTTCTTCTTATAGCAACAAGTGCTCTACAGTAAGTTCAGTATGTTTCTACTTCTAAACTGGCATCAACATTTCAACAAAGTACACAGTTGCCATTCAATGTGTGTTTAAAGTATGTATCCATTTACCAAATGGAAAGGCAGCGATTGGCAGAACCGGCAGCAAAGTGATAGTACTCTGATCCAATGGAAATCAAATTTGTCAGATTGACAGCACTCTAGCAATCATATGTCGAGGGGGGGGTAAAATTGCTCACTCAGAGTAACATTAATAAAACTGGTTGTGCTTTTGGATAGGGGTGCGCCAGTCAGATACTCAGGATTGGTATCAATCCAAACTTTAAAAATTAACAAAAAAGGGAAACCTTTTTGCCACAAGATTAACATTTTATAAATAATAAATAAATAAACAAATGACATTGTGTACAGGCTAATATTGAACTAACTAAAATGCAAAGGAATGTAAAGTACAAAGACTTTTTAGTGCAAACTGCATAATGACACAAACCTTTAACAATAAACTTAGTGATTGCCCTGTTGTCGACATTGAACTAATGAAGACTAACTTAAGTGCAAAGGAATGTAATTGAATTGCCTTGTTGCTGAAAGGTGCTGTAGAAATAAAGTTGCCTTAGAACCTCAGCCTGTCAATCAGTCATTAGGGCATAGAAACCACTGTTGTGCCTGCTTGTCGCAGAGGAAGTGTAACGTCAACAACAACCACTTTCGCCTCTCCATTAATATCATATCGCAGCAATCGCTGTCTGCATGAAGTTTTGAAAAACTGTAACCACACCTGAAACCACTTTGTTGACGTTGCCGTGACTCACTGTGACGTCAACACAACTGCAGAGCCGACGTAGTTTGCCCGTACCTCTGCGCGCGCGAGTGTGTGTCGGAGCTCCGCTCTCTGTCAATATGCAGAGAGTACAGATAAGCTTGCGCTTACGCGCTCAGACGTTTTTGGAACCGAAATTTGGCACCGAAAGATAAATCATTTTTCCATTTTTACGACGTAGTTAAGGCGGCAGGCTGGTGTTGCTAAGGCGGCTGCCTTAGCTGCAAAGTGCTGCGGGAAATCCTGGATGGGATGTTGAAGGCTGTTCATCAAAGTTTTGGTTTCTTTTCTTGAAGGTATGGGCTGTTTCTGGGGGGCAGAGAAGATGTTTTGGAGACAAAAAGGGGTTTATTCCACCCAAGTGGGCTACGCGGGAGGATACACACCTAACCCCACCTACAACGAAGTCTGCACAGGTAGCTTCAGCACACCGATACACACTCACACATAGCGTGCTGGACAGTGTGTTGTCAACTGAGAGTCAATAGACGGTGGAAAACAAGACACACATACACAGAACAGTGAATGTTTCCCCCAGGCCCTATTATACAGGGGTATGGATATGGCTGCTATTGAAGCCTGACCACTCTGAGCAGACTGTGTTTCTGTGTGATGCATGCCCAGACCTCCCAGTGATTCCTCCAGCCAGCCAGTGCAGAGTGAATCCATCATTAGACCTGCATCACCACCTGTCTCTTTCTTTCTTACTTATTTTTCTAGAAAGTTTCACATAAGCAAATAACTGTCAGTTATATCAATGTAAGGGCTGAATAAATGAGTTGATTAACTGATATTTCCTCTCCTCATAATGCATGTCGGTGCACATATATACAGCAAGGTAACACATTTCCAAAAAAGGTTGAAGATGGGAAAGCAACAGAATGTTTAACTGAAATCAACTGCTGGAAGAAACGAAGGCTGTGTCCGATATCACTCCCTAATTACTATGTAGTGCACTGCATTTACTATAAGGCAAAAAAAAATATCATATTTTATAGACGCAAAAATTTTAGTCAACAGCTGTCAGTGACGACACAAATTGATAAGTGTCAGAAATCAATTTACTGCTCACAGTTGGGTAAACTAGTGTCTCTGTATGGCTACCGTAGTGGCTAACTTACCTATAGTAAGCTTATCTTCAATGTTTTTTCACAAATAGGCCAATTTATCTTTGCTATTAAACTTTTGCATTCATATTAAAGTGGCCATATTATGCTCATTTTCAGGTTCATAATTGTATTTTGAAGTTGTACCAGAATAGGTTTACATGGTTTATTTTCAAAAAACACCATATTTTTGTTGTACTGCACATTGCTGCAGCTCCTCTTTTTCATCCTGTGTTCAGGTCTCTGTTTTAGCTACAGAGTGAGACCTCTCACTGCTGTAACTTTGTTGGCAGTCGCACATGCGCAGTAGCTAGATAAGATCATATCATCTAGCTAGCTAGATTCATAATATGGGTACTTTAATGTATATTTTCAGACTTATTAGGGGTCGTAGCCCGAGTCTGGAAGAACCGGCGGAACCAAAGCTACGGCGTTTGCACAGCAGGGCTGTGGAACCCTATTGCTTTCCTAAGGATTATTGTTATTTTTCCGTTGATAAAACTGATGCTACAGCCTAAACCGTACATGGTGGTGGGGGGGGGGGGGTGCCGTTTTCAGGACTGGTCCAGATCCCTGCAAGGACCTCAGACAAAAACATGTGCACCACTAGGTGGCGCTATAGCATAAATATGCGTTTGGCCCTATAACTCCCAAACCGTACATCGCACATAAAAAATACACACATCCACGCGTTCCCTGAATTCGGCTGAATCTCCTGACATAGGCCACGGCCAAAATCGCGATTTATCGTAAACCTACTTTTTCTAACTACTCCTAGACCGTGCGACCGATCTGCACGAAACATGGTACGTAGCATCTCCTGACCGACCTGACAAAAAGTTATCAAAAGAATTTTTATTGGATAAAAATTGCGCAAATTACGCACAACCAAATTTGTGTAGCTAGCTACGAAAACACAAACTTTGCCATATCTCGGCCAAAGATGATAATGCTATCAATCTGAAACGTTAGATTCCTGTTTTCCATGACCACCATTTTAAATGAAAATTGGACACTAGGGGGCGCTATAAGTCCCAAAAGTTTATATCTCATTAAGGGCTCATCCAATTTTTACGAAATGTTGAGGGTACCATCTATGGCCACTCCTGAGGCCACGCCTACAGTAGGGTACTGATTCGTCAAATTGGGCGTGGCCTATGGGACCCAGGTTTGGATTCACCGCTTACACTAATGTGAGAAACTTCAAATTTACAGTGTAGATGTAGAATGCTTCATGGACCTCACATACCAAATATTACACACATGGACCACTAGGTGGCGCTATAACGATGTTAAACATATTTTTGCCTATAACTCCCACATTACACATCGCACATTAGAAAACCTTACATCCGTGTGTTCCTTGAATCAAGCTGAATCACAGGATATAGGCCACGCCCATTTCCGCTAAGAAGTTATTTCGCAATTTCGTGCAATGTGCAAAACCAACTCCTCCTAGGCCGTGCGACCGATCTCCACGAAACTTGGTACGTAACATCTCCACATGGACTGGATGAAAAGTTATCAAAATAATTTTGCTAAGTTAAAGTATGCGCAATTTACAAACAAACTAATTTTCCTAGCTAGCCACATAACACAAACTTTAGCATATCTTAGCCAAATGAATAGGTATCAGATCAAAACTTGGTATTATTGTTTGACATCCCACTCCGAGCCTCTGTACCAAACTTTGTGAAGATCGGCCATTAGGGGTCGCTATAATGAACATAGACTCATTTTGGCATATATATCAATGCATTTAAATGGGAAATTTGCAATAGCAATATCTCTGCCGAAGTAAATGCTATCATCACAACACTTGAGATTATTGTTCTGCATGCCACTCTGCGGCTCTATACCAGATATTGGTGATGATCTGCCTTTAGGAGGCACTATAATTTAGGTAGAAGCGTTTTGGCCTTTTACTCAATGAATGGGAAATTTGCTATTGCATTTCACTACAGACTTTAGAGCTTGCACTTAGTGAAATTTCCTGACTTTTGTATCGCCACCGTCGTGTTTTGGATTCTCCTCCGCTTTCGTGGGCTCTTAGCGTCGTCAGGGGTGACTTGCACCAGCGGGGACAAATTTGGCAGCCCCCCTGCACTAACTCTGAGGACCCCCTAGGGGTCCCGGACCCCCTGTTGAAGATCTCTGAATTACAGTAATCGCTTGGTTGTCAACTATTAAATTGATTGTCAACTATTTTGATAATTGATTAATTGGTTTGAGTCGTTAAAGATGATCTGATTCCACTTGACAAAATGTGAATACTTTCTAGTTTCTTCTCTCCTCTGTGACAGTAAACTGAATAGCTTTGAGCTGTCGACAAAACAAGACATTTGAGGACGTCACCTTGGGCTTTGGGACACTGATCCACATTTTTCACCAATTTATGACATTGTACTGTGTAGACCAAACAACTAATCGATTAATCGAGAAAGTGATCGTCAGATTAATTGACAAGTAAAATAATTGTGAGTTGCAGCCCTACTTCAATGGTTGACTATCAAACACACAGTCAGTTGTTCACATTGAAATAGTGGCATAATGAGAATGTTAGGTAATGTAACAGTAAAATGTCTGTGATCAGGTTCCAGCCACTACTTTATTTTCCCGTCTTGTCCGAGATGATTTTATTCCTGCGAGATTGTCCTGCCGAAGCGTTAATTTAATATCGACCGCTGCTTTGTCTCTGTTCCCCTATAGCTACCGTAGGAATCCATAACTCCTGATATTAAAAAAGTAATAAAACAGAGAGAGATCTGGGAGTGGCGGTAGAATGAGAGACAGGAGGCAGATAAGGTGCAGCATAATGGGTCACACTCATTACTAATACCAGCTGCTGTCTGTCCATCCGTCTGCAGTAGTGATCGTTTGTTATGGTTGAACATTATATAATCAGCTTTGCACTAATATGAGCGTGGATATTACCTGTATTTTGTCTTCATCAGTTGTCAGCTTCATCAGTTCTTGAAACTTTCCATTATTCTTAGCACTTTTAGGACTATTTGATCATTTACGCCTAAGTTTAAAATGCCTGACAGTTTATTTTAGACCTTGTAAGCAGCAGTGGACAGAACAGTCTCAATTAAAAGTCAACTTATTCATTTCTTCTGGAGCTTTCAGAGACTTTAGGACTTTTTAACCAAGAAGTCCCTAGTTGAGAGTCCTAAAAATGAAAAGGTAAAACATTTACAGTTTCATCACAATTTACCAAACTCTGCAAATAATGAAGTGTGCATAATAGCTCAGAGGTCTGGAAGAAGCAAGTAAGTTGATCATGAGTTGAGAAGGTTTTGTCAACTGCGAGATGATTCTCCACAAGTTCTCAAAGAGATAGACATACGTTCCTTTATATTCAACCCACAGAATGCTTTAATAGTCATTTTCATACAATGGGGCAGTAAAAACAGTACATATTGCACCTTAACTCAAATGATTACTTCATTAAAACCCACAATAAATAAATGGATGGATGATGGATGAATGGATTTTATTAATCCCAAAATAAATAAATAAATAGATAGATAGATAGATGGATAGATAGATGGATAGATAGATGGACTTTATTAATCCCAGGATAGATGGATGGATGGATTGATGGATGAACTTTATTTATCCCAAACTGGGAAATTACTGTGTTATAGCACCAAGTTACAAGGACATACACACATACTCACTCACACAAATACAAGAAATATGCTAGAAATAATAAATAAAATAACAAAAGATCAAAATACCAGAACACCTACTGAAAAAATATACTTGGGAATAGGAATTTGAGGAATGAAAAGAATGTACAAGTATGTACCAATAGAAACATGTTTGTAAGCTGTGAATTGGAAGGGAGCCCAAACATTTGTGGTAAACCCTATGTGAAACCTCGGTTGTCTCTCATGAACTCACAGATGTTGAATTTTGCAGGTAGGACAGGCCACGTCGAGGTGGTGAGAGTTGTCTACCATCCAGAGAAGACCAGCTTCGCTAACTTGCTCACAGTTTTCTGGGAAAGCCACAACCCGACTCAAGGTACAACCTCTCAGCCACAGACTCATTATTCCGATTATTCGGACACTACTCGAACGCAGCGTTTCGCGGTAGTATCCTGTCATGAAGTGAAATGTGAAATTTTGACCTGTAGGTGGCATGAGATCAAAAGTCATGAGGTCACCAAAGTCATTAGGATTTATACTCTGTAACACAAATATCGCACGTTTGACCAAAGTGTGTGATTGACAGACTGACAGACACACGTTGCCATCTCTAGAGCCTCGTCACTCCAGTGGCTGAAATCTTTGAACTAATGAGACATTGTGGCTGACAAGCTGACATTGAAATGATGAATGGAATACGTGATGAAATGATCGAAACAAACAGCATTCAGTTGTGCTAAGACAGACAAGTTATATTTTTGGAAAATGCTGTCAGCTGTTGTTTTCAGATGATCTGATGTTGCCTCAGCCAAGAACTGAGGAGGACGAATGCAGGTCAAGTCAGCTGAAATCTTGATATTCACTTTTTTGTGTGTTTAGGGATGCGACAGGGGAACGATATTGGGACAGCATACCGTTCTGCCATCTACACCGACACAAAGCAGCAGCTCGAGGAAGCGTTGGCCTCCAAAGATCAATACCAGAAGGTACACGCATCCATTCACCAATCAGCCTTTTAATTACTCTATCATCGCCACTTCTCCTCTCTCTACATTTACAGTTTTCTTTGATTGCTTAAGCACTATTTTAAAAGCAGGGACCGGTTTTTCAGAACACTACACACAATTAGCACAACCACACACCCAGACACCTCAGACGCTTTGCAAAATGAAACACTCTTGCAAAAACTATACACTAATTCATAAAAAACATATTTTGTTACCATATGAAACACACACATTTCATTTGACTTAGTTGTGTTTGAACCAGTTACACACTGCTGTTGCTAACCTAGAACACTTTTAGCAATTATACTTCTCAGTGATTAGAATACTGTAAATGAAGTACACAGAGAAAGTGCAAATATACAATAAGTTTGTTCACCAAAGACTACACAAGACCAATGCTGCAGACTGAGGAAAATATAATTTATTTCTCTCCATATAGCCAAATCAGTCAATATATCAACATGGAGAATCAACAACAAAACATGTCCCAGTTTTCATGCTACTACAGTAGTGTGCATAACACTGTTAGCTCAGCAAACAACAGACAAACATAAAATACGGTATCCAGTACAGGTTACAATTACAGTTAAAAACAACTACAACAAAAAAAAGATCTGAAAAAGTACATAAAATATTAGACATTATCTCTTCGCCTAGCTGGATCTGGCCAGAGAATTTCATCAACATCACAGGCGATATCCTCATTGGCAAGACAACGTGGGAAGAACCGTCTTGAATGTCGAATCCATCCTTGCACAGCTGCGGCGTCCACTTGGTCACAGGCGTCCTCCATGGCCTGAATGAGGGGTACCTGAGCCTGGGGCCGGAGATCGTAAACCCTCCACCGCAATGCAGAGAAAAACTCTTCGATTGGGTTTAGAAACGGAGAGTATGGTGGAAGGTATAGTACTGTAAACTGTGGATGGCGTTGAAACCAGTTCTGGACAAGAGCAGAGCGGTGGAATGACACATTGTCCCAGATGACAATGTATTGCACCTGGTGCATTTGGTTAACTGCTGTGACGATGTTGTGCAATCGGTCCAAAAATGCGAGAATGTGAGGTGTGTTGTAAGGGCCCATATTGGCATGACGGAGGAGGACCCCATCCTGTGTAATGGCAGCACAAAGGGTGACCCCCACATTGCCCTGCGACATTGATTATAGCCCTGTGGCCAATGATATTTCTGTCTCTCCTTCTTGCTTTTGTGAGGTTGAACCCTGCCACATCTATGTATATTTATACATGCAGAATTTCTTCAGCATCCATCTGTAAAACTCTCTGAAATACAGTGAAAGAAAAGATTGTGTAATTGTGTAAAGGTCATGTGTGCAGTATGCAACATTACAGTGCTAAAGTGAACAATACATACCTCCACATACTCATGCCGCAGCCGTTTGACCCTCTCTGAATTCCGCTCAAAAGGCACTCGATAAATTTGTTTAATTTGAACCTGATGTCTTTTCAGGATGCGTGCCAGTGTTGACAGAGAGACCCGATGGACATTATTGAAAATGGCATGGTCACCGATAATGTTGGTTTGGATTTCTCTGAGCCTAATAGCATTATTGGCCAAAACCATGTTTATGATCTCTCTCTCTCTTGTTCTTGCGTGAATATGGGCCCCCTTCCTCCTTGTCGTTCTCGAGCCTCAATCCTATGTAGAAAATAATACATGTAACCTACTGTAAAATGCCACAGGAAGGGGTATTAAAAGTGCTGATATGGTGCATACAATAAGCAGCTGATTACTGTAAATGTAGACAGATTTTCTTTTACCTGTTTCCTTGTCGAAATGTCCTTATGACAGATGCCACTGTATATCTGCTGAGATTTGGCTGAACTTTTAGTCCAGCCTCCCTCAGCGTCAATCCGTGGTTCACAACATGGTCCCCTAGTGTTTCGCGAATTTCGTTTGATAAATTTGGTCCTCTTCTTCTTTGAACACATTCCCCGGCTTCAGGTCTTCCTCTCCCTCTTCCTCTACCTAAAAAGTAGAAGCTGGCAGTGTGCTTACAGTGGTGCACATCTGGGCCGGTGTTTTGCTCCTTGAGTGTAAGGTTCAGCCAGTTGTGGGAAAGTTTTAATTTTAATGTGTAAGCAATTGAAAAAAAAAAAAAAACTGTAATCTGTCTCTTTTCTTCTGTCCTAATTTTCTTCCCTGTCACTCCTTTCTTTTTTCACCGACTCCATTTCCCAGTATCCCCCTCTGCTGCCTATCCTTCTCTCTTTTCACTATGTCTGAGAAACTGTCACAGAGATGCTTTTGGCGTCAGCAGATGAATACTGAAATATTGTGTGTGTGTGTGTGTGTGTGTGTGTGTGTGTGTGTGTGTGTGTGTGTGTGTGTGTGTGTGTGTGTGTGTGTGTGTGTGTGTGTGTGTGTGTGTGTGTGTGTGTGTGTGTGTGTGTGTGTGTGTGTGTGTGTGTGTGTGTGTAACATCTGCCATATATTTCCATATGCTTTTAACACACACACACACACACGCCCTCTGTTGAACTCTCTCCTGCTGAGACTTCTGCATCACTATCCCACCAACGGGGCTTGTTGCCATGGAAACTGATGAGGAGGAGGTTACTCTATTCTTTTCTATTCTAGTGTAGTCTGGTCTTCATTAAAGTCCCTTTTCTCTCTTCCTCCTCCCCTTGTTCATGTGTCCTTTTCAGTCTAAAACCCTGCTTCCTTCAGAAGGATTTGTCTCTGACAGTCGGTCTTTGTTTGACTCTTTCTGCCTTCATCGCTGCTGAAGTCCAGCCTCTGAACACATCAGACACTGTATTTATGATCTAATGGAAACATGAGCTGATGTGTTGAGCGAAAAAAACCCGGTTCCTGGGTTTAAGCACTTGAATAGTTTTGCAACTGGAAAGCATCATTGCAGTTAGTGGGGTCATATGGAGATTTTAATTGCTTTAATCATGCCCCCACTTTTAATTAATAGCTGCCAATAAGTAGAAAAACATCCATTTGTCATACAGGAATGATGGAGAAACTGAGATGCAAAGACTTTGGATACTTTATTCTAATCGAGTGCTGTTAGAATAATAATATTGTACTTGAGTAAAGCCTTTTTCAGACATAGAATACGAAACATTGCTGGCTTCATAAATCTGTGTGACACAGGTGTATTTCTTTACGTTAATGTTCCTTAAAGGGATGTTTTGAAGTGTGGTTATTGTAGTTCATTATCCATAGTCGGTATATTATCTACAGAAGATGGCGGTCGGCACACCCCTAGTTTGGAGAAGCAGGCAGGAGTACTGACACAGAAGCTAAGCAGAGTACCGCTGTGGACGGGGGCAGTAGCTAAACACATTTTAGCTACCTAAAAAGATGAATAATAATTTAAGTTTTTGCTATATTTAGAATATTTTCACCACTTTACCTTGCAGTCAGACTGGGGACGGGGAACTGAAGCCGTTATCTATGCTCTCTTCAAAGCCACCAAACTCCTTTGACAAAAACAGTAATTTTACCTCGCAGAATATAGGAGTTGCTGGTCTACCGCTGTCTCGATCGGTTAGTAAGACAGTGTTATTGTGTAACATGGCAGCATATTTACAGAAAGAAACAATGCTAGTGCAATATTTGTCTACCTGAGAGCAGTGAGTTTGTTTGTTTGTTTGTTTGTTTATTAAGATCCCCATTAGCTTCTGTCAGTCTTGAACATAGACAGTTAAAGAAGTGTACAAAGTGACGCCGTTGTTTTCGACGGAGACGAGTGAATTCTATTCTGTCTAGTCTATTGGAAGCACTTTTCCGGTGAGGGCCGAGCGTTACTGCGCAGCTGCAAACTGAGCTTGCCGACGTAGATGTGACATGAGTAACGTGTCTGAAAGTTGGAAGTTTTCTGGTAGCTGTGCCAAGAGAAATCTCAATCATTCCAAATCTTGCACAGACAGAGAGCGTAGGTATATGTAAGGAGTTAACATAGGCACAGGCTAATTATTGCTAACTACAATGCTAGTTAATATTAGTAATTAAATTTAAACGGCTAATGTAAGTCGAAACTGCCTGCGAGCTTCTCCTGTACTATACGGTAATTTCTCTACTATGAGACAGTAAGTCACGTGGTTATGACACAATCGTTAGCCTATTTTTACAAAAACGTCTGCTACGGAGCCATAACGTGAGGTACAAGGTAATGGAGCCTTTTATACATTGTCGTGTTTCTTAAGAAATAAACAATGGACAAATAGAGTTTTTAAACGCTTCAGATGTAAAGTTATTTGCTGTCAAAGTGGCGCCAAAATGAATGGCAGTCAATGGAATGCTAACGGGAGGTGATGGCATATTAGCATCAAAATAGCTCCATGGAAGGTACGCTTAGTGGAGGCTCGCTTACCCCCTTGGTCTTAAACAGAAGCTACTCTTCATTAAAGGAACACGCCGACTTATTGGGACTTTAGCTTATTCACCGTATCCACCAGAGTTAGATAAGTCCATACATACCCTTCTCATCTCCGTGCGTCTCGTAACTCTGTCTGACACACCCACCGCTAGCCTAGCATAGCACAGATCCTGGAGGTAACTGGCTCCATCTAGTCTACTGCTCCCAATAAGTGACAAAATAACACCAACATTTTCCTATTTACATGTTGTGATTTGTATAGTCACAGCGTGTACAAATAACAAGGTCACATGAGACACAGCCATCTTCTAACTGTATACATACCGGGAACTATTCTCCACAGAAGGCGAAGCACTGCTACTTGGGTGGAGTAATTAGTGCAACACCTGAAAAGCACCGTTGTTACTCTCTGCTCCTCACCACGGGGCTTCTCAGGTGCTGCAAGCAAATCACGCCGCCCAAGTAGCAGAAGTAGCAGTGCTTCGTCTTCTGAGAATATAGTTCCCTGGGTGCTTATTCAGATATGAGGCAGACATGTTAAACCGTGATCAGATTAATGTAAAGGTGTGCATTGCCGAAAGGGGCTTAGAATTCTCATACAATTGCGTAAAACCCAGTCAATCTCATAGCCTTTATATCAGTATCTTTTCACTGATTTCCCAAGGCTCTAAAGACCAGCAGCTTGTTTTCCCAAAAGTATCTTAATGTTGAGATAATTGTCAAATTAATTTCATGCAGCTTGTTATAAGTGCAGGTTGTTTTAGGTCCCAGTAAACCCATTTAGTGGTAATAAACTGGAGAAGTAGCTGACGTGTGCAAGTGTGCTTTTGTTCCCTCTTGCTTTAAGTTGAGCTATGATGCACTGTGTTATGTCATGTTAGCTGTGTGCTGTCTTAAGAGGATGTCATGGGGAAACAAAAATGCATTGCAACAAATCACAATGCTGAAGGAAAGTAATTAATCAAAATGAGCTTGAGCACTAAGACAAAAGGTATCTGGGAAATACTCTGTACACAAGAAATGTCAAGATCCAAACAGCATTTTGCCAAGAAATTCACTGAGCGCAGTCATGCTGTGAAGAGAATTGACCTTTACTAGATTACAAACAAGATATCACAAATTTAAATCTTGTTTTTCCTTCATGCTGTGGATTTCTTTGGTCCACAGACGTGAATCCCAGTCGTTTCGTTGACCTTCTAGTACCAACATCAGGATCAACATCAAAATCGATCAGGCAGATTACTGTGAAATTGACAGATTTGGGCTATTTTGTGGTCTTACTAATGTTACTTTAACTGTGTGTTCAGACAGAACAAGGTCAACGTAAAGACGCAATAAAACATGAATTTGCCTAGAGCTGCAGGAATTGACCAAAGATGTGCCCACACGAGTTGAAGATGTTTCAACTTGAGCCAAAAATGTGCAGGCATCCTGGTGTTTTATGAATCTGGTGAGTTCAGTCAGAGGCTGAACCGAACACAAACACACTGATTCTCACTGTTCATTTCTTTTACAGCTATCATATAGGCATAGCTAATGTACATTTGGTACAACCAGGGCTTGATGCATAGACTGTATTGCTCCCCTGGTGGCTGGCTGCAGTATAGGTCATAAATCCTGCCCCTCCTTGTTAGCGTATGAGACATGGGCCAAACTAAAAAGAACAAAAGTACAATTCAAATCCATTTTTCCCAAAGTTGGTTCGCGGCAGTTAAGGTATATTACGCTGATCATGCTGTTTGTTCAAGTGTTCTGATTAGTTTGGTTTTTATTAGTTATTTTAAGAAGAAACAAAACGGGTTGAAACATTATGATTGACAGCTATGATTGACTCGCAATTGGTCGTATGGGCGGGACTTTGACACCGCAGCTCCACCGCCCGATCAGACTCTGGCTATTATTAATATTATTATTAGTATTTTGGCTTCACTTTTGTACAGTGGGAGAAAGTAGAGACGCGGTGTCCATCTTTATATACACTCTATGGGAACAACTGCATTGGCTGTTTGCAGCAAAAAAAACATGAACGGTTCAGCAGTGAATTGTGCGCAAATGATGCAAGGTGAAAAATAAGCCTCGTTGTCTGTCTCAACACACATTTACACCAACATTTCCACTTTCACACAAGATCTATAATAATGTAACAGACATTTGCTGAATACTGCTCCTCAGAGGATTAACTCTTTTAAATGTGTTGACACATTGTGTCATTGTTATATAGAGTTATATAGTGTCATCCTTTGGTCAATATTTTCATTTTTAGCTGGCAGAAAGAGAGAATAGCACTTTTTGAATTTAATTTTAGGAGGTGTAGTGAACGAAGTTTTGATCTATAATGGCCATAGATGGATGGAAGATTGATTGATTGATTGTTTGATTCCTGGCTTCATCTAACCACTACACCTCTTTATCCATTTTTCTGGGTTTTGTTTCCTCATTCTTTTCTCACCAGATTGCCTCCCCCACCTTTTTGTGTGTGTGTGTGTGTGTGTGTGTGTGTGTGTGTGTGTGTGTGTGTGTGTGTGTGTGTGTGTGTGTGTGTGTGTGTGTGTGTGTGTGTGTGTGTGTGTGTGTGTGTGTGTGTGTGTGTGTGTGTGTGTGTGTGTGTGTGTGTGTGTGTGTGTGTGTGTGTGTGTGTGTGTGTGTGTGAGCAGTTGGCCTACAGCAAACACACTTCATGCCAAACCATCTGGGCCTTAAATCTGTCCAACACAAAAAACGCTTTAGTTGCAAAACTAACACACACACACAAACACACACACATATGCATACATAATTGGAGTTAATTCCGATTATGTTTTGACTCCCTTTTTTATTTTATTAATAGTCTGTAGCCATATATGTCTTCTGTATCTGATGTTTTGCACAAAACTTCCACACATTTGTGCCAAAAAAGATGAGGACATTTCAATAATTCAGTGTTTTTTTTTCTCTGTTGAGAGTAGATGCAGCATTCACTTCCGTACATTGACTTTGCATGCATACTCACAGCGCCATCTTTAAAATATTAATGAATCTGTGCTCCCAAAAACATCTTGGATGGAGTCCTCCTGTTGATGAAGTCTTTGTAGGTGGCTTTCTTTCTCTTTGTCCCTACCACACTTCTTCTCTCCTCATTCCAAACAAAATGAACATGTAAAAGGCATCGCAGCACAGAGGATTTTCCCAGGACACGCCTCACAGACACTCACAGAATTTTTATTAATATCCACTCCGATCCCCAGAGTCAAATAATGTCTTCTTCTTTTCCTGCCGCATTTTCACACATGCAAACATAGACGATGGAAGTGTGAAAAAGGGATGTACAGATGGAAGAAGAGAGAAGGTTTAGGCCATGAGTGGTGATAAAGAGAGAGAATAGTCTGGTTAATTTGGTGTCAGGGTATTGACTATGTTCTCTGTGCCGCCTGGCTTGGTTGTATTGTTCACACAGTGATTGGGGAATTGTGTGTGTGTATATGTTTCTGTGTGTGTAAAGTACAACAGCACTGCAGAAAATTACCTTGCAAGCTCCTGGCGGTTGTCTGCAGCATGAAAGGAGCCTCCCTTTTCTTGTCTTGCCTCCTACCCATCATTAGGGTGTGCACTGCGTCTAAAATGGCAGGTGTAAGTGGTAACTGTGTGTGTGTACTTGCATGCTTGCTTTATGTAATAATGTGTGCTTGCTCGCTGGGTGCGAAAGCAGTGTGTACTCATCGTTCTGGCATCGCGTTCCCTCTTGATACACCTCTCCGGCAACATTTTATTTTCATAAACCCTCATATAGCTTCTTCTAAACACAAAACAGCTGCTCTTTTCCCCTCTTTTCTTTTCTTTCTATTTCCTCTTTGTCTATGAAATCCCTCTCTAGCGCGTTTTAACATGCCAGCTTCACCTTTTTTTCATTCCTCTTTCTGTCTCGTGGGTGCTTATCAGTATCGTTCACGTTTTCCCTTCTTTACCAGAGCAGTCAAGGTATTTGCATTTCAAATGAGAAATGTACTTGTCTGACATGCAAATTAATGGATGTGAATCATGCATCTATAGCAGGCTGCTAACATAGCAGCAGGACCTGCCCAAACCAACGCACTGAAACACTGAAAAGGCAGGGAGGATGTTTGAGGATTCCATTAGACCATTATCATGGTAAATGCAGCCATTTTGGGTATCACAGGTAGTGTTGGATTATGTCAGTGCCCATTTTATTTTATTTTAGCTTTAAGCTGTCATTTGCCAATATTTTGTGCTTGTTCATTATCTTAACTGAATAGTCCACCAAAGTCCCCCCATTGGCTCTGAAAAGGTTGCTTTTATAAAGAAAAGGCATCTGCTGTCAAATTTGCAGTGGCGACCCAGAAAAAGAACGTGTCACAACACATCAAAATAAGAATAAATTTGTCAAATCACTCCTGCCGCATAAATTAGCCTACTTGTCTGTCATTCATCTTGAAGTTCCAAACAATTGTTTTTGCCAGAAAATGACTGTACAGCATACGCTACTGATTTAGGCATAGTGAGAGAAACAAAGTGTCGCCTGCAGAGGCCTTAAAGTGTATCTTCAGAGAAGCTTAATTCAAGACTAATCAGACATACAGAAATGTGTGGCTTAAACTTATTATAGACTCCAAACCATCATTGACTTCCATTTAAAAAAAAAAAAAAAGAAGCTTTTCAGCAGCTTTGCCTCATGACGCTCAGGTGCTCTGACTTTGTTCATGCTCGTGGCTGGAAAGTATAATTGTGTCCCTCTTTTTTCACAATTTGCAAATCACGGCTAAACAAAATGGCATGTTGATTTTAAATTTCAAGTGATATTTAGTGACTGCTGAATAGAGCTGTCAATCTTCCTCTATAATACCATTCAAATTTAATTTATTTTTTTGCTCAAATGCAGGCTGTTATTAATATGTACTACTCTACTCAGACTTATGCATTGTCAATGCCACTATAAGCATGTGGTTGTTGTTACACGTTCTGTCCACTAGATATACTTCCAACATTAGCCTGGCCTTAAGAGTAACAGAGAACTCTGTAATCAAACATTATCTAACACGTCTAGTGAAGAGGCTCTGTTGTAAAGACTAACAGTGCTCGGTTAGCACAATGACATCATGTTAGAAAGCAGAGCCGAAACGATTTGTCATAAAGTCAATTAACAATAGTGTTAGCTACGATGCTAACGGCATTAATAACTAAGCCAAACGGTGCTGTAGGGCAGCTAACATAAACTTCAGCTGTCTCCATGAAGCTCCCAGCTAAGGTCCTATAACTCACGACGCAGTTAGGAAACAAGAATGAGCTAACTAATGTTAACATAAGCACTTTGGCTTGGTGGATGTCGATTTTAAAGTCATGTTAAAACTATTTCCCGTCCTT
Source organism: Zingel zingel (assembly GCA_023566125.1). NCBI lineage: Eukaryota > Metazoa > Chordata > Actinopteri > Perciformes > Percidae > Zingel > Zingel zingel. The sequence continues at coordinate 27,677,447 of CM042332.1, read as the reverse complement.
CTTCCAATTTCCAGCCGCAGCCTGTCACTCCCCCTTGTACTAACGTTACTCGATACGTAACGTTAGCTCCGTGATGTTGTACTAACGTTACTCGGTACGTAACGTTAGCTTAGACCCCAATGTTTAGACCTTACAATGCCTTGTTTCTCACTCCCGCTTACTTATTGTTCATAAGACGTGACATGTGTGACACATGTGAGTAGGCTAAGGCGAGAAGAGGGAGATTAGCTAACGTTAGCCAACATATTTATAAAAAAGTCACATTCGAATAGTGATTTCAGCATTTGAATAGTATTGATTTTTTTACTGTTCGAATTATATTTGACTCTCAGTATTCGTTCCAGCAGCCCTACTGCTGAATGCTTTAAAGCTTTAGTGCGTAACAGGAAATCAAGCGAAGATAATGACCTCTTCTGAAGTCTCCATCATGTTTTTTTAATTATCCGTGTCCTCCTTGGCTACTAGCAACTGTATGGAGGAGGGGTGGGGGTGGTACGCGATCACAGAAGGCTTGTATCATGTGGATATGCCAACCATTTTGTTGTTATTACTTATAATTCCTCATGGGGGCGACAGAGACTATGCACTATAGCTTTAACTTGCAGTTTGCAGTGCGTTCCGGCTGTAAATGTCTGCACAAAAAAATCTCACTTAATTTTGAAGCGCTAAATGATTTGGAGACAAAATACAGCTGTGATCTCCTTCTGTGTTACAAACTCTCCAGACCTCTTAGGCCACCAGGCCCTAGCTTGATTTCTGTTCAGACGGTTAATAGTGAATCAAACTTTAGTTTCTGCAATTTACATATCTGACCTGATCTGATCATTAACGCGTTAATCGCGATGCAAATAAGGGCCGAGCATAATGTGTTATTTTTTGGTTAATTGTATTAATTGCATGCTGCCATTTATTAATTTATTTTACACTTCACTCGGCTTCGCGTCGTGCCTAACAGGCTACTATTTTGACCCTTTGCCGTACCTTTACTTCTCATCAAGCTGCCATACTTCCTCGTAACACATCCTACTGCTGCAGGCTGCAGGCATGATGGAGAAAGACAGCAGCAACACAATTCTGAATGGCGCTTTTTATTTTCCAAAACTCCTGGACAGCTCATTAAACAAGTCGAAAGCCATATGCACATTGTGTAAAGCCGAATTCAAATATCACCGAAGCACGTTAAGCTGGAGCTACCACCTACGAGCTACAGTTAACGTGACTCAGGTTGATGCTAGCGGGCTCAGGCAAAGCACTATTTTGGAGAGTGCTACTCGCCGACCTGTTGATGAAACCAAATCCCAAAAAATTACTAGGCTACAGTTCTTGCAAAATGGGTGGCAACTAACTGCAGACCTGTCAGCATCGTAGACTCGGGTCTTAAAGACGTACTACGGTTGGCATGTTCTGAGTTGTGCAGTAATGACAGATTCATACAGTTTTCTTTTGTTTACAGTAAATAAATAATAAACAAATACAAATCTTAAAGTCAAGTTCATAAAGTAACTTTCTTTGCATTCATTTGATTCCCAATCAAGATACATACACTGGTAAGAATGGCTTTCCATTGTTAATATGTACTTAAAAACAGTTCTGAAATGCAAAATAATAGAATTTTAATCATGATAAAACGTGATTAATCGCGATTAACTATAGATATGCAGCAATTAATCACGATTAAAAAATAAATAATCGTTTGACATCCCTACTTTATTTATTTGCCTACCAATAGTTTTTTTTTAAATTTGATTTAGGTCTATTTTCATTTTCCTGTTAAATGTTTTTTTTTCTCTTTCCAATCTCAATCATAAAGTGTAGCTGCAATAGAGAAGAGAGCCCCATTCGGACTAACTGCCCCCACCCTACTTACCCAAATTAAATTGTGGTGTCAGTACAGGAAGTGATGAATCAAACACTCTGTCCATTAAAAAGCTAAACTCGCCAACGTTGGATCTTTTATCTCTTTGGTATTTTCTGTTCTAGCAACATCACAGACCCTCTGGGTTTGTTTGCTGACATCTTCTTTAACCATTTCTGAGCACTGACGTCAATGAAGTTAAAATGGTTTTCAAACAATTACCTCTCAATAACTATTAGAGGCACCAATGTGTGAAATTACCCAGCACCGCTTTAAGTCTGATTGTTCTTTCTACTAAAAATAAACAGAGAACTTTTTAGTATTTCCCCCGGGGGTTTATTCCTCTCAGCCTGAAAGTGCATTCATAACAAGGATTTGTACCAATTAACATGAAGCTTATCTTCAAAATTATGCCATCACACTTTTTGCCACGTTTACATTCTGCTTTTATACTGCTGTTCTTTGCTCGGTCTGTCTGTGTTGTACTGAATGGATACATTTGTAATGTCATTGACAGTCATACAGTCAAAGTCCTTTTTTTAAGATAAATATACAATAAACACACTTTCAGTAATGGTTGAAGGTTGGAAACAGGAGTTGGACTTTGAGGTTTGTTCTGGAAGCAGTTGTCAAACTCTAAAAAGAGAACTGGATAAAACACAACAAATTCAATCATAGTGGTTAGAAAAAGATGAGTTAGACCAAATGTTGAAGTCTGACCTAAATGCTAATGTCAACATGCTAACATGCTGATGTTTACATTTTAGGTACAATGCTCAACCTTAGTTTAGTGCAGGGGTCTTCAACGTTTTTTAAGCCAAGGACCCCTTAACTAAGAGATAGCAGCGGATCCCCTACTACATATTTTGTATGAAATCAAGTTGCATATTAATCTGGGCCTACAATAAAGTGTGGGCAGCCTCAACCTAAATACATATATTTTTAATCCATGGAATACTAAGCTATTAAAATAATAATTGTTGGCATGATTTTATAAATTATCTTTTTAATGTTAAACATACATGTGGCGCAGTGAATCCTTAGAATTACCTGTATCTGTGGCTGTCTTAGGGCTCTTTCACACTGCCTGCGTGGCGTGAGCGTGTCATTTACGTGGTGTGTCCATTTTTATTTCGGCTCCCATGTTAACAGGTTAGAGCTTGCACACTGCTTGCGTGACACGCACATCTCAAGCTGCGCCAAAAACGCGTGTATGCTAGAAATTGGGCCGACGCCTATTTTTCACGCGACACATGAAATACATTTAATAAATGAAATAAATTTTGATGTTTGAAAGTCTCTAGGTTTTGACATAAATGCAGATATAAATGTAATATAAAAAAAAAATCAAATATCGTACCTGTCAATACAGAACGAAATATCGAAATATGTGCAAACAAATGTACAAACACAAAAATATTGACAAAATAAAGTTGAAGAACACCCTATTATTTCATTTTATCAATGGGAAACCTACATGTGTACAGACAAGGCTAGCAGCAGCAGCGCCGCGTCTGAAACGTTTCTGGTGTGCGAAGACATAGAAAACGCCACGCAGCCGCCACGCAACAGAAACGCCGCGTTCACGCCACACAGGCAGTGTGCAGGAGGCCTTAGTGACTACCTTACCTATAGGCCGGTAAGCCTATCATTAATGTTTTTTTCACAATAGGCTGACTTTTATATTTTCTAATAATGTGTGGACATTACATTACCCCCCCTAGGGGTCCTGGACCCCCTGTCGAAGATCTCTGGTTTAGTGTGTAAGCATACGAACGTTTGCTGTAGCACTAAACTCAAAGTCCAGCTGAGGATGATGGGAATGTCTTTAGTTTTGCAGGTATTTGCTCATAAACACGATGACATAATTTCACATTTAATTTTTAACAACTGGCAATAACCTTTAAGCCACATGGATCCCTGCATTATTATCAAGATAATGTTGCTTCAATTGTGAATCGGTTTTAAGATTGTTGCAGTATATTAACCATTTCTGTTAATTAGCGAGTCGACACTGCTCCATAATCACAAGAAATGGAACACATAATTAGGCAGTGAATTATTGTGATTGAGATTGTAATGCAGCTGAATACACAAAATTAAATGAAGTGCCCAGTTATTAAATATGTACCCTGAATATTCAGCCAGTAAATGAAGCATTCACATAAAACTTTAATCAAAGAAACTTGGAACAACTCTTTGACTGAGTCTTCATCATCATGCTTGGATCCTAATTTGAGCTATAAAAAGTTCCTGTTAGGTACACTCATCATAATGTTTAAACGCCTGGAGAATAGTTCTGTTTTATTATTATGATTCAGGGCGTCCAACAGGATAATTACCATAAACCTGGTGCAGTCGCTTCATGGGATTTGGGTTGCGGTATCTGTCGGATTTTGGGGCGGAAGAACAGCAGCTTTTTTAGAGAAAAGGCTAAATGTGTAAATGTCGAAACAAATGAAGCTCTTCCATCACTCCTAGTATGATCAAGCTGTGTTGTAAACATGCCTGAACACTTTCTAAACAGCAACACCCCTCCAAAAGGAATTAAAGTTTGATGAGTGTGTGTGTGTGTTCTTGTTTAACTATATTCGTGGGGTCCAAAAACCGGGAGTTCAGTATACTTGTGGGGTCCCGACAGCTTTGTGGGACCAAAATGCTGGACCCCACAAGGTCTGGGCTGTTTGAGGGTTGTTTGAGAGTTAAGACTTGGTTTTAGGATTAGGGTTAGAATTAGGTTATGGTTAGGGTGAGGGTAAGGTTAAGGTTAGGCATTTAGTTGTGATGGTTAAGGTTAGGGTAAGGGGCTAGGGAATGCATTATGTCAACGACGGGTCCCCACAAAGATAGTGCAATGCAGTGTGTGTGTCTTTTCATGCTTGCAGTTCATCTCTTTGTCTTTTAATTTACCCACATGCCATCTGGTTGAGTTATTTATATCACAAGGAGGAGAAGGTGTCATTACCAACTGATTCTACTGTGAATATCTGTGTGTGTGTGTGTGTGTGTGTGTGTGTGTGTGTGTGTGTGTGTGTGTGTGTGTGTCGTAGGTTTTTCCTAAACACATTAGACACATTTCGTGATAAGATTTGTTCCGAGGAAAAGTCAAGTGATTCTTGTGGAGAAATTTGTTCAATGCAGTGCATTTCAAAATGTTGGTTATTGAAACAAAAACTAGGATTTCTGCATTAGTTTTTACACACAATCCATAATGTAAGGGCCTTTCAAATGGAAACACACTACTTTTTAGGTTTCCAATTCCAATATTGTAGAGATTAAATAGAACTTAATTTCCATCATACACTATACTCTTTCTCTGTTGTCCTTGGCACATTCCTGCTATGTTCTCTGTTGTTGCTTTAAAAACTGATTCCCACAGAGATCACTGACGTTTTAACGTTATCATCTCACTATAAGTCAGTTTATGTCCTTGTAAATCTATAAATGTTCTGTCTTTGTTGCTGCTTCTTTCAGGTATTAACTGAGGAAGGATTTGGTGCGATTACAACAGAAATAGCCGAAGCCAAGCCATTTTACTACGCCGAGGATTACCACCAGCAGTACCTGAGTAAAAACCCTGATGGATACTGTGGTCTGGGAGGGACTGGAGTCTCCTGTCCAATAGGAATCAAGACCAAGGCCTAGATAGCCAATGACAGCCAAGAACCATCACCTTCACTAAGTATGCAACAGTGCTTTAAAAATGCTTACAGAATTAAAAAGCTTTGCATTTTAAATGTATAAACATCAGGTTTTTGTATGCATGAAGGAACAGGAAGTCTATTATTTATACTGTCTTACACCTGTGAACCTAATGATGTCTGCATTTCTCAGAGTTAAGACCAGAGGTCTCTGAAAATAAACTGTGATTGTCAAAGCATAATAACACTGCTGGATGTAACCCAGTGACTCAGCTCTTTGCTTTTAGTAAAAATACCAGTGCCTCAAAATGTATGAAAATTACATGTATTGTAAAAGTGATGTAGCATATTACTTTTGCGAAAGGCTTAACACAAAATATACTCCTTGACATATGCAGTGCTATTGTATATGTTAGATATATGAAAGCTTATATAATCAAATGAAATCTAGTGAAAAAAGTGGTAAATTCCAAAAGTCTCAGCATAAAATGTATTCATACAGGCATCACATTTAGTGTATTTGAGTCCACATTTCACTGTTGTTCATGCATGAAAGATTAGATGTTGTGTTGGTGACTGTTTTCAAATACAACTGCAGTTAAACTGCAGATTTTTATGCTCAGGGTACTTTAAGAAGTCTGTAGAGGAATTAAAGTTTCTGAAATCCAAAGTCTAAATTGTCTTTTCTGTTTCCTGAGCGCTGTTTAAATCCATACACATTTGATAATAGATTAAGAAAAAGCAGTCAATGACTTCCAGGAATATGTTATCGACTCACAGATCACTTAATGTAGTATGTTAGACCTCTGACGGCATTTTCACCACCTCTCACACCATACGAGAGGTGGAGAAAATGGCAACATGGCAGCTTAATGTCATGGGTTTGCTAAGATGCAGATCAAAAGATTCTCTCTTTGCTACCTTAGCAACATGTATGCTTTAAACTATATATTATTTTTTTCCTTTTTTCTGACTGAATTTGCAGCAAACTAGGTGAACAGAAGATTTGTTGTATCGTTAAAAATGAATTCATATATTTGGGTGTGTGTGTGTGTGTGTGTGTGTGTGTGTGTGTGTGTGTGTGTGTGTGTGTGTGTGTGTGTGTGTGTGTGTGTGTGTGTGTGTGTGTGTGTGTGTGTGTGTGTGTGTGTGTGTGTGTGTGTGTGTGTGTGTGTGTGTGTGTGTGTGTGTGTGTGGCACGATTTTGGATGACCTCCTTCCTCTGATCTTTGCCTCAAGTAATGTTCCAGCCCGTGACTCATCTGTCATCGCTATTAATCTGCATGCATGTTTTGTGTTTTTGTGCAGTATTTGTGTGTTTTGATGGTACAGCACAGACTCACACACACACACATACACACACAACAGCAAGAGGAGGAGAGTGTGTTTGGTGCCAGGCCCTCCAAAGCTTGGCATCAACATCACAGAGTCGGAAAACAGGCAAGAGAAGGAAAAGATCTGTCTCTTTCAAAATGGCAGAGCGCCATGTTGGATCTCTGCTGTGTTGGATCGCCTCCATGATGCACACTGGAGGAACAGGACCCGACCAGCTTTACAAAGCCAAATCTGACCACCAATTTTAGAATTGAGCTGATGAAAGCTGAGAATTTGTGCAAATAGTCAATATATTTCAATCTCTGCCTTTTTGTTTCAAGTGAAATATAAAACAACATTTTACATGTGCTCCTTTAATCCTTGTCTAGTTAAGAAAGCCTCAGAATATTCCCATCATATCATAGGAGGATGACACCAGCTGGACTGGATCCCATTTTTATTAAAGGGAAATATTGGCTCAATATACATCAATGTGACCCCACACGCCCTTCCTTTCAGTGTTTGTGGTTTTAAACAGAACAATAGAAATTCCCTAAGAGCCCTATGATTGGTTAGAATAAAAAATTTGAACAACTCAAAGTGGATTTATAACACTTTTCCTTTAACACGTGCCAGCCTTCTCTTCTGAAAGTGTATCACATTTGCTTGGACAAAACAAACAACTTACCTACTCTTACCTACTCTGCTGTAGCATTCCTTTTCACTACTGTTTAACTTATTTTACTATTTATTTACATTTATTTTATTGTTATTAATACATACTGTGTGTATATGTTTATACTTATATTGTTTATATTCTTTTTATCCTTCTTATATTTGAATGTGTGACATGCACCAACAGCACCATGACAAATTCCTTGTATGTGCAAAAAACGTACTTGGCAATAAAGCCCTTTCTGATTCTGATTCAAACCATTTATTTTGAAATTGCTGTTCAGCAATTGTTCTTCAGCTACAACTATCGACTACTATAATTGATCATAATTCTGAGAAATGACTCAATACGTTAGATATACTTTGTACATGTTTTGACAACATTAACATAATGATCTGTAAGATGTGGTGAGTGATAATACATCTGATGATATAATGATGAGTGTAGAGGTTTCACACAATTATTTAATCTATATTGGTCTTGTTTTGAGATTCTGAGGCTGTGTCCTCCTTGAGTAATATCTGTTGACTATTTTGAGGCAAATATAGTAGTCTCCACATATTTCAACTATACTACAGTCATTTTTTGGTACCATCAAACATTTGTCCGTTGCAAAGTACTGGAACCTGACATCAATATCTGGTTCATCCATTCTTTATCAAAATGTTCGTGTTTAACAAACATTTTGATGTTTAGCTTCTTTTATTAAAAGATGTTTTTTGTAGAAAAATGTGTTTGTATTCCTTAAAGTGTGATATCAAAGTATTGTTATCTGTGCCAACACTCAGGAATTAAAGGAGGCTTTGTGTTCGCAAGAAATCAAGCTGCTACCAGAATTTAACTAGGCAAGTGGAGAAAACTGCTCTATGTTCGTATAGGACCAGAGGAATCTGGAAAATGTTGGTACATCTCTGGTCAACTGGTGGACTCTGATTGTGATCGTCAATCCAATGGACTAAAATGTGTTCCTGAAAAAACAGAATTGTACAGGAAATAGTTGTTTATTTTGAGAAAGAAGTGCTCTAAATATCATACTGTACACATAGAACGTATAGCCAACATCATTGCTGTCTGTCTTTCACTTTATTGAATCAACATCATTTGTTCAATTTGCCCCCATTTTCACACTAGGCCTGTCCCTGAATCTGTCCCTGGTTACAACAAATGATTATGCTGCCATCATGTGGTAGCCTACGTTTAAGGTATGAGCACATGAGTCAATGAAGTAACATAAACCAAGGTCTCCTTGGATCCAGAAAGGTATGAATCCATACAAAAACAGTTAGACGTCATAAGAATGATGTAATGTACTACCAACATACATTGGTCTGTGTTGCCATAACAATATCACCTTAGGTCCACGTAGACCTAAAGTCATTACAGTTAACAAAATGCAATAAAACTAAAGTTTTTCCTGTTAGCCTATACATGCAGTTTAGTGTCCCAAATTATTTTACAAAAACTGAATGTCCCAAATATGAGGGTCTTATTTGAGACAGGTTGTCCTAACCCTAACCCTAACCATAACCATAACCCTAATCCTAACACTTATAAACAGGTGGTTTAGCAGGTTCATAATTAAGGACATTGTATGGGGAACTTGGGACACTAAACTGCACGTAGAATCTTCCATGTGGAATGTGGGACACTAAACTGCGCGTATACGGTTTTTCCTAATTCAAACAAGTTTAAAGATAGACTGTTAAAATAAAACGCATTATAATGGTTTATTTTGAAGGATCATACCGGAAGTTAGTTGTATCGCCACCTGTGTACACCTACTGTGCGGTCAAACTAAATGTTTGTGCTCTAATCACCCTGGAGGTGTGTTAACGTTAGTATAAACTACATTTTTATTTTTAGGGAGAGTTGTCTGCATTTAACGTTAGTTGAGTTGTTTCATTGTGCCGCAAAACTCGTGTTGTGACGGAAGTGATGATGTTGATAACGCAGCCTCAGTAACTGCAGCAACAGTAAACTTCCCTCAACTGCCACTGAACTCAGCTTGACCCAAGACGGCAGGTAACGTTAACTAGCTCTCTACATGTATGCTACTGTAGCTTAAAAGACAAACGGTCATCTGTCACTTAACATACCCGAGTAGAAAAATTACGAGTTTGTGTCTTTGTTCGTTATTCATTTGAAACAGTCAGTTGAAAGTTGTAGGGTTCATTCATTTTGAGCAAGTTTACAGTACATTTCCGTAGGCTACTGTAACCTTAATTAAATGTAGTTTTGTGTTCAATTGAACTTTCAGTGGTAGGGCAGAAAAAAAATGGCGGTCGGTCACTTGACAGCTCTGAACACATTTCCAGATTCCTCAAAGCCTCCTGTGTTTCATTCATATATATATATATATATATATATATATATATATATATATATATATATATATATATATATATATATATATATAATTAAATTGTGTGGGTTAATAATACAACATTTTCAACATGTTACTAAGGCTTTCTGTTCATATTCTAGCTATAATTGTCATTTTAACCAAGATAAAATTATTTTTTGTGCGCATTTAACAAAATATTTCACTTTGTTTAACTTGTGTTGACCTCGGGTCACATTGACCCGTTTTAAATTTTTGTTTTATATCAGAAAATATGGGACGTAGAAATAAGTACTGAAAATGTGTAGAAAAAAAATTAAAAATTTTAGACACCAAAAAAAGCAAAAACAAATTGTGAAAAAAAGGCGTCAAATATGTCAGAAAAAAGTGTTTTTTCAAGGTTGAAGGGAAGACAACACAAGGGTTAACCTCATGGGAGTTGTAGGGGAAAACACTAAAACATGCCAATTTGATAGCAGCTCAACTTGTATATTGAATGTTGACTGAAAGACTAAAGAAAGAACCCTATATGAGATAATAAATCAGAGATCTTCAACAGGGGGTCCGGGGCACCTATAGGGGGTCATCAGAGTTACTGCAGGGGGCCACAAAATTGTTCAATTTTTTTTCAAAAATTAAAATGTCAACATAATTCCAAGATATTATTAGCAAATATAAATCTCCCTCTTTGTGAAAAAAAAGGCTTACTGGCCTATAGGTAAGTTAGTCACTAAGGTAGCCATTCACAGATACAGTTAATCCTAAGGATTCACTGTGCCACATGTATTTTTAACATTAAAACATGATATACAAAATCATGCCAACAAATATTTTAATAGCTTATAATTCTATGCACTAAAAAGGTATGTATAAAGGCTCTAGGCCGCCCTACACTTTATTATAGGCCCAGTTTAATATGCAACTTAATTTTATACAATATGTAGTAGGGGTCCCTGATCCGTGTCTCTCAGTTAAGGGGTCCTTGGCTTAAAAAACATTGAAGACCCCTGGACTAAATCATTGAGTTAAAGAAAAGGCTAGCGAGGAAGAGGTTTGACTGTAGTTCTCTAATTGATAGCTTAATTTCAAGTATACACAAAAGACAGATTAGTTTATGAATCAGACACATCATGAATCATGAGTCAGACACATTAAGTTATCAATTACAGAACGTGTCTGTATTGACTTTCAGTCTATATATTCCCAGTTCCAATTGCTTTGTCCCACTTTTGAGAGTGAGACATAAAATGCAGATACATATTATTTCAGGGCAAGGGAAAGTCATTTTTCCTAGTAAAGTTAAAGTATTTTAGTTAATTATCATTGCATTGTGGTCTTTTGATGTTTTTCTTTTAAATATTTTGCAGCTGTTGAGGTTCAGATGAAGACAAGATTGGTATAAAGCGGTTGTCAAAACAAACCCAGTGAGTATCGTGCAACGATGTCTGCTGAAATACCCATGGAGAGAACGTACCAGAGGACATGCACAGACACAAATCAGTCATTTCAGACTCCTGCACCTATCCCAGCCACTTCTGGAGTCAGTGGGGTGGAGCACCAAGGGGACAGACTGGACCCGCTGGCCTTTCAGTGTGAACCAATGGTGGGCAAGACTCACCCTGACCTCTCCTCTCTCCTGAGCTCTGATGATGCTATCCCCGTTGGACCATACCAGCCAACTGCTGCCAACCTGGATGCCTTTCAGACTGTAAATCAGACTAGGCAACAAGTAAGTATTACTTCTCTGAATTACACAAAAGCTTACCGATTAAAGGAAACATCCACTACAAAAAACTTCCATATTGTTTAAAAAAAAAAAAAAAAAAAATGCAATTGCAGTGTTCAACAATAAGGGTTGCCCGATGGCCCGGGGCAAATACAACTGCACGTTAGGCAAGTAAATATAACAACCGACTTGCCTGAATGGGTAAAAAAAAAAAAAGAAGAAGTTTCAGTTATTTTTTCCGATCGTTATCGTATAATATAATTTACGTTATCATTCTCTTGCCGCCCTCCCCTTGCCCATGTCAGAGAATGCTTGTTGAATGATTTGATGTGAATGTGTTGTTGGCCAATCAAGAATTAGGTTGGCGCTATTCGCGCGTGGTCGTCTTGTTAGAAGAAGAAGATGATGATGGCTGCGTATGAGCTAAAGCTGAAGAGCGTTTCAAGCGTCCTGGAAGAAGGATTGTTTTGTTTTGGCAGTAGAGGATGTCGATGAAACAACTACCACTAATAAAATAACAATTTGTTTAGGGCCAGTAAAAATTGACTTTGGTAACTAGATTTTTTTTTTCACTTGCCCTACCAGGTGCTGATGATGTACCTTGCAAGCTTTATATTGTTGTTTTTATATAGCATGTTCTTATTTCTTTATATATTTACAGTATACTTACAATGCAGTTTGGCTGTTAGTTTCTCAGTAGAAAAAAGTATTTGCAGAAGAAGCAACATCAGCCTCAGTAAACTACATTAATCCTGCCAAAATGTGTCTTAATTAAGGATACTTAAAAGTATAGGACAAATAAAATGTCGGAACAAATTATTTTATTTTACTGTCGGCATGCGTGGATTCCCATATTATCACAGCGGCTTCTTTTGTGCAGATTCTGGTTACTGTGTGTAAACAGGCTCATGCTTTCTCTTTGTATATGTGCATCATTTGCAAATCCGCAGTAGTCCATTGAACGTCATACATTTTATATATTTTTTTATAATAATGATATTTGTAGAGATAGAAGAAGACCTCAGGGTGGAATTTTGATGTCCCTGGGAACCTAAAAATACTATAACTGCAACTTTTATACAAAATGTTATACAATGTAGTAAGGGGTCCCTGCTCTGTTTCTCTCTCAGTAAAGGAGTCCTTGGCCTAAAAAAAGTTGAAGACCCCTGCTGTAAGGATTAATTTATAAAATACTGTAGGGATGCAACTAACGATTATTTAAATTATTGATTAATAACTTGATTATTTTCTAGATTGATTGATTAGTTGTTTGGTCTATAAGATTTCAGAGGAGTGAAGAAACTAGAAAATGTTCAGTTTGAAGAAGCTGGAATCATATAATTACTTTTACTTAATTACTAATTATACTTTTTTTCATAAAGAATTACTCAATCCGATAAATCGATTATCAAAATATTTGGCAAAGTAATATTTAATAGTTGACAACTTATCGATTTAATCGATTCATCTTTGCTGCTTCACAATACTGTTCCATGTAATCGGGCACATCCACTTTTAGTTCAGTTCTTCTGCTTGCCACTAGAAAGCAGTAGAACATCAGATTATTGTTTATCCTGTGAAGCATCAGAAACTGCCTACCACAGTCTCTGGATCATGTTCTAATCCCTTCTATTAATGATGTCCCTAATGTTTGTCTGTGTGCAGGTTCCAGATCGTCCATATGAGGTGCTTCAGCAACAAATTGAGCAGATCCACAAGGTTCTACAGGAGCAGAGTAGACTGCTGACCCTACTAGGAACAGGTCAGTGTTGAACAGCACTGCGGTTACTTTTTGTACGTGGTATCGAGACCTACTCCTGTCACTACATCCAGTGCAAAAATCTGTTTTTCAGTGTTGTAATTAAGCATGTTCAACAACTAGACAACACCGAGCAGATTCAGTTTAGGAGATAATGAAGATGGCAACATTTTATTTAAAATTACAACATGTGTGTGTATTGTTTGTCTTTCACTCCTTGCCCTGAACAGGCCCTTTTTACAGCAGCCATTTTTATAATAATTAACATGATCAATTTCACCCGGGTTTGCCCTGCTATGACAGGCTCTCAGTTTGTCTCCAACTCAACCCATCACATTTCACTTATCTTATTGAGCTAAATTCCTTAAAACAGCATTCAGTCAATGGCTGAGACATTAAGCCATTGAAGGCTTTAAAAAAGCAGACAGCATACTTTCTTTCTCTGTTGTTGTTGCTGCTGTTGCTGTAATATTTCTGCTCTGAGGCTGCTAGCCTCAACTTGACTGCCACCACCAGCTCTCCTGTTGCAACACCCATACAACCTGCCCAGAGAAAAGTGTACACACCTCAAAATTGGGAAAATGTGAAAATGAGGGGCTAATGCATCTGTACACAGGATCTAAGTGAGAGCTAGAAAATGGATAGACAACAATACGTGGGGGTGAGCTGTATTTGACCGCATACACAATCTGAAAAACCTGTAGCACGTTCCTGCAAAGGGGTGGAAAATGGAGCCTGAAGAGGCTGATCAGCAACATCAACATTTGGACATTGCTGTGATGTAGGAGGGTACAACAGGGATATGGAGTTTTTGCTTTTGTACTTGTTTGGGATAACGTTCCACCTTTTTTTTAGAAAAAGAGGAAGGTGGTTTCACAGTAAAAGCTTTGCATGTTGGTGCATTGCAAAGAGCTGTATTCTGTTTATTTACAGCAGCAGTATACAAAGATCTTCAGTCAGTATCTCAATTTTATACAAATAATTCAATTTTGATAATCAACATAAAATTATTTACAGTGTGAATGAGGAAAGTTTAAATTGGCCTTGCAGGGTTCTGCAGTCCACTCAGGTTTGACATTTCTGTTGTGGTCAACATAATTTAGAAACGTAGACAGGCCAGTTTACTCTGATTCTAAAAAAGGCAACAACATGAATCATTTTTTACACATTTGTTATAAATGTGATGTGTAAATGCAACCACAGAAATAAATTAATTCCAAAAGGAGCAATTGTGAGATATTGAAATGTTTATGTACATACTTGACATTTTGGGTTTCTTCTAGAACATGTTGTACATTGTACAAAAACATTTTTTTCATACTGTCTGTCTGAATATACCTGTATTTATATCTGGGACTTTTGCCTCTGCACTTTTGGCATCTCTGCACCGTTATTGCAGCCGGGGAATTTCTGTAACAGCACTGTAGCGGCACTTATTACCTTTTATATAGTATAGTTGTGACATCACAACCACAGAGAAATCCTGACGGCTCATTTTTGTACAAAATAGGACCTTTAACAAGTTTCTTTACAGTTTGGTCTATACTATACTACTATACTGTTGAGTACTTTGTAGTTATTGCAGGGACCGTCATATGCCGTAAAATGCAATCACAAGGGAAATGCCGTACCATCCTAGCTCCTTAACACCTGGTCTGAAATCCTAATAAATTAAAATCCTTACTATATTAAAGGTGCAGTAGGTAAGCCTTATAAAACTAACTTTCTGTCATATTTGCTGAAACTGACCCTGTGTTCGAGTAGAACTACATGAAACAGGTAATTAAAAAAAAAAAAAAAATTC
Source organism: Zingel zingel (assembly GCA_023566125.1). Classification (NCBI taxonomy): domain Eukaryota; kingdom Metazoa; phylum Chordata; class Actinopteri; order Perciformes; family Percidae; genus Zingel; species Zingel zingel. Next base: position 27,662,331 of record CM042332.1, on the reverse strand, counting down.
CAGGTCTTCTGGCACCACCTACAGCCTGCAACAGCCTACATTTGCAAAAAATCCACCGCTCCCTGTTTAGATGCACCAATCAGGGCCAGGGGGGGTGTCTAACTGCGTGTCAATCACTGCTCATGCACACACATTCATTCTCCCTTGTAGGGGGAGGGGCTTAGGAGACCGTTTTGGGCTTTAGCGGAAAGGGGGGAGGGACTGAGAAGTTGTCGACGTTCAAATTTTTTGGCTAAGTCCTGGATCTTCACAATCCTACCTACAGCAACTTTAAAATAAATAACATACAAATATATACAATATGAATCCATATGAGTGGACAAGTCAGACAGTATCTCAATGCTATACACAAGCCTGTTAATTCACTTTCAGTCCTTGTACACCCACACCGGTGTTTACAGTTTCACTGGACTGTATGTACAGACTGTGCTTGACTGACACATCCCTGACTACTTCTTTGCTAAATACTCTATTCCGTTGCACCTATTATTTGGTGATTTATTTACAGTGAACAATTAAAAGCAGTAAAGATTAACTAATAAGTTTCATATGACACATTATTGGGCATATATCGGTATAGAATTTACAGTGAAAAAGTGCAGAAAGAAATGATTAGTACTTAAAATGTTGAAAAGGTAAGTCTCTTTAGCTCCAAAAGAATGTTATTGAAAACTTACAGTGAGAATTATTTCAGCAGATTACCCACAAAGAAGCATGTGTGCATACAGAGTGGGACATCTGGACCCAAACAGGGCTCCAGATTAACCATTAGCATGTGCTGCATTTAGATCGATGACAAACTCTCCGACGGAGGTGTGATGTCGTGCAGCGTCCGCCTCTACTGCGTTTTCAGTCTTTTTAGTAAATGGCAAGTATTGCTTTACCCGAAAATTTCAGAGATCTAATCTGCCAACTGAAAACACCCGTGTGGGTGGACCATTGGTTATGCTATCTGTGTGGCTGAGACGTAATGGTGAATAAACGCCCTCAGAGATAGTTCTCATTACAATTATAAAAGAAAAAAAAAATCATAATTTCTCTAATACCTGCAAAGAAACAGTTTTAGCTCCAGGATTTTGATTTATATACGTTGTTGTAGTAGTTGTTGTTACCATGCCACAGTCGGAATTTGGCCGTCTCGTCTGAAGAAACGTCGGACAGAAGGTGGCTATGTAGGCGTCTTTAAACCCTGAGTTGCAGAAGCAGTAAACCAGCGGGTCCAGCAGGCAGTCAACGTAAGACAAAACCATGAGGCTGTCGTAGACCTGAACCACAACATCTTCTGCAGCCTGCCATTTTTGCAGCCTGACGCCCAGCAGCACCGCTCTCGCTATAGTGCTGGGCAGGAAGCAGACGGAGAAAACGACCACAACAGACAAGACCACGAACACGGCTCTCCTCAGTTTGGTCTTTTCCCCGACCGTTTTCCTCCTCAGCCGGTTGACGATGCGCACCGTGCAGTAGACAAGGATGATGAAGGGGATGATGATCTGGGTGAAGCAGACGATCTTAAAAATAAAATAAATAACTATAAGCAGTTTCCCTCAGTGTATTGCAAGCCTGGTGGCCCACTGGGCCTAAGTTGCCCACCACCAGCCCTAAGCCACTGGGAAATGTATTTTTAAGTTTGTTTTTAAACTACAGTTACAATGGGTTGGTTAGAAACAAAAAGTAGTCCTATTTTAAATCTCCAGTTAGCTTTTAGCACTGACTTAATGTAGGGCCCTATGGAATCCGTCTTATAGCTTTTGTAAATTCTCAATTTCGCGATTTCGTCCATGATTCTGTTATCATAGGAACTATTGGGCTCTACATTAATGCTGCCATCAGTCTGTGACTGGCCCCAGCCGGGCCCTCGTCGAAAAAGCATACGTATGATAATAATACGTATGAAAATAACATTCACGTATCTACAGACAGTCAACAGTTCATTATCTATATCTCTCACTCAAAGACTTTTTCCAGGGGCTGAGGTTTCTGACTCATTTTTTTTATTAAACCTTTCAGCAGTCAGCAACAGTCCAAAACACAAAGATATTCAGTTTCCCATCACAGAAAGCTAAGAAAACGACAAATGTTCACATTTGATTTGAGAGTGGATTTTTGCTACCCTGGAAATCCAGAGTTCTCGCGAGAGCACAGTTTGAATTTGCTCAGCGAGTCACTCTGGCATTGAGTAATGATGCTCATTAACTATGCCCTTGTAGCCAAGCTGCACCAATCACATCGGTGTATCTGATATAGGCGGGCCAGAGGCGAGCTAAACAGATGACGACAGTTTAATCTACCTACCTACATCAATACACGTCACCCCGTGTATTGATGTGATTGGTCGTAGTGTTATCCAATTGCGTGCAGTGAGATTTTCAAATGCATGGGTCTGGATTTCCTTAAATAATAATATATTAAAATAGTTGCAGATTAATTTTCTGTTAATCTGCATCAATGAATCGACTAATCACATAAAATATGATGAGTCCACAGTTTAAGATGCTGTGAAGTCTGGACAGGTTTTTTAATGCTGCCTGGGGCAAGCTGTTAGTCAGGGAACTAGGGGAATTATATTAACCATTAAATCTAATAAACTGTAATGACAGCTTTATAGGAGGTCCGTTGCAAGGAATGAGGTAGTGTGAATCACGGTAGTGTTGAAAGCAGGGATAGTTCTCTGACTTTGGGGTATATATGGGGCTATTAGTTGTGCTCCCATTGTAATCATTAAAGCCTTTTCGGTTTCCATGTCATAGGTTATAACATATTTTACAGCTGTGCTAATGCAAATCTAAATCAAAACAAAAGAAACCAAAAACAGTACCTCTCTGAAGGTGTCTGTCACATCGTGAAGAAAAGTCTCAACTTCGCGGCCGTGGCTGTTGCAGCACTCAAAGGTATTGACCATAGTGGGAATGGTGAGGGGCAGCAAGAGCAGCCAGATCAAAATGGAGATTTGAGGAGATTTCTTCAGCACTTTGAAAAAATTCCTCCTTCCAAGATGCACCACGTTGAAGTAGCGGTCGATAGACACTGTGATGAAGAAGGCGATAGTGGCTCCTCGGTTTAGAAACAGCATGAAGAGCATCGTCTTACACGCCACTTTATCCTGGCTGTGTCTCTCGTGCTTATGGTAATAGTAGGCCTTGGCAGGAAGACAGGCCACCAGCAAGAAGTCAGCAACCACAATGTTGAACAGGAAGATACTTTTGTTCTTCCAGAACTTGAACCTTAAAGAGGAGGTTATTGACAAAACAGTTATTTGCTTTTCTGTCACAAAGTTTAAGTCTGAATCAAGAGTAAACATAATAGAGCAGAAAGCCTATGATGCTGATCCTGTCATTACATTTTATCCTAAACACAAACTCTGCACATCTCTAGTGTGACAATTCACCCATCAAACAGATGCACTCTGCTTAATATTTAAGTTAGATTGACTCTACTGGTCAAATATCGACAAAGTGATGCATGCCTGCAGTTATATGGTGTTTCTGTTAACTTTTTAGTATCTCATAGTTGCTGCTGCTTTACTTTTTTTGCACTGTATATATTTCAGCGCTGGAAATAAACGACGGTGCCAAAGAAAACACTGACTCTGCAGGCTGTTGCGCATGCTGTCGGAGATACTCTCTATCCACAGCACAATATGTTCCACTTCAAACATGTTTATCAGTTTATCTCAAGATTAGCACACACAGCTCATGTTGTATAAAATGCCATTATGAGTTTTTCCAATTACCACTGAATTTCAAATTAGGTGCATGAATCATACAGTATACAACTTTAAATGTCCCACTTAAGGAATGCGTTACAATCATTGCAACACAGATTTGCCAAGAAATGAGAATCCAAACAGGATGTTACTACTGTCCCCCTCCTCTTCTACTCACTGGAGAGTGAGTATGCATCTATAAGGGTTTCTTCCTGCGAACAGTAATGAAACTACAGTGGTATTGAAAATGTATCAGATCATTTATTGAATCAAGACACAATTTGAATTGGTCTAGCGGAATTTCCGATGGCACCTAAACAATTCCAGAAATGAAACGTCGTCGATATACTACCCTTAAAGGTGCAATATGTAATACTGACAGCTAGTGTTTAAAATAGTTACTGCAGTCCAAATTCAAAATACTGGAGAGTGTCGTCTCCCCACTGCCCCCTCCTCCCCAGACTCGGAAGTTCACTAGCAAGGCTGCTAGACGCTATTCTCACATAGCCAGACATACTTCACAACACAGCGGAGTAGCTAACGTTAGATGCTGGCTATATTGACATAAAAGCCCATGCTCACGCGGCGTTCTGTACCCAACTGACAGACAGACGCACTTCTTTGGCTTAAAATGACGGTAGGAACCGCTAAAAACGCAACAATCTCGCTGTCCTCTTCACCCGACGGACGGACACACATTCTCGGTTTAGAATTACGGTAGGAACAGCTAAAAATAAATTAGCCAACTGTGCGTCCTTTTGGGCTCTAAGCTGTCTCCATCTTTCAAATACATCTCCAATATTTACCCGGGGTTTGTTACGTCTCTGGTCACACAACTGTTAGAAACATGCCGTTTTTTTAGGTCGGGTAGAATCTATCTCCGTTGATCCTGTTTGTTTGCTGCTTTCATGGCTGTACTAACGTTACAGCTGTAGCGTGCTGGGTTTACGTTTTTACAGGTATATCTGACAACCTGGCCTGGATGTCAAACTGGACAGATGATAACACACAGGCCAAAACACAAAGAGAAATTCCGTCACAGAACGGAAATTTCGATAGGAGAAAATACTGGCATTAGCATTGTTGTCAGAAAAGATAGTGTTTCAACTTAGCATGTTTCCTTAATATCTGATGAGGCATTGGGGTCATTTGGTGATTTATTCCAATAAATATATTACATAGGCTATTGGACCTTTTAAAGTGATACTGATTAGGGGTGGAACGGTAGGCTAATTCTTTTCTAGATCAGGGTATAAGAAGGATCGAATGCAGATGGAGATGTTTCGATACAACTTGGTACTGGGTTATTTCTAATAATAATAATACCCTATGTGACCATTTCTACATTTGCTTAATGTCTAGGGGGCAACATTTGCCTACATTGTCTAAAATGTTGGGGCATTAACAAACATTTTGGGGCACTTTGATTAAATAGTAATTAGTGCCTAAAGTTGCAGATTTGTAATGTGAAATGAGCCCAGATTAAAATACACACATAAATCCTGCAGTGCATTTATATGTAAATATATATATATATATATATATATATATATATATATATATATATATATATATATATATATATATATATATATATATATATATATATATATATAGAGGGATTGAGTTTCTTCATACCTGAAGATGAAGATGTAGAGGACCGACAGGTTGAGAGGCAGACCCAGCACGAACTCTCCAATCATCACCCAGGAGAGCGTTTGGTATGTGGCATTATTGGGCACATTGCAGTGGTCAATTGATGAATTTGTAGCCATGTTTTGTTGGCTGGGCATAACAGTCAGTGCAGTAGCCCTACTTGGACAGCAGTAGAAGAAGTTGCATTCAAGGTATTTTATGTAATACCAAAGCAATTGGAAGAATAAGGGTTGAAGGTGTTTCCTGGCAGCTTAAATCCTTTGTTTTGGAGGTGGTTGTAGCTGCCTCTGACTCTGAATCTTCCCTCTGATTCCCCTTCTCTCTGTGATCCGTCCAGTTCAACAGTCCCCTTCTGAGAGCCCTACAGTGATGCTGGAGCTCTATCTCGCCTCAGCTGCCCATGCCAAAACATGCTGAGGAAACACTTTAAACACAGCATGAGCTGAGAAAAAAAAAAGTACTGAATATGGAGAAGAGAAAACACCCAGTGAGCTGGTCAGCCCTTTTTATGTGAGGCTGCCACCGCTCCTTCAGAGGGGAAGAATTTGTTCTCAGCTGGAGGTGTGGTTTAAAGAGATGAGCTTTTTTATGCTCAGTAGCACAGCATGGAAGATGCTGGTTTCAGCTTTCCACCCTAAAGCGTTTTAATGCCGCAAGCCTCATGGCACTTTTTTTTTTAGCATATAATAGTTTCTGTATTACACACAAAGTGGTAAATGGAAATGCAGCTTGGGGAGAAATGCTTGTAAAATTCCTCAGGTGGCTCTCCATACGAAAAACCATCATGCCTGCACATGTGAAGTTTATACTATGGTGATATGGTGACAATGGCAGTGGGAAACCATGTCCTTCAAGGAAAATGACTAGAGCAAGTTCTATTGGTACAAGATCAATTACAGTATGCTATACAGATGGAAGGACAGAGAGCCTCAAGAAGAAAAATATTGCATGCATTATACTTTGTTGGTATTGTACGTACATTCATTATAATTACAAAAAAACGTCATTCCGTGCATTGGAAATTCAAATGAACAGGGATGAGGTCAAGTCAGAAAACTGCCACAGGAATATGAGCCTATACTCATGCTTGTGTATAGTTATTGCTGGCTTGCTACTGGAGAAATTACAGTCTGGAGAAAGTATAGTAGAAAATATGAGTTTTGATTTATTTAGATTTTTGTTCCCACTCATCCACCTGTTCAGTGGGAGTATTCATCATCTTTGACACATGGTGGATGTGGGTTTTACGGAAGAACTCGGAAGTACTTAGAGCAGATTGACAAATACCTGTGATGTCTTGACCCTCTTAGCTGTCCTATAGGTTTCTCTAGTTTGACGTAAATATCCATGTACACTTTTTGTCAAACCAGCTGTCCTCTCTGCATAAGATGATGATCTGTGAAACATCAATGATGGAAGTTCCAGTCCAGTGATTCAACTTTTGTTCATACATTGTACCGTGTAAATTTAGATGTTTGAGATGCACACTGACAAACAGAAATTGTCTTTCAAAAAATCGTTCAACAACCTAAACTCAAACAGCATAGCCGACTTATTTAAATACAACCTTTTAGGATGATAAATATTTTGTACTGATGTTAAACATATGCAGAAGAAGCTTGTGACAGGATTGGATCAGAAATGTTTGTTGATTTAAAATGTTGACATAAACATGAATTGCTGTAAAGTCAATGCACTTAGTAGCAGACGTAACTTTCCTACATGTGAAATCTGTTATCTGTTATGTGTTTTTTTTCGCTCTTTAAATAAGGTGCTAAAAGAGTCTCATAAATATTTGCAACTTGAAAAACACAATTCACAAATGAATACAGAGTGATTTGTATTTGTAAATCTGTGTTGTATCTGTGCCTCTACTTTGTGACTTGTGAACTACAATTCACAAATGAATGCAGAGCGATTTGTATCCGCAAATGCGTATCTGTGTCTGTGTGTCTAATTTGTAACTCGTATTTCATCATTTGTAAATTAACTTAGTATTTTTCAATGTAAATATATGTGTAAATCTCCTTCTATTTGTGTGGGTACTTTTGAGACTTTTGAGTTTTTCTGCGCCGTTGTTGCCACTTAACAATTCGTGTCTCCAGTGACGATCCCAGCACTCTTCAGTAGATGGTGGTAATGCAATAGTTATGGATGCCAACTGCTGTTAAACTACATAGAAGCCCATGAAGAAGCCTTGTACATTTTTTCAGAGACCGTTGGCAGAAACTACTTGACGTTACTCCGGGTAAGTTGATATTATTAGGACTTTGTCGTCAAATAAATTACATTTATGTTTTGAGCATCATTGTTGTAGTGCATTTACAATTTGCTTTGTGTTATGGCAGCAGTGACAGTTTACTACTTTTTTGGAGCGTGTTCACGTTCTTGTAGCCTACAGCTTGAACAGCGATGCTAACTTAGCTCGTTAAAGTCAGCCCTGTAACATGTGCTTTGCCTGGTCTTTGTATGGAATGGGCAGTCTTAAATGTGCAGATGTACACCCTGATAAAAAAAATTATAGTTAAATCACTGAATCTGCCATGTTTTACAGATCTGACTGATCAGATGCTGTCCTGAACACCTGTTTGACAATGTTTACCTGGACCCACAAGACTCTCCTCACAGTATGAAGGTATTGTGGGACAGGTGCCATACTTCTGCCAAGCGATGGTCTGAAGACAACACAGCAGCATCAGGAAATATTCAGTATCCACAGGATGACTTCTGTTACCTGAGAGCCTACATTACCAGCTGACACATCTTCAGTAGAAAAGAAACCCTTTAGACTGGTGGAGGACATGATCTGGACAGTTAACATGTACTACTATGTGCATTATGTATACACACTTTATATTTTCATTTCATTTACTATGAATAAAGTGCTTTATTTCTAAGCAGGGTTTGGTCATTTTAAAGTTTAGTAGTAAGGCTCCTTAAGTGTTATATTTTTTTTTTCACAAATACTCTAATTGCACTGTTTATACAGGTGATATGTCTGATTTAATGTATGTAGAAGGGTCAAACACTAAGTCCATTTAACATCCTGACTATAAAAATGGAATCCTTTTAAGATGGGTAATAGTGACAGTAAGCAAAACAAAACATTGGTTTAAAAGTTCAACTTTATTATTTGACAGATGACAATATGAATAAAACAAAAGTATTTTGAAAGGGTATTCAATCTAATCTGCAGCTTGAAAAACATTTCACAGCATAGATATGACAATAACAGACAAATAAAAACTTCAAGTGAAAATCTCTAAGTTACTTTGTGAAACAAGAGTCCCTTTCACACAGCCTGATCAATGTCTATGGACACAGTACAGTCCGCACTAGCTGTTGATACTTTAGTTACAGAGCAGTTGAGAAGTGACACCTGTCGAGCAATAACTTCCCCCTGATGGTTTCTCATACTGTGAGGAGAGTCTGGTGGGTCCAAGTACACCTCATCAGTGGTTAGTCAGATCTGTAAAACACGGCAGATTCAGTTTTAGATTAAACTAGGCTACCATGTTTTATAACGGTGTACAACTGCACATACATTTAGTCTTGAATAAAGGAACAGCATGTTCTGTATATATCCCGGTGCGTGACAATTACTGTACTAACAATATGTCGAGCAAATGTTAAATTTAAATTCTTTATAGTTTAACTTGCAACATAATCGATTGATTGCTTAGATCATCTAGTTTCATATGATACCAAATATATTCACTAGCTTTACAACTGGGCCCACTAACAGTTTAAGCAGAGCTTAATAACATTTCAGACTGCCAATTCCATACAAAGCCCATGTTATAAGGCTAACTTTAACAGCTAAGTTAGCATCGTTCTACAAGAACGTGAACGTAACCTAAAGCAAATTGTAAATGCACTGCAGCAATGATGCTGAAAACATAAATGTAATTTTTTTGACGACAAAGTCCTAATAATATCAACTTACCTGGAGGAACATCAAATAGATTCTGCCAGCGTCTCTGAATCATTTAACAAGGCTTCTTCATGGGCTTCTATGTAGTTTAACAGCGGTTTGCATCCATAAGTATTTCATTACCACCATCTACTGAAGAGTGCTGGTATCGTCACTGAAGACACAAATTGTTAAGTGGCAACAACGGCGCAGAAAAACAGTCTCAAAAGTACCCACACAAATAGGAGATTTACACATATATTTACATTGAAAAATACTAAGTTAATTTACAAATGATGAAATACGAGTTACAAATTAGACACACAGACAGATACGCATTTGCGGATACAAATCGCTCTGCATTCATTTGTGAATTGTAGTTCACAAGTCACAAAGTAGAGGCACAGATACAACACAGATTTACAAATACAAATCACTCTGTATTCATTTGTGAATTGTGTTTTACAAGTTGCAAATACTTATGAGACTGTTTTTGCACCATAGTTTTATAGTTGAACCAAATTTGGAGAATTGGAAGTTATGAAAGTGACAATATCAGTTAAAAGAATGAAGGAGAAATTTAGCCTGTGCATTGAGTTATGTATCTCTACTCTTTGATCTTGCAGGTAAAAAATCTCAAGCATGGCAGAAAATATCAGAGCATGATATACCAGGTCAGAAAATGAGTTTTGTTTACATTGCAATGTACTGTAGTCCCGAGTTTGAGGTGCTTTGTAGGATGGGAAATGCTTTACACAATGCTAACAATATTACACTCAATGTTGCAAGGAGAACATAATTATTAAGTTATTATTCTAAGTCCCTTTTTTTAAAGTAATGATGCCTAAAGTTTACAGACAGTTGTTTACTTTGTCCCAATTAGAGCAAGGCGCTTTGGATGACCCATCTCTTAAATTTATTATAATCGCTATGAGTGTAAATTCCAAGAAGCATTTTCTGGGCAGTTGTTTGGACTGCTTGCGTTTCTTCCCACATGCACACGATCTCTTAGATATTGAACGTCTCATTTCACATTCTGATCTGCTTCTCTCTCATATTCATTCTTTATCTCTGTCTCAGTCTCTGTTGAAGGTCGGATGTTTCCTGCCTACGTACCCTTGTGGTGGATCGGCTTGCCGCCTGGGTTGACTGCCATGAGCTCTGATAAGGTGGGTGCTTTATGACTGGTAAAATGCTTCCTTTGAATATTTGATGAAGTCTAGGTTACTCAACTTTCTACATTTTACTAAAGAGGTTGGAAAGAAAGTGAGGCGCACTCAGATCCACCCATTTTGGTGGCAAACAACAAAAGTCAAATTTGAGTTTTGTTGTGCATGTGAAATGAGCTATTTTATCTTAACTTCTACATATAATCAACAAAATAATAAATATTTAAAATAAAATGTTTTTTTGTACAGCATGGTTTTACTGCATTATTGCACTAAAGCTCTACTGATCAATATTTCATATTAATATAACAATGATGATGTGTAATGAAAATGGGTCCCCAACTGTGCTGTTTTAAGGGCCTTTCAGACCAAATACGGTTTGCCTGAACGGCCAGTGCAATGTCAGCGCAAGCCATTGGAAACAATTGGTTTCAGAGCGCAGCAGTGCTGTGGCCGCCCTTGGACAGAAATGCCCTTTATATATATGTTTTAGCTTAATTTAGTTATGGTTTTACTGCTTATTCACTCTATGGTTCCAGAACAAGCTGTGGTAAACCCGCTGTACATACCTGCCCAGCAGCAGTCAGCAGACAGGCACTGTTAAGTTTAAGAGCCAGAAATGTTTGAGAGTTGGTGAAAACCAAACCAGAAGGTGATAATATGTGAGGGTTGGGTGTGTGTCAGCTTGTTGAGCAGTTACAGTATTCTGCCCACAAGTGGCCTTAAAAATCAATCAAACCAAAGATTTAACCAATAATAAAACTTTAGCCAGAAGCTCTTTTGAGATGTCTTTAAACAAATATATAAAGTTTTTTTCTCCAGAACAAACTTGAGATATTAGGGAAAACACTTAATAAACTTGGATAATGGAAAACATGTTATGCATGCTGGATCATCTAACATGCATTTTGTGTATTTGTCATCTGATCTGGTTTTGAAACTGCATCATGGTTTATACTGCAGTAGAAGGTCATACTTTATCCATTTATATGTGGAATAACTTTAAGGTGATTCAGAGAGCTCCTCACACTTACATGATGGGATTTATGTTGAAAAACCTGCCATTTATACTTTAAAGAGGGTTAGGGTTAAGAGTTGTGCAAAGTTCCTAAATATATGCATAAAACAGTTGTTACGTCCTGTAGCTAGGGGTATCAGGACATAAACATAAAACCAGGTGTCATTGGTATTTTAAAGGAAATTTATTTTGATTTGGGCAAATTTGACAAAAGAGCTTACAAACGGAAAAATGGGCCGATGGGTGCTGTGGAAAACAAAAACATAACAAAAAGAGATCCTCAAAAGGAAGATTATTTCTACACTTATAAGAAAACAAGGTTAAACAAAAATCCTTTCTAACGAAGGTACTTTGCAAAACAAAACACAATACTCACAGCACCCCTAAACCTAATGTGACTAACATAACAAACCTGTGAAATGCAAAGATGTTGTCAGTTTTTAAATCTCAAGCCTTGGCCCTTGATCCTTACTCTCACAAACAATTTCACAAAATGAATCTGGTCTGTCAGCTGCACTCAATCAAGCCTTTTCAACTGGAGGCAGCCTTCCCCGATTGGCCAGTCAGTGGTGGCATGCCACACCAATGAGCTCCCTCCTCCAGGAACTGGGTGGGACTTCCTCAGCAGGGATGCCACAGCCTGCTTTGCATCTCACATATCACACACACTCAGTTAAATATACAACATACACATGAGGGTGCCAACAGCAACCATAACACAGTGCTTATCAACAGCGTCTTCATTATCTCTTCTTTTTCCCCCTCACATGCTTCCTTTCATTCTCATCCCTTTCCATGTCTTGGGTTTGTGTGCGGCTCCACAGTTCCCAGTTTTCAACGTGTCATCGCCTCCATCAGATGGAAGGAGGCCTCAGGATCATCCTGTCTCCACATGTCTCAGCCAGGGTAAGCTAGCTACTGCCTCCTGAAATCATAATCATCCTAGTTACACAGATGACACGACTGATCTTATCAGACTTAGATTTCATATTAATATGTGGAGTCCTGTTATGTGTAGCAGTGGAAAAGTTCTGACTTTGGTGACTTGAAAAAGACTCAAACTGGCAAACTGAGATGAACGGGCAGAAAGCAAATAGATTTAACCAGCGAAAATAATTAACATTTAAACACGCTTATAACCATGCACAATTCTACACGTTGGTGCTTTAAAGTCCCAGAGACAATTTCAAGATAAATGTAAATTCTGATAAGCTTCATGACCAGAAGTGGTTTTACTTTGAGCCACTTTAAAAGATTGTTTGCATTTTGCCATAAAGATCCAGTGTGAATTTGTATGTGTATGTACAGTCATGTGAAAAAATTAGGACACCCATGCTAAAGTTGACTAAAAAGAGGAATAAAAAAATCATCTTTTGGAAAGTGATCTTAATGCCTTAATTAAAAAAATGAGGAAAAATCCAATCTTTTAGGACACCAATTTTCTTTGTGAATGAATAATGAATCGTAAATAAATAAATGTTCTTCCTGAAAATACAGGGGGCATAAGTAAATACAGCCCTATGTTAAATTCCCATAGAGGCAGGCAGATTTTTATTTTTAAAGGCCAGTTATTTCATGGATCCAGGATACTATGCATCCTGATAAAGTTCCCTTGGCCTTTGGAATTAAAATAGCTCCACATCATCACATCCCCTTCACCATACCTAGAGATTGGCATGGGGTACTTTCCATAAAATCATCTCTCAATGCAAATCAAACCAGCTATTAGGCTAACTGAAATAAAACCATGCCAATCTCTAGGTATGGTGAAGGGGATGTGATGATGTGGAGCTATTTTAATTCCAAAGGCCAAGGGAACTTTATCAGGTGTACTCACGTATGCCCCCTGTATTTTAAGGAAGAACATTTATTTATTTACGATACATTATTCATTCACAAAGAAAATTGGTGTCCTTAAAGATTGGATTTTTCCTAATTCTTTTAATTAAGGCATTAAGATCAATTTCCTAAAGATGATTTTTTTTTAGTCAACTTTAGCATGGGTGTCCTAATTTGTTCACATGACTGTATGTGTTGAATTATGAAATAAAAATCATCATAGCTGGCATTTTTCAACTGAAATCACTACACTGGATTACAATTTTACATCCAGTGTATTGTTCAAGTTCAATAACCAAATACATAATTTTCACACCAACTACATGTATGACTGTAGTTGGTACAGTCTTTTATTCCAGATCAATTTGTACAAGCAGAAAGAAACACACTACAGTGACATAACAACAGGTAGTTGTAAAGATTAGGCTAATAATTAAGCGTAAATGCACTAATGTTAGATCTTTCTTTATCCTCTGTTATCCTTTGCGTTTGATCATCTGGCCAACCTGCTGTCATTTGCAGTTTACTGAAGTCACCTTACTGATTGTATTGCCACTAAATGCATGTGTTTCAAACATTTACCTCTTTCTCATCTTTTGGAGTGACACATGTACGGTCCAGAGAGCTTTGTAGCTTTTAAGACTGAATTTAGCTACTTGTTTCTGGGACTGTTTTCCCTCTATTAATAGCTTAGTTTTTTTCAGATACAATAGAGCCAATAATCAAAACCACTCCCACTCTTTTCCCTGGGCAAAA
>CM042332.1:27603277-27643277 GCA_023566125.1 Zingel zingel | reverse complement strand
TATTCATCGACAGTTTTCTATGATGTTCTATTAAATGTTAGGGTTAGGGGGTGGGGCAAATTGCACATTCAGCATGGAAACATTACCTTAATTATCGTCTTGTCTTCATTTTGGATGTGGCAGCAATCAAAATTCTTGAGCATGGTGGGGATGGTGAGAGGCACAAGAAACAGCCAGATGAGGATCGAGATTAGAGCCGATTTCTTGAGAACTTTTAGGAGATTCCTTTGGCCGAGGTGTACCACGTGAAGATAGCGATCAATGGAAATCACGGTCAGAAAGGCAATGCTTCCCCCTCGGTTTAAAAACAACATGAAAAGCATGGCTTTGCAAACGGCATCGTTCTTAATCCTCCTGTCTCCTTGGATGTAGTTGTATGCCTTTATGGGCAAACAGAAGATCAGGAGAATGTCAGCCAACACCAGGTTGAAAAGGAAGACATTATTGGAGTTGGATTTCCAGAATTTCAGCTTGAATATGAAGAGGTGGAGGACAGATGCATTCAGAGGCAAAGCCAGGATGAAAATCACAATCATAACAGCTGCATAGAATTTATACAGTGTCGTGTTTGAGGCCACGCAGTCGTCAATAAGTTGGTATGTAGATGCGGTACCGTTTTCCATTTGAACAGTCAAATACACTTGCCAGGTAATTAGCAAATATGAATTACAAGCTCTGCATCTAGAGCATAAGTACTGTATTTCTAAACGGACAAGGAAATCACTTCACACAAGTCTCACCCGATAAAAACAGAAGAAAAAAAACCTGCCAAACAAGTTTCCTCAATGTCTTCAGTTTAAATCCTCATGTGTGTTTTTTTTTTTTTTCCAAAGTCATTCAGGTTGGAATGTCTTGTTTTGAGAGAGTCCGTATCAGGTGTGGTAGTGATTCTCTCAGTGTGCAGAGTAAATGGGTCACGGCTTCTTTGAGTTTGAGTTTGTCAGGTCAGCCCTCTGCTCTTAGCTCCACCTTTTATAGACTGAGGAAATGATTCTCCTTGGAGTACGCAGTGTTGCTGTCAATGTTTTCTACTATGAAGGAAAAGTGAAATGTGGTTGCATGGAATGTTGCATTCTAAGGGAGGAGGAGAAGGGCTTAGCCTTAGGCCTCACACTCAACTCTGCATGCCTCAAACGGCTTCTCTGCTCCAGCTATAAGTCCAGACAACTCCTAAGAGTCAGACATGTTTTAGAGACATGGAGAGGACGTGACCCTTTTTCAGATCTGATTCATGATCTGATTTTAAAAGCTGCCTTTAAACAAGAAGAGGTACACGAAACATCAAAGTCATGTGTCTATGCTGTTGGCTAAACATTTCTCTCATATCATTGAATGATTTTACCGCTTTATTGCTTGAAATAATTCATGCATTAGTTATCTTTGATCTGGTGGTTTACTGAGTTACGAGAACGCTTGATTCATTCTTTACCTTGTCAGATAAGTACCATTTTCTGTTTTTTTTTTTTTTTCCTCAAACCAATCAAAAAAAAGAACAGAGACGGATGAGAAAAGAGAAAAGAAAAAAACCCAGCTGGAGGGCTATCAGAGTGCAAGATCAAAGTTTGCTTAGATTAAGGGCATAGCAACAAACACACAAATCAGACATGTAAGTCTCATCATACAATATAAAATGTGGTTTCCACACCTTCAAGAAATATTTTTGAGAATTCCATTTGTTAAAACGAATCTGTTCCATCTTAGAGACCTAAAAAAATAGGATAATATGATTATTTTATGCATTTTTTTTTTTCAATGTAGATCTAGTGTCAACAAAGTGTATCCACGTTACCGCACAGCAATAATTTAAATTCTAGGTTGCAAGTTTAGCAAAACGCAGCTCATTCTCATTTAAATTTAATAAAACTTGTGGTTTCTGTCTTTGTTTTACTGCCCCTCTGTTTTTTTGTGCTTTTAGAATTCAGTTGGCAAAGTTGGCTTGTAACACGTAAGTACCAAGATGATTACTTTCATGTTGCTGCATGAATTGGTGTCTGCAGATGCCGTTTCAAATTCTTCAATCTGTTAATAAATAAATAAATCTCACAGATGTTTTTTTTTTTTTAAGAGGAAAACTAAAACAGATTATTTACATTCTTAAAGAACATGTACTATTAAAATGATGAACATTGCATTTTGTCCAACTAGGGCTGCAACTAACGATTATTTTCATTGGCGATTAATCTGTTGATTATTTTCTCAATTAATCGAATAGTTGTTTAGTCTATAAAATTTCAGAAAATGGTGAAAAATGTGATCAGTGTTTCCCAAAAGCCCAAGATGACGTCCTCAAATGTCTCGTTTTGTCCACAACTCAAAGATATTCAGTTTACTGTCAAAGAGGGGTGAAGAAACTAGAAAATATTCACATTTAACAAGCTGGAATCAAAGAATTTTTACTTTTGTCTTAAAAAAATTACTCAAACCGACTAATCGATTATCAAAATAGTTGGCGATTAATTTAAAAGTTGACAACTAATCGTTGGAGCTCTATGTCCAACTAGCTTAACTAAAATGTAATATTTCATAGGTTAGTTTTTTAGTTAAACAAACCGTGATTATTAACCTAAAGGAACATGATCATGCCTTGTTTGACTCTGAGACGTGAAGCTTTGCAGCATCAGAGGGAATTGTGTCCGACAGATTTAAGAATCAGACTACTGTTCTCAGACTGTCAAGCCAACCTGCGACTCCAGTAACACTTACTGTAAAGTTGTACCTGCTGCTATAACTCACAGTGGTGCTGAGTTTTCTCACTGTCATTCATACTATCTTATAGGAGGCTGAGATGTTTGGCACTCATCCAATCACATACATTTTGGCTTCCAGCGTGCACACAGTGAAGCTCCCTTTACCTCCTATACTACAGAGTCACTTCTTTCTGATCCTTTGCCATTAATATACTGTTTGTAAAACTTTTTCTTCCATTCAGATGCATTTAGATTCAAAAAAGAGACAGCAGAGCAGAAAGACTTACCTACCACCACAGGGACTGACCACCACAGAGATGTGCCAGACCAGGACCCAGTCAGCCCCTCTGGAGTGAGAAACATCCCGCCTGCCAACTCTGAAGACAGGTACGCAAGACGGCTGGCTTGTAAATCTACCTATATGGCAGAACATGTGTGCCACTTCTTTGTTAGCTTAAAGTGATAGTTCGGATTTTTGAAGAGGGGTTGTATGAGGTAATTATCCACAGTCAGTGTATTAGCTACAGTAGATGGCAGTCGGCACACCCCCAGTTTGGAGAAGCAGGCAGGAGTACCAACATTGAAGTACTACTGTGGACGGGGGCAGCAGCTAATGTTTTTTTATTAAAAAAAAATCAATATCACTTGAAATGTACACTATATTTAGAATATTGCTGACAGGGAATTCTAGCTGTTTTCTATGCTCTCTTCAAAGCCACCAGACTCCTATTAAAAAAAAAAAAAAAAAAAAAAAACTTTACCTCGCAAAACATAGGAGTTGCTGGTCTACCGCTGCCTCGATCGGTTAGTTAGTTTGTCTTATTGTGTAACTTTGTTGAATCTGAACTCACCCTTTAAAACACCAATAACACAAACAAACTAACCGATCGTGGCAGCGGTAGACCAGCAACTCCCATGTTCTGCGAGGGGAAATGTTTTTGTTAAAGGAGTCTGGAGGCTTTAAAGAGAGCATAGATGGGCGCCCAGATAGCTCAGTTGGTAGAGAGGGTGCCCATATTTAGAGGTTTACTCCTCGACGCAGCGGGCCCGGGTTCGACTATCACCTGCGGCCCTTTGCTGCATGTCATTCCCCCCTCTCTCTCCCCTTTCATGTGTTCTGCTGTCCTATCAAAATAAAGGCTGAAAATGCCCAAAAAATTATCTAAAAAAAAAAAAGAGAGAGCATAGATTACTGCTTCTCTATAACTGGGGGCCTCTACTGTAGGTAATACACTGACTATGGATAGTACCTTACCCACTTAAAAAAAATCTGGAATACCCCTTTAACTGTACTGTCCATGCCTTGCTTACAGGAATATTTAACAAGTTTTAACTAAACTTCTTTGCTATAATTTGCTATTTTCTTTTCCTTCCTTTTCCAAATATAATGTGTGGCACCAATGCTGATCAGATCTGCTGTGAGGGAGGAAGAGACCTTCGGGGAGTGTGTAGAGGAGCAGCTGAAAGTGCATGAAATCTCTGAGCCAAAACAGCTGCAGGTATACCACATAATAGTATAGTACATATACTGTGGCATTGTGTCTCTTAGTACCGTAGGACATTTGGCGCCTCTATCCACGACTTTCCACTTCCGGGATAGCCCCGTTGCCGCCGGAAATTCCTCCGGATGTCCTTCTTTTCAGCCGGATGTCAGTTTCCCGACGCTTTCTTTGTGTTGGAATTTTGAACTCCGGTCGTTTCATAAGGGCTATGGTTGACTGCTCCTCAGATCTCTGCAGGGTAAATCCAGACAGCTAGCTAGACTATCTGTCCAATCTGAGTTTTCTGTTGCACGACCAAAACAAGTTCCTTCCTGAGGTTATTTTGCAGCGACACTGGGGCTCTGTGCGGCGCCCAAGACGATTGTGATTGGTTTAAAGAAATGCCAATAAACCAAAGAATGTTTTTCTCCCATCCCAGAATGCTGTGTGGACTACCCAGACCCTCCTCCGCAGTGCTGTGGAGGAGGGTCTGGCAATGTGAGACTAGTCTGCACCTAGATTACCTTAAGGTACATAAAGAAATAAGAACAAAAAACTAGGGCTGTCAGCATTAATGCGTTAAATTAATTAATTAACTATTCTGAACAGTGCTTTTTATTTTCCAAAACTCCTGGACAGCTCATTAGACAAGTCGAAAGCCATATGCACATTGTGTAAAGCCAAATTAAAATATCACCGAAGCATGTCGATCTTGAGCTACCACCTACGAGCTACAGTTAACGTGACTCAGGTTGATGCTAGCGGGCTCAGGCAAAGCACTATTTTGGAGAGTGCTACTCGCCGACCTGTTGATGAAACCAAATCCCAAAAAATTACTAGGCTACAGTTCTTGCAAAATGGGTGGCAACTAACTGCAGACCTGTCAGCATCGTAGACTCGGGTCTTAAAGACGTACTACGGTTGGCATGTTCTGAGTTGTGCAGTAATGACAGATTCATACAGTTTTCTTTTGTTTACAGTAAATAAATAATAAACAAATACAAATCTTAAAGTCAAGTTCATAAAGTAACTTTCTTTGCATTCATTTGATTCCCAATCAAGATACACTGGTAAGAATGGCTTTCCATTGTTAATATGTACTTAAAAACAGTTCTGAAATGCAAAATAATAGAATTTTAATCATGTGATAAAAATGCGATTACTCGTGATTAACTATAGAAATTCAGCGATTAATCGCGGTTAAGAAAAAATTAATCATTTGACAGCCCTACAAAAAAACATATCAAATCACCAAAACTCAATAAACACAAAGAATGACGTGTATCACAGGATACATGCACATTTGCATCACTGTTCTTTTAATGAGTGAGATACAATTCTTTTGAGTAACATTATATAACATTATATTTTCCCTCAGGTTTAAAAAAATATGACAGATTTGACAGGGCTTTCATCACAGAGCTACTGTAGCTGTTTTTTCCATTTTCCATTTTTTCCCGTTCAATCAAATAAAATCGCTGGAATGCATTCTATTAAATGTCAATATGAACATCTACATGTGACTCAATTCATTTTTGTCAATCTTTATTTTTCAGACCCTCAGTGGGAAGATGAGGTTGACGGAGAGACATTACTTCTTGCGGGAGGGAGAGGGCATTTCCAGGGTAGACAGAAATAATTTGAAGTTCACTGATCAGCATGATGTCCAGAGAAGGGCTTCCCTCAGCCCGCAGCAGCCCAGCAGGAAGTTAACCCCTGGAATCCAGAGGCGCTCCTCTGCCCCATCTTCAGTCTTTAAAGACGAAGAAACGCAGCTTGAAAACTTCCTTGAGACATTTAAGCCTGAGCATAGCCTTGAGTTTGGGACTTTACAAGACTTTTGCTCAGCTTCATATACTCCTCAGACACCTGAGTACAGCCAGAGGAAGAGCCAAACAGAGATCCAGGCTCAGGCTCACGTCCGCTGCATAGAACAAACTTATTTCAATACTCCTCTTGTGTCCCAATCTGAAACTCTGACTCACCAAGTAAAACAGATCACTAATATTCCCGCAACAACAGACAGAGAGGAGAAAGTTGGCCAATTACAAGAGAGAAACTCCAAAGATTCGGGGGGAAAAAGCCCTCATTCAAGAGAAACAGAATGCAGAATTAATGAAACACGCTCTGAGCCGGCACCCTCAGATAGTAAGTCCTTTAGAGAGAAAAGGGTGAGGCACCATGATGTAGAAAAGATGAGTGAAACTGGCGGAAAAATAGATGACGAAAACGAGGTGAAAGGTCAATTTGCGGTCACAGCACCTCGTAGAAAAATGACGGTGAGCTCATCTGTTGCCACCTCAGAGGACCTATGGGAACAACCCCTGCAGCAGAACAACACACCCAAACATCCCCGAGTTGAGTATGAATCAAACTTAGTGCAACTTTTGAACATTTCACCCCCTTTGAGGGACAACAGAGTTTCCCCCCGGGCCTGGGGAAATCAGGAAGTTATTGTCAGTGTTAAGACCATTCGCGACCACGTGGAGAGAGTCCCAAGCTTTAACACTGAAACTCTACCCACCAGCCGTGATGAAACAAAAACACATTTTCATCTCCGCCAGTGGAGAGCGTTACGACCAGGAAGCAGCAAAGGCTCAAACGGGGACAAAGGTCAAAGACAAGCTGCAACAACTGCAACAACTGCAGCAGCAGCGTTTTGTCTTTGTGCGCCAAACTACGCAAGTGAAGTCCCAACACCTCTGAAACGCACTACATTTCCCACACATTCCACTTCAGAAAGCGCGACTGGCGGTGGTAGTGGCCGTGATGATGAATATTACCCACCCTCCCGGTGTCCCCAGTTTCCCAAGCTCCCATCCCCTGCTCCCTGCCTCGGCCGCCACGATTCCCACTTAAACCTTTCGGAGGATGATAATGCCAGTGAGGCTGAGGAGAGATGGATGTTCCCAGGGATCCAGAAACAGGAACAGAGTCTTGGATCTGGTCCAAGGCCACAGCATCAATCCTCTTCCTCCGGCTCCAACAGAGACCATAAAGCTTGGGCTGATTCTAATGGTAATTTTGACATATATATTTTACATATATTCAGGTCTGGTTTTCATATTTGTGATTGATTTTGAATCTTTCGTAATTTCGTAAATTTGTTTTAGTGTTCCCTCCAGGATTCAGTTCTTTTTACCAAATACTATTTCATGCAGATTATTGACGTTTATGTGCACCATGCCCCATGTTTTGGGGTCATGCTAAGCGCATTTTCGGTCATTTTGTGACCTGATGCACTTGGATAAGGGGTGGGACCAGAAGGAATACTTTATCATACAGTAGTTTACAGTAGAAGAATTTGAAGTTTATCCTGAAATGAGCGGGAAGCCAGTGTAAGGATGCAAGGGCAGGGGTGATGTGGTCTTGTGCGGTGTAGTTGTAAATGGGAAATCGTAGCCTGAGAAACGCCTACTGTAGGTAGAGGGAGTTACAGTAGTCCAGCCTGGATGGTAGGCAGTGGTGGCCTAAAGGTTAGAGACGCGAGCTTGTGACCGGGAGGTCGTCGGTTTAATCCCCAGACCGACAGGATCTCTTCCCTCATTACCTTGAGCAAGGCCCTTAACCTCCAACCACTCCAGTGTCAGCAGATCAGACTGTGGATGTACTTGGCAGCTTCCAGGTATGAATGTGTGCAACTGTGTGAATGTGATGAGGGCGTTCCTGCAAAAGAGAGGCTGCCTCTCAGTGAACTTCCCTGAATAAATAAAGGTTAAATAAATGATGTTAGCGGATGAATGATTCTTTCTAGATCAGAGGCAGATCAGAAATGCCTAATTTTGGAGACGGTTCTGAACCTGACAACAGAATTTACCTGCCTGTTAACACTTAGATCGCCTTCAAATATAACACCCCGGTTCTTGGCATGTGGTCTGATGTAGGTGAAAATGTGATTGAGGTTCTGGGCAATAACAGTGGTACAGTGTGGGGGGGGGTCTAAGAGTAGGATCACGGTCTTCTCCTCAAATAACTGAAGAGAACATACCCTTTAAGTCCTGCTCAAAAATGTGTTTTAGTTTATTGTTACCTTACCTGAATGTTTGTTTCAAGCATCTAAGTATACAGGCAATTTCCATAATTCTATCTTTTAAAAGATGTCTTTCTGTGTATTTCTTTATGTCTAGGGGGTCAGAAAATGTCCAAGATACACTCACTGAAACCAGAAAAAAACGCTGATGATCCAGATGTAACTAAAATGGCACAAACATCGTGCGGATTTCTCAGGTAGAAACAGGTTGTGGTATTCTGAAAGCATGCAACATGGAATTTTTTTTTATTACATCAACTACTATATCAACTGATTAACAATCTGTCACATCTGAGCAGCACTGCATAGGCACAGGAAGTAGGTTGGTGTCATTGTTATCAGTTCAGCATAAAGCCAGCTTCAGCTTCCTTTCTGGTTTATCATCATATCTTTTCTCTTCCCAGAATGCACGTACACAAAATAACATGCAAATCTCAACAACAAAATGCCACAACTTTACCTTTGACCTTTTCCCAATTAGCTTAATTCAGTGGCATAGTATCAACCAAACAGTTTTACAAGATTGTTATGACAATAATGGAGGAAGAAGTTATCTTGAGACTGTAGTCCTTGAAAGACCCTGCTTAACTATTAAATGATGTTTGGTACAGACATTCATGTTGCCTCATGATGAATTGTTGATCCCCAGACCTTTTTATTTAATGCCATCATCAGCTCAAATGTTTAATTTGTCCAATACTTTATGACCAACCTGCAAATCTAATATTTTGTTCCCATCAGCCTTTGATATACTTTTGGTTCAGGGCAAGTAAGCTAATGTTGTCATGCTAAATTAAGATGGCGAACATGATACACTGTGGACTCTTTGTCTTGCTTTATTGTTTCTAATATGTTTGCATTATTTCGTAAGTTGCTCTGTTTATATGCAGAGAAAGAGTGGATCAGACGGATGAGCTGAAGAGAGGCTGCAAAGGAAATGACATCCTCTCTGACAGAACAAAGATACTTCAGGACATGAGAAACCAACACGGTCTGCACAAACTGGAAACCAGGGCAGTCCAGGTCAGTTATTGGTGGGAGAAAATGTGGCTTTAGATAGCCATGGATTAGATGTTGGAGAACTGGTACCATCAGTGTTGCAAGTTATATTTCATTTGGCAGATAACAAGCTCTTTAATAGCATTTCAGTCTTTCAAAACAAGGATTTTTTTTTTAACCTTTATCCAGGTAAGTCGATTGAAAACAAATTCTCTTATGCAACGACAACCTGTCACATTCACACAGTTCCACATTCATACCTGGAAGCTGCCCAGCACAACCACAGTCTGATCTGCTGGCCACTGAGCAGCTCCACTGGAGCAGTTGGGGTTAAGGGCCTTGCTCAAGGGCACCTCAGTGGTGGTAATGAGGGAGGGACATTTCACTTTCCCCACCCAGATTTTATCGTGATGGTCTGGGGATTGAACCGACGGCCTCCCGGTCACAACCTCGCTTCTTTAACCTTTAGGCCACCATTGCCAAGGATGGAGAGTCTGAAGTTAATGTGACACCTGGACAACTATAGGTTGTTGTGTCATGAATGTAAGGCAGGGTGCTACTGGGAAATGACCAGTCATTATTTGACTAAGATTGAATATACCTGTATAACTAAAAAAGAATGTTGATGATTCACACTCTGTGACACACTATTTTATTTTCCCTATTAATTACATTGTGGTTCTGGAACAGGCTGGGACGAGTTGCTGCCTGTTTTTCTCTGATGCCGCTCACCTGCTTGTCATACTGGAAAACGATTACCGTTGCCGCTTTGAACGTTAATATCAGGAGGCGTGGGAAAAGCAGCTCTTAGAAATTGAACATACCGATGGAGTACTGTGCAAACAGTGTTTGTGTGTAGGACACGTGAAACAAGGCTGTACAGTAGGTGTCGGTTGTTTTTGAAGCACCTTTAGAGGGTTGCATGGTGCCTGAAAAGAGAAATGGAAAATCTTACCTTATAGTATATTCGCTGACATAATTCAATCTCAGCTTTATTATCTCCTCTTTTACACACGAATGATGTTCTAGAGTTACAAAACAACAGCTGCTGGTAATAGACTTGAGTCATTTGATATCACGAGGTCTTGGGAAAAGTCTGAGTTAGCTTTTATTCTTGTCAGATCAGAAAGATGTGCCACTTGTTCTCTCAGATGCTCAGCACATTTCTGTGCTGAGGTAACCAACTTACCAAAAAATTAAGTTCATATGTGTCTCAGCATAGCTAAACTAGACCACCACATACACTATGTTGCCAGTTTTGTAGGTACACCTTGCTAAAACGAATGCAGTCCTGCAAAAAATCCTTCTTTCATGAAGGTTATAGTATTCAGTTTTTGTAACTTGTTGATTCATTATGAATATTTTTGAGGCTGCAGTTTGTTGTACTGTTGAACTGTCCTGCATGATACTGACTGAGGTGTGTCTATTGGTTTGTCAACCCAAATTTATATCAATGAGGGTATGCTGAATAACAGCAACATCTCTCTATAGAAAAAAAAAATTACCATAAAGTTGAAGAAACACCTCTTAACGATTTAATCATGGTGACTAAATCAATCCAATATAAACTTAGCACAAAAAGTAAGGAAATTTGTGTTTGGTAGATTATTTCTTTGTGGCAAGAGTTCTTTTTCGCAATACATCTTATACCGTTGGAAAGCCTGTTTAGTTCCCTTTCAAATGGTGCCCCATTTGTAAGGAACATGCATTTGTGGGATGAGCAGCAGCGCTGAGTATGTGGGTTACGGCCATGAAAAATTTGCCAGATCTTCTCTGCCAATGCCAAACAGGTTATTCTGCCATTGACTCTGGTGTTTGGTGGATTGGATGATTGAAGTTTGAAAAAACAAGACATATTGGCAATTGAACAATTCATTTATTTCACAAACAGGAGCCTCAATAGCGTGTGGAAGAACCATACACCGCCACAACAGCCTGGCACCTCCTCCTCATGCTGGTCACCAGCCTGGTCACACTGCTGTGGGATGGCATCCCATTCTTCAACCAGCAGTCCTGACCTCAACCCCATTGAACACTTGTGGGATCAGCTTGGGCGTGCTGTTCGTGCCAGAGTGACCAACACAACCACGTTGACTGACTTGCGACAAATGCTGGTTGAAGAATGGGATGCCATCCCACCTAACAATTGATCAACAGTACCTCGCCATTGCGAGGCTTCAAACAGGATGTTCTCAGACCGAAGTGGCCACTGAGCTTAGACTGTCACAGAGTATCATCAGCAGGTTGCAACAGAGATACAGAAAGACTGGAAGAGTCACAGAAAGGCATAGAAGTGGACGTCCATTGGCCACATCCCACACTGACTTCATTGTGAACAGTGCCCTGCGGAACCGGATGATGAATGCCACTCAACTCCAGGCACATTCAAGAGAGGTGAGAGGCACCCAAGTGTCACGTCAGACCATTCAAAACCGTTTACATAAGCGTGATCTGCGTGCTAGACGACCTGCAAGGGTACCTGACCACACCACCAGGCACAGGCATCATCGTCTTGCTGGACGAGGGACCAGTGGGCCTCAGTGCTGTTCTCTGATGAAAGTCAATTCACGTTGAGGAGAAATGATGGCCGCCAACGATGTTGGAGACGTCAAGGAGAGCGCTATGCATCAGCCACTGTTGTCACCAGACGAGCCTTTGGTGGTGGTGGTGTTACAGTGTGGGCAGGTGTGTCTAGTCAATACAGAACTGCCCTACACTTTCTGAATGGTACAGTGACAAGCCCATACTACCTGAATAACATCATTAATCCAGTAATTGTGCCCCTGCATGAACAGCACAGGCCTAATTTCATCTTCATGGGCGACAATGCTCCAGCTCGTCGAGGTCGCATCATTAGGGAACGGCTGCTGGAGACTGGGGTACCTCAAATGGAGTGGCCTGGGCTTTCTCCAGACCTGAATCCCATAGAAAACCTATGGGATCAGCTGAGTCGCCATGTTGAGGCCAGTAACTCTGTACCCCAGAACCTCAATGACCTGAGGGCCGCCCTTCAAGAAGAGTGGGATGCCATGCTTGACTTGTGGACAGCATGAGACGTCACTGTCAAGCTGTAATTAATGCTCAAGGGCACATGACAAGTTATTGAGACACTAACATTTTTTGTTGTGCTATACCACCACTGTTGTTGGCTTTTGTTTCAATACATTTTTTGAGATGAGGAAATCACCATTGCATGCTTCTACTTAAATGCCCTACTTTCATGATATAATACCACTGTAGCTTGAACTTTTTACATTTTCAAAATTTCACCCGAAAGCCAGATATCCCTAACTTTGTGTGACTAGTGTATATATCATGATTATGTCTCTGCTGAAAAAGAAAATTGAGTATGTGCCATTTTAAATAAATGAATGATATAATAAAATCATACACAAATTCTAGAATTTAGCATTTTGAACTCAAACTTAGTGTTGAAGAGGACGAGTGTCGCACTGTGACATGCTAAAAAATGAAAATAGTTTAACTAAGTAGTTCAGGGAACTTTAGTTTATCAGTACCGGGGCGGTTTTGGAATAACACACCATAGCTGTCACTTTCGATTTGACTTAATTTAGCTTGAAACTATTTGCTGTTTTTCCTGATTGAGACTCTTGTCATCAGGTGTGATGCAGAGCGGTTAAACACAGCATGGCGTAAATCTGTACAAATATTTGCAAACACACTCCTACTTCTTTAAGTCAACACATGAGTCATACAGAGCTATGTCTACAGGGTTGTGTGTGTGTGTGTGTGTGTGTGTGTGTGTGTGTGTGTGTGTGTGTGTGTGTGTGTGTGTGTGTGTGCGCGCGTGCGTGCGTGCGTGCACAGGCCCTCAGGCAGCAGATGGAAGCCCTTCAGCAGCAGTTCAAGCAGCGCGAGGGTGATTGGTCTGTAGTTCGACGCCAGCTGGAGGAGGTGATCACAGAAACCTCTGAGCTGAGGAAGAACCTTACAGTTACTCCACATTGCTGCCCAGTGGCCGGCCGATGCACTGCACAAACACAAACTGTACACCAGGAGGGACAGACAGAGGTAAAATATAGGCCTACTTCATGGTCTTTATCATATCAACATGGAATCTTCCCTATTTTAGCCATTTTTTTCTGTATGATTTACCCTGAATTGTTGTTCCCTTTCAATATAGTTTATACAAAGCAGACATCATTTTATTGTAAAGAAGTACAGTCAATGCATCAAGCTCCATGTAACAAAAGTCTTCGCTTAATACCGTCTTAATATTTTTTGTTAATACAAACATTTTTTAACATGTCCTCAAACTCTCAAAGCTACTCGCCCATTAGTCCATTTAATTTTTACTGCTGTGTAAATCTTGTTGGTATCAAATTATTCAAGCATAAAATACACTGTTAAGTGGTTTTTAAGCACCCCGGCCATAATTTATGAGGACAGACAATAGATGGTGTCAAAGCACTGACTGAGGTCATTACATGTTTATGCAGTGCAAGTCGATATGCTCCCTGTGCCAGTTCTGTCACTGCCCAAACTTGATTTTACCTTCCCAACCTAAAGGGTTACATTGAGTTGTCAATAGAATATGTAAAAAAAATAAAAAAGACATTGAAATTTAAATAAATAAAGTATTCAAGGTCTTTCAGGGATTCATATTATTAATATTTGATTTAAATAATTTCCTATTAAAGGTGTACATTTTCTCAACATAATTCAGAAAGGAGAAATCAAACGCATGATTACCTGCAGAAGTATGTTGTAGAAATGACTCTATATCACTGAAATCTTTCATTTGAAAACTGGATGACACTCAACCCCCCATGTTGACAACTTTGTACTGACGAAGACCTCTATATCTCCCGAGATGGAGCAGCTTCTCTCTAACGGGTGCAGCCTGGTGACTTTCACTGACGGGACAAGGAAAGTAACTTCTGCAGACCAGAAGACCAAAACGGTCACATTCTTCAATGGAGACATCAAACACATTTTGGGAGATGGGAAAGTGGTGAGCTCTGTGGCTGGTTGCATTTTTGCGCCGCATTGACCTGATCAGAACTTGCCAAATGATGATGTTAATAGTCATGTCTTTATTTTTCACGTGGATCACTTGTGCATGGCGTGTTGCAGGTGTATTACTATGCTGGTTCACAGACAACGCACACCACCCACCCAAATGGTCTGGAAGTCCTTCACTTCCACAACAAGCAGATTGGTAAGAGAGTGACTGACAAATCTACATCTGTTGGAAGACTGTTATGTCTTTTTATATTCTTATTTATTTATTTATTTTAAGATTATTTTGGGCATTTTTAGGCTTTATTTTCACAGGACAGATGAAGACAGGAAAGGGGAGAGGGAGGGGGAATGACATGCAGCAAAAAGCCGCAGGTCGGAGTCAAACCCACGAGCCGCAACTCGAATGTTTCATAATCATCCAACCAGAGGAAATGATCACAAAGAGAAGTCATTTTAGTTAAAGGTACATACCCTTATGTCCCTGTAAACTGGACAATAAAACCAAAACTTGACCTCAGTACAGTGTGTCAAATGACAATGTGAAAAGAACGTGTAAGGGGGCACTCATAGTGATTAGCCAACAGAGAATGATCTCTCAAATCTGCAGTTCTCCTGGGCTTTACAGAGCTTTATAGTTTGAGCTCATACATTGTTTACCTTTCCTGCCCACAACTTAACTGTCTTGGTTCACGCTCACCGCTCTCATAGCGTCATTTGTAGCCGCAGCAGACAGCTGTTGTCAGCCAAAAAGCTTCGAAAACCACGCTACCTGCTCAGCAGCAGACGGACGTGGTCAGGGACTAGCTGGCGAACGTAGTGGAGCATTTAGCAACTAAAGAGACCGATATTTCCCTCAGCAGTTGGTACAGATGAAAAACAGGGCTAAAAGTGAGAGAATATCGGACATAACTGCTGAATGTGTAACTGTTTGCCGTATAAACTTTAAAGGTGATGATGTATCAATGTTTTGTTCACAACTTGTTGCCGCTGCCCTAAGTGGCCAAAAAAATGGACTGTTTTCAAGATATGATAGAGGAAGAATATTTATGAACATTTTAATTCATACTTGAGTTAAATCTCATTATAAACCTCATTGTATTCATTTCAGGTGAACATTTTGAAGTACTGTTGACTGCAAGAGAAAACATCAAAACAAATCTACCTAATCTTTATTATATATATTAGATGTATTAGGATTTATTGACAAACTGACAACAGACTGAACCAGTTTAAACTTATTTTATTACTGTTGGTTAACATCTTTTACAGAAAATGGAAAAAAGTTTGTGATATGTAATATATACTTGTGAAAATATGACTACAGCTCATAGTCTTTCATTTATAAAAATGTCCCCTTCTGTAACAGAGAAGCGACACCCTGGGGGCAGGAGAGAGATCTTATTTCCAGACCAGACCATCAAGTATTTGGAGACTGACGGCAGCGAGAGGACAATCTTCCCCGATGGCACCATCGTTCACCTCTCACCGTAAGACCGAAGTCACCGCTTTATTTCAGGGTTAGCTTCAGGGTGTCTGCAGGGTCACAAAGTCAGTGGAACCCAGGAGGACTAGCTGCCATTACAGTGGCAAGTAGCAGGTTTCTTCATAAATAAACTATGTCAGTACACCATGAGGTAATCAGAAAGAACTTGAATTTAAAGGTGCTCTAAGCGATGTTGGGTGACGTTACTTTGTGTTGACGTTCGAAGTATAGTCAAACAAGCTCGCTCCTCATCCCGTCCCCTCCCCCTCACTTCCGTGCACTAACCCCCCAACCCCCACCCCCAAATCCTTCTTGTCGGTTATTGGCTGGAAGACTGTTTGTTATGTTTGGTGGTGCAGGTTGGCGCAGTTTGTTTTTGTTGCCGTTTGTGGAGCCTGGGCTGTCTACAGAGACCGCGTTTTTTTTACAGTGTGTTCAGGGGACAGGCAGCTAGCAGATAGTGAGGAGATGTTTGCTGTATGTGAAAAAACATGATGTAGCCTAAAAAACGTGTGACATCGCTTAGAGCACCTTTCAATGATGGAACAATCATCTTACTCCACACTGACAGTAAAATGTTCTGTATTCCATAAGCTATATGATTTTTACACTAAGTGAAATATCCAAACCTCAAGTCTCTGTGTTTTTTTATGGCTTCACCATTCCATAAATTGTCTTGTGCATCATTTTATACATACATTTTACCAGAATTCCTCCTTCCATATATGGTATGTTTGGCTCTCCACCACAATTTAAAATAAGTCTGTGGGTTTGAACAAAGTTTGGCTACATTGCATGAGAGCGTAATGAATTACCCCCACCCTCTCTGGCCCATGAAAAAATGACATCTTTTTATTGGGAAAAGTTCTCTGTCTGACACGTTGGGCCCCACTCAAGCAAAATTGAGAGGAGTCATTTAGTTTAATAGCCGTGGGCTACAACTCAAACCCTGTTTTTAAAGCCTGTATTTGTTTACATTTTTCAAATAGGCACCATTAAAAGTATGCCAAATTAGCTTTTAGCAGTTCCTATTACACCCGAGTACTCATGGATGTACAGACAACTATCACTTTGATTCTGCAGAGAAATGATGAAAGTGATGATTATCTGGTAAGTTCTGGAGTTTCAGGAGCATCGTTTTTCAGGGATTTCTTAGCAGACTTTATGTCATGGACCTTTATTCACAATGAACCTTAGAGATAATATATCCTCGGAAAGTGTAAGTCACACTGAATCTAAAAATGTGTGTATGTGTTAACAGGTGTGCCAGCCACTGCTGCAGCTCTTGCTGCTGATGTTGGTGAACGGGCCAAATCAACTGGCCAAACTCCTGTTGTTTTAAAAAAAATCCATATAAACCTCACCCTTTTACCTCACGCTGTATCTATGTAATAGTTTCTCATGTTTCTCCCTGCATGCCTCCCACCCCCCTTCAGTAAAATGAACATTATCATCAATTAATATCAATGTTTTAACGTTATTTTACTGAAGCAGTAAAAAGCACTTGCTAAAATGTTGTGGTTATGTTATTCAAGAAAATGTTGTACTGGGCCTAATCGGAGCCTTTCTGGATCTGCTTTCTGGATCATCATCTCTTCCAGGTTAGGTGAGAAGATGGTTGATTTCCCCAACGGTCAGACAGAAATCCACACTTCCCAGTTCAAGAGGAGGGAGTATCCTGATGGGACAGTTAAGACTATCTACCCCGGCGGGCGACAGGAAACCAAGTACGCGTCAGGCAGAGTACGCACCAAGGAAAAGGAGAAAGTTATCATCTGACATTTTTAATGTATGTGTTCATATGTGTGAATGTAAAATGGAGAGGTGTGTGTGTGTGTGTCTGCGCGTCCGTCCGTGCGTGTGCTTGTTTTACTATATTCGTGGGGTCCAAAAACCGGGGAATACAGTATACTTGTGGGGTCTGCACAGCCTTGTGGAGCCCAAAATACTGGACCCCACAAGGTTAAAGGGCTGTTTGAGTGTTAAGACTTGGTTTTAGGGTTAGGGTGAGGGTTAAGGTTAGGCATTTAGTTGTGATGGTTAAGGTTAGGGTAAGGGGCTAGGGAATGAATTATGTCAATGATGGGTCCCCACAAAGATAGTGAAACAAACGTGTGTGTGTGTGTGTGTGTGTGTGTGTGTGTGTGTGTGTGTGTGTGTGTGTGTGTGTGTGTGTGTGTGTGTGTGTGTGTGTGTGTGTGTGTGTGTGTGTGTGTGTGTGTTTTGCTGTGAGGAAATACTTTTAGTGGATTAGAGATATTCTCACATGTAGATTTAAAGGTGCCGTAGGTAGGATTGCGAAGATTCAGGACTTATCCAAAAAATGTGAACATCGACAACTTCTCAGTTCCTCCCCCCTTTCTGCTAAAGCCCAAAACTGTCTCCTAAGCCCCTCCCCCCACAAGGGAGAATGAATGTGTGTGCATGAGCAGTGATTGACACACAGTTAGAGACCCCCCCAGCCCTGATTGGTGCATCTGAACAGGGAGTTGTGGATTTTTGCAAATCACACTACAGGCTGTAGGTGGGGCCAGAGGAGCTGGATTTTTTTTTTTTTTTTTTAAATGACCTGCTTCATGTAGTTCTACTGGAACATAGGGTCAGTTTCAGCAGATATGACAGAAAGTTAGTTTTATAAGGCTTACCTACTGCACCTTTAACTTTGTATTTTACTCTCATGGAGCAAATAAGTAATTCATTATTATTTATTTACTAATCATTTAAAAAAAAAAAGTTTAACAAGCGATATTACACAATAATGATTCAATATAATTATGACCACTAGCCAATACGCTAAAAATGTCACGGTAACTGAGTCTGGCTGTTTTTTGCTGTGAGGCTCATTCACATAGAGGCTAATATTGTGACAAATTTGATTGAGATTTGATGCTATATAAATAAAAATATGCACAATCCTTTTGTGAATTGTCCTGGGAAAATATGTTGGCATACAGAAGAGATTAAAATTTCCATTTCTTTTTTTTTTTTTTTTAAGATGTAACAGAATCTGAAAAAAAACAAAAAAAAAAAAAACAAAGGAAAAACAAATCAGGACTTAGCAACAAATCCAGAAAGAAATAAAAATGCCACTCTAAGTGGGTTTGAAGAATTGACTGAGCAATGGAGGTTCCTTTGGCCCCCACAACAGTGAATCAAAGTCTTCTTCGTCATCTTTCTTCAACTCCTCCTCTTCTCTCCTCAACTTCCTGCCTGATGTAGCCAACTGAGCAGTGACCCTGTGGAGCTCCTGTATGACTATCTTGACGTCCAGTTCATGCTGCGAGGCCCTCAGAGTGGCTGTATTAAATGGGAAAGTCCGTATAAAGTCTCCAACTCTGAGCGGAGGAATATGTTGTCTGTTTAGTGCTGCTGTTCTCTCCATCTTTACCGGTCGGTGACTCCCACTGTCAAACATTCACAACATTTGTTTATGCTATATGAATGGTTGGAATTGGGTGGTATTTTTGCTCAATCATTTCTTTTACCACTTTCAATCCATGAAATGTAGTTTTTAAACATAATGCACAAACCTTTGTCTTTGGCCAAGCTTCCAAAACAACATTTAAAGGTATGAAAAGGCATGAAAATTTCACTTTGAGGTTTTTTAAAATTAATGAGTTTCCCCCAGCCTGCCTATGGTCCCCCAGTGGCTAGAAATGGCGATAGGTGTAAACCAAGCCCTGGGTATCCTGCTCTGCCTTTGAGAAAATGAAAGCTCAGATGGGCCGATCTGGAATCTCCTCCTTATGATGTCATAAGGGGAAAGGTTACCTCCTCTTTCTCTGATTTGCCCGCCCAGAGAATTTGGCCCACCCATAAGAGAGGGAGAGAGACATCATGGCATCATTGAAAACAAGCAAAGTGGCAGTTGGTCAATGCCACACCCCCACCCTCCACCTTGCCCCCTCTCTCCTCAATAGCTACAGACACAGAAATAGCACATCCTAAGGAAAGCTCATTGTGGGACTGGCTCTAGTGGCTGCAATTCTGCACCAAGGCTGAATTTCAGGAGAGAGACTTCAGATATAGTATTAGGGGACCACTAAGGCCTATATAAAAGAGACTTCAGATACAGTATTAGAGGACCACTAAGGCCTATATAAAAGAGACTTCAGATACAGTATTAGGGGACCACTAAGGCCTATATAAAAGAGACTTCAGATACAGTATTAGAGGACCACTAAGGCCTATATAAAAGAGACTTCAGATACAGTATTAGGGGACCACTAAGGCCTATATAAAAGAGACTTCAGATACAAGATTAGGGGACCACTAAGGTCTATATAAAAGAGACTTCAGATACAAGATTAGGGGACCACTAAGGTCTATATAAAAGAGACTTCAGATACAGTATTAGAGGACCACTAAGGCCTATATAAAAGAGACTTCAGATACAGTATTAGGGGACCACTAAGGCCTATATAAAAGAGACTTCAGATACAAGATTAGGGGACCACTAAGGTCTATATAAAAGAGACTTCAGATACAGTATTAGAGGACCACTAAGGCCTATATAAAAGAGACTTAAGATACAGTATTAGGGGACCACTAAGGCCTTATAAAAGCATCCAAAGAGCACCATGTCATGGGACCTTTAAGTCAAGAAAAACTTAAGTTGTCACTGAAACGAAGGATGATGTAATAATGATTTTAATACATTAATGGATACTTGATTGAAATGTCTCCTAAATTCAGGTGACAATCTTCCCTGTAGACAAGCATTAGTAATGCTACATGTTGCATACAACAATACATATAAATTACAATTGTCTAGTACTGTACATACCTGTAAATGTTCGGAAGCTTTGACCGTCTGAATCCCAGCCCCCTGTGTGGGATATCACGTATCGAAGAGGAAACGTCTGTCTCTCTTGCGAGCTCCATCTCAGCTTCTATTTCAGTGTTGTCATGGTCTGTAACCCCAGACACGTGAGGACTCCTGTTGTCCGCCAGCCACGGTGCAAGAGCTGGACACGTCTGTCTGTTTACCACTGATGCTTTTGTCCTTGAATGTGGGCTGAGTATCAGGTTTAGGGTCTTCCTGTCGGTGCGGGTTTTGTTGGCTGTGGTGTCAAATATTCTGCCCCTGGATGCATGTTTCTCGTCTAAGTCGACAGGGGGAAGGTGCCTTTGGTAGGCGGCTACAAAAGCATGTTGTCTGGACTGCCTTTGGTTCATCTTTTCAAGCGTTTTTATCAAAGGGAGTGTCTGTGGGGACCGGCTACCAGTCCTTTGCTTCTGAAATTTGGTTTCTTTAAACTTTGACAACACAGGTATTGAAATATGTGAGGAGTGGTTGGCATGGAAACAAGGCTGCGTGTACCCTTGTCTCCGATAGGCCTTCTCTCTCAAGCTGTCAATCAACGTATAGTTCATCAAGTCAATCAGATCGCCGATTAGCCCTTTCTTCACTGTAATATCTGCTTGGCAGTCCAGAGTCAACGCAGGGCTGTAGTTAACCTCCAGAAGCCATGGCTTGAAATTTATGTCGATCAGGATGTCGAAGCCAAACAGCTCCACACAGTTTGGACAGGAGGGGACGGAGGGAGCGATGGTGAGCAGGGTCAGAGTGACGATGCTGTTGATCCTCTGCCACAAAAGAAGCTCGTTGATGTCTTGGCTGTGGAGGAAATGCCTGAACTTGCTCATGGTCCACTTGCATCCTTGGCCTACTCTCTCCTTTTCGGTTTTGTAGAAGGGACCAAACTTATTGATGCTGGTGTTGGTGAGATGAGCGTACAGGTTATGCAGCGATGACAGGTTGTACTTCTCGGTGGCGAAACGCACCAGGCCTTCTTGATGAACGTAAACAGTCAGTGGATGGAAGCTCTTCACACACGCGTAGATCCTCAGGTCAAACTTGTAGCCGGAGATCAGCAGAGGGTTACTGACGTACCTCTGTACAATCACAGAGCAGTCGTAGACCAAGTCCTTAATGTCCTCAAAGATGAAGATCCCTCTGCCTCTGGAGAGATCCACAGGCTTACATATCCAGTAGGCAGACGGCCCTCTGGTCAGACGCAGTTTGTTGTATTCAGACAGGAAGCGGGTGTAGTCGTTGGGGAGGATGAAGGCGGTGGGACTGAAGTCGTAGAGAGCTGAACCAAACGTGGCTCTCATTCTCCTCAGGTTGCGTGCCAAGCAGTCCTTCCAAAAGAAATACAAAATCATTCTTTTAGAGTGATTATTTTAACTAAAAAGAACAATCCCTTTCCTAGCCGAGTTCTGTTTGGCAACTTTCTAGGTTTGGAACACGACAAAACGGAACGAGAAAAGTACATAGAAAAGTGAAAGACTTTGCACAGCAGCATTATTTAGTTGAGTGACTGATTAATAAATGAGCCCTAGACCTACTTTTTACATTTATATAGAAAGAAAAAAAACTGTTTTTGCAAATGTGCTTTGATAAACACTGTAAAAATATTTTCTTATGCAGTACTTCAAACGCTGACATGCATGTAATCTAGAACGGCGTTTTAGGTATACACGCTTTTCAAATTTATTATAAAACAGATTGACTTTCAACAAAATATTTATATATCAATTTAGATTAATGCAATAACAAATTGTAGCCATAGTATATTCATAAAACAGATTCTTCTTAAGGCAATACTGCCTTAGCAATTTATCCTTTATTAAGGTCTTGACACCTCGTAATAGAAAGTACAAACACGGATTATTCTGGTGTCGATCATCACCGAAAACTTTTAGCATTTCTTTTATACACAAAGTTAACGCAATATGTCAGACCATCATCACCTTGCGTGTGATGCCAACAGTTTTGGGATGGTGGTTGAGCCGCTGCCATGGCAACAGGTTGTGATATTCGGAGTTGCGAAATGCAGAGCCCCGCCAGTAGAGGTTCCAGTCTTCCTCCTCGCATTTTTCTTGGTCGTATTCCTCCCATCCTCGCTCCAGAAGCACCTCCCTCACCACCTCTGGACCTCTGTCATGCAGCCTGAACACCAGTGATGCAGCCATGCAGCATCGTAAACTGTAGATGCAGCAGAGATATTGAAGAGAAATGTGGACCGTTGATCACTGATAAGCTTTCAACAGGTACTGCATGAGATGAATTTGAGTCAAAAATCACACTCCTCAGAGTCATAACTCTTAACACCCAGACATGAAAACACAATATTGTTCAGTGTGACTTACATTTCCCGAGGATGTCGTCATCTCCAATACACGAATAAACGTAGAAAATCATATAAAAATCACCCCACCTCCCGAGAGAAAATAAATCCAGTCTGAATGTGGCTAATGGCAGTAATGTCGAGCTACTTTTTTTCAAATACAGTTAAACAGTTCAGCTCCTCGCTGGTCTTACAGCATCTTGTTTGTGTGTGAGCTAACGCGGTAAATCAGAGAAGCCCAAAATAAACCTGACACTTTGTCTACCCACCTGCACAGACAGAGCGATAGCTCACAAATAGACAAATGGAATGTGTGAACTTCCGTAACTTCATTATCTTAACACGTTTAGAAGGGAAGAAAAGATTTGCGTTTAAGATTTAGATTAACACACAATATGAACAGAAAAACTTTGGTTTTGCAATAAAGTCTAAATGCAAGTAATGTTTACACATTTCAGAGCTTTTTTTAACACTGAAAAGGATTCATTTATCAATGAAACACCAAAACATACAATAGTACAGTGCAATACTAGAATGTTAGTCAGGAACTTCCCATTCCTTAAATGGCAATAATACTCAAATTAGGAATTCCCAATGTTGAAAAATGTGAATTGTCTTACCTTTTGAATGTCTATAGCATTAGCTAATCGTCTTATGTCCTTTTCTGCCAAGTAAAAGGTAGAGTGGGAGAGACTCTTTCAGTGTACAGTAGACTCCTACAGTAGACTCCTCCTACAGACTAAACAAACCGACCCACTGCTGCTACGGTCAACCAGGTTTGCGCTGCCACTTATTGTACAGAACAATGGTTGTTAAATGAATGAGTGCCTGCTGTTAGCTCTGTATTGCTGTTGTATGCCTACTGTTAGATATAAACTGTTGTAGTCATTTAATTCTGAGGAATGTTATACAGTCCCGTCAAAGTAATAGAGTATGAATGTGAATTCAAAGAGGATAAGAAAAAAAAGCTGAAGCCACAAAAAGGTCAGTGTATTTTAGCTTTGGATAGTACCTGCTTGGGTTCAAATACATGTAGTGGCTGCTACACTAATCAGCCCAAATGTATGCAACCACTTCCAAGTTCAGAAAGAGTCAAAAATGTGTTTTACAAAAAGTATGGAAGCCCTGAGAGGCAGGAAGAGAAGAGAGAAAAAAAATAAATAAATCATTGAGCCATTTTCTAAACCTGATCTAAATTGTTTGACTTTTAACAGGTGAAAGTTTTTGCCAGGCTTATTTTTCTAAGCCCCTCCCCCACAGACCAGTCTTAGTGTTTGTTGTTGTAATACTGATTTCAGCCACAACAGGCTGAAGTGCACCACTGCCCCATGCTCTAAATATGACTAAACTCATGTTTACTTCCTGGTGAGTTTATTTGTCCATGCATTCTAAACCAGGGTACTTTTGCAGGGTTTTTTTTTTTTTCTTAAATCAGCACTAGAACACATGTAAATGTGCCAAAAAACAAAACAGTTGTTAAGACATGTAACTAGATTTAAAAAAAAAAAAAAAATTCTTATCACAGTGTGGTGTAAATGACAAACTGACATCTTTTAAAATTTGATCCAGAGCTGCCACTTTTGCTCAGCTTCTGTTCACAGAGCAGACCATTTCTATCATCGGGTGGCACAGACATAGGGTTTAATTTGATATACTTAGGCAAACAGCTAGGTTTAAAGAGAACAAACCGAGCAGGATTCTTATATTTTTATTAAATCATAGCAAATGCAGGTCAGCCAGCCTACTCATCTTTCCCCCCCATCTGCAAAAAAGAAATATGTCTTAGTGTTGTTGGAATACGTTGCTTAGATTGAAACATGCAGTTTACATCGTTAGAACATACAGTACTTATGAGATGACAAATGTGAGGAAATAGTTACCACAGTGGTAGAGTTTGTTGATTTTCAGTATATCCAGCTTGGAGAGATGTGTTCTCTGACCTATGACCGAGTTCTCCTGCTTTGCCAACACCGTCGGACTCCCATTTACACTGAAATAATGCCTGCAGCAACAGAATACTGGCTAAATATGTGCATGTGTAATTGAATCACACACTGCACTTCCAAGTTATTATTTAACTAAGCAGTTACAGATGAAAGCTGTCCAGGATTAGCCACCGAGGACAAAAATCAATTTAAACATGTAAAACTATTTCTTTATGTAGGAGAAAGAAATTATGGGTTAAGACTTACTGTCCATAGTGCATTATGGATTCGAGGTCATAAGGCAGGTTCAGAGTGTCTCCATTTTTCACCATGAAGTTACTTTCTTTCCCTTTAAATAAAATCAGATTTATCATGCTTTGGCCTTTTATAGCCATGCAGAAAATACAGTTTGTCCAATGTTTCATACCAATCTTTAAAACCCACAACACTTAAGAAAACAGATTTTCTTTGGGTCTACATTGCGTGGTATCGGAGCATAAACTTGAGTACTCCCGATACCAGCATTTTAGGCAGAATCGGAGGCTTTAGCGATACTGGAACAGCTCTAGTTTTAAGTCTGCAGAATGTACAAACAACTTTGTGACTTTTTTTTTTCTCAAACAGGGGATTACAATTGAAAAAGTTAGCCAGTAAAGCGTTTACCTGGTATGATGCTCTCCCACTGCACACTGATGTATTGATCACGGTCCTTGCGGGTGTGTTCATGATGCAGCCCCAGAGCATGAATGAGCTCATGGCAGAGATTGCCCAGGCTACATGTCTTGTCGTAATACAGCGTCTGGACACCTCCCTGACAACCAACATAGGACGCACAGCTAGAGAGACAGAACAGAAGGCAGTAAGACAAGAATCGACACAAATGACAAAAAAAAAAAAAAAAAAAAAAGTGTGTGTGGGGGGGTGATAGCTAGCCATTTAGTAAGTCTTATCTGCACAAATATTGAGATCTCAAATCAACCTAATAGGTGATTGAGAGACCAATCAAAATTTGAAGTCAAACATTTTAGAATAGCCTAATTCCAGACCTAAAGTACCTGCTGTCCCTCCTTAAGTGGGTTTTAGAATGGATCTTACATTTCCAACCTTAAGTGCCATATAAACCTGGATGTTCTCTTATGTAGATGCCAAATATCTTAGTAAATTTTATTAGCTTATCTTGAAATATTATTTTACATTACAGGAGTTGGATGGATGGATACATACGCTGCCCTATGTGAAACACTAGTAATTTGGGTTTTAAAAAGTGCTCGATGAAGAAACTTGTGATTTCAAAGAAATCACAAAATTATAAATCAAAAAAGGTTCTGCATGGCTAGATACCTCAAGAGAAAATGTGCAATTTGGTTGAACTGATAGTTTCACAGAAACATTTCTCACCCATTGCCACTTTTGAACAGGACGGAGTTAGACTCTGTGGTGTGTTGTATGAAGCGAATGCAGGTGACTTTTGATATCATCTTGAAGGCATTGAGGATGTTAGACTCTTGACTAGCTGTTGGGAGCGTAAACACAAACCGTTTCGTCATCATAATAGCAGCAGTCACGCATTTGATCTGGTTACAACCACAACAACCCACCCAGCTCATTGCTGATGGCATAAGGTACGATGGCATCCGGCCAGACGCTCGTCACAGCATTCCTGTCAACCTGTCAGTTTAGACAGTCACAACATAGGTGTTATTACCAGTTGGACACAAACTCAGACTTTTAAAGTCCCCCTCCAGACATGTTTTACAATGTATGTAGAAATACTGGGCTGTGATTATTTTTCTTTAACATGGTTTTCCCACATTAAGTGTGCATCAAGATGACTAGAAATAGATTAAGCCATACATGGAGCTTCACAGCGGGTTCAGACCTGAGGCGGAAGCGCTCGCGATCCGTCCTGAACCCGTTGTCAGTCAGACCCTAGTCTAGCACTGCCAGGCCTACCTCCACAGCGCGGTGCAGGAAGGTCTGTTACACCACACATACCAGGTTAGGGGGAAGAAAAAAAAAATAAAAAAAAAAACCCGCTCTGGGTTGTTTGCATTTCTTTAAATCAATCGCTATTATCTTTTGTGCTGCTAAGCTCCAGACAGTGACTGTGGCTCTGCAAAATAGGAAGGAACTTTTGCACCCCGCAAAAGAAAACGCCACATACAATATTAAATGAGTGAACTGTTCACACAACACAGTAACGTTAACTATTTAAATTAGCTGGATTAATGGCTAAACGCAATTTGCTCTTACCAGTGTATAGCCGCGTGTACTTCGTCTAAAGCAATCCCGCCAATCGGTCCCAAAACGTCTCCGTTAGAGGTAATGAATTCCGTAAAACATTCTTTGTAAATCTTTACAATCATTCACCTAAGGAACGAAGCAGAGCCTGCCTTTTTCTACCATCCAAATTGACTTCAGAAGTTGACAGTTTCAGCGTGCGGCTTGCTTGAGGTTTGGCATTTCCTCACGCGAACAGAGCTTGAGACCAGCGACACACAGACAGCCGGCGCGTGGCTCAATGTCGGGCTTTAGCCTCGAAATGTACTTCCGTTTATCTAGATCCAGGCTCAGATAACTAGTCAGCTTTGGCACAAAAATCAGCAAATAGCAGACGTTATCAGAATGGCAAAAGTCTAGTTACCATCTTGTATTTGTTAGTTAGCTTGTAACTGGCAGTGGCTGATAGCAACGATGACAGGTTTGCTTTTTGAATATGAAAACCGCTCGAGTAACAAATTTTGCACTGAAACAAGTCAGTATAGCCAAGGTCAGACATTTTAGGAGACATAATTATAGGAAACACATTTGAGTGGAGGGTACTTAAGTTATAAACACTACATTTCTACATACACCGCATTTCTAGGCCTTTAGTGCCAACATTTAGAAAACAATTCTAGTTTAACAAATCATTCAAGCCAAATTGTTCATGTTTCTTTATTCCCCCTCACGTTGGAATATAGTCTTAATTACCAAGTTAAGCAGCTTTCTTCCAGCCATGTGGAGAGACATTTTTATTTTTATTTTTTTTTTTTAAAAAGTCCTCCCATCTTACCGACATCAAAATGTCTCCCTCATGGACAGCCACGTCTCCTTGAAGCTCTATTGGCAGGATAATAAATAAATTTAAAAAAAAAAAAAAAAAAAAGTCAAACATTGTATCCATTAAATTATTGTTTTGATGAATAACATTTCAAGTTTACCTTCTAAGGTTTCTGCGCTGTGTTGCTGTGGCCCCGGCATTACAGCAACCACACCTACAGAAATCTATAAAGTTAATCATATTGTTTTATACACAAAATTAAACAAAGTCTTAAAAACAGATAAGCACCAACCTATTGCAGGACTACCGGTAGTCACATTGGTGTTATTTGAGGGGACGACACTAACTGAAAAAGAAAATCCAGTGAAATTTCTTTAGTAACAAAATTAATTTATTAGTTATTTTTGCTTGTTAAGATTGTATTAAACAGTCTACCTTTTAAAGCTCCTGTAGTGGATGACTTTGACACACCAAGCATAGAAGTGACAGTGCCATTATCTACGGAAAACAGAATTCCTCATAAATTCGTATATTTTAGCAAATGTAAAAAGAAAAAAGAATCAATCCAGTAAACACCAACCTGGAGCATGACTGGTGGCCTCCTTTGTTGGATGTGTGGGAACACCACCACCAACTACACAAAAAGAAAAAGAGTAAATAATTCTTATTTTTTTTTTTTTTTAGAAGAATATATAGTTTGAATGCTTAAGTTTGTACCTGTCATCACACAGACGAGGACCAGACACCACATAATGCAACACAACACAATCTCAACAAAGAAAGAAGCTGTGAACCCAACAGCCTCTGCTGGCTTTCTAACAGAGATCAACAGCTGCAATCACTTCACAGTAATTAAGACCTTTCAGATTCACTCTGACAGATCATATTCTTTCTCTATACACTTTCCACCCACTTCCTTTTAAACACTGTACATGTTTAAACACTGTACAAAAAGTTTGATTGTTTTTATTGTTTATAAATGTGTCTCATACATTCAGAAATGTTCAAAACTGTTTTCTGATAGTCTTGTTGTGAGAGAACAGTGAGCTGCAAAAGCCATATTGGTCTCACAGTGCTCAAAAATAGATGTTTTGGAGGGAAATGTTGGTGTTCTAGGGCAGTAGTTTCTCAAAGTGGTGTCCAGGGACCCCTAGGGGGTCTTTGAGGGGGTTCCAGGGATCCCCAGCAAAACATCTAAAAGCAAAAGTCCTATCAGATGGGGGACCCTGGGACGAAAACGTACCAAATGGGGGTCTAAGGGGTCCTTGACGTGAAAAAGTTTGGGAACAACTGGCTCACGGGCTCTAAGATTCCGACCGTGCAATTGCACTATCCCTGAGTTTATATGGAGACCTCAAATAGAAAGAAAGAAAATGCTTCAAAAAGGACCCTGACAGCTCTTGAGGAGCTTTTAAGTAGAAATTTAGGAAATTAATGAATGTAAAAAAAAAGGGTGTTTGGAAAGCAAACGTGTCTTGAAAAAAATGAACAGTAAAAGCTTTTTCAGCAACAGAGAAAATTCCTCAAAAAGCCAACACTGTTTAGACAGCTGGCCCTGAATATGCAGTCTTCTCAGTGATGGGTGAGAGTTTTTGTGGTGGTTCAACATGGCCTCTAGAGGGCGCAATAGGACAACTTGGCTCCCAATTTGTTTTATTTTTCGCCTTTTGA
The DNA here is from genome assembly GCA_023566125.1 of Zingel zingel. NCBI lineage: Eukaryota > Metazoa > Chordata > Actinopteri > Perciformes > Percidae > Zingel > Zingel zingel. The sequence continues at coordinate 27,613,836 of CM042332.1, read as the reverse complement.
CTTGACGTGTGACTTTCAGGAACAGCTTTCTCCCAGACAGAGGACTGACTCTTAAAAAACTCTACTTATTAAATTATAACTAAATGATCAGGGTTGTGGTTACACAGTCTGAATGAGGTAGCATTAGAACAGGATCGCTCTGTAAGGCACAACTCAGGGTTATGTGCCATATAGAATACTGTATACAGGTACCACTGAACATACACAGTCATTCATATGAAGCTAGAAAAACTGCATTCTTGTTCTTTTATTTGGTGGACAGTCTGGACACCTGCTGCCACTGAGGTGAATGATGCTCTGTTCTTTTCATCAGGAATGCTGCATTCAGGTGCAATATAGACAGTAGACATTTTTTAATAGACAATGTTGTGCATGTAATCTTTTAGGTGAGGTATAGTTACTATTATTTGTGTTAGTAGTTCCCGCAGGGGTCCTTAATGACATTCCAGGGAATCCTCAGCAAAAAAGGGAATAATGTATGTACACTATAATGCCATCTATAAGTAACACTGACAGAATGTGTGACTATTTTGGTCATGGCTTTCATATACTATACTGACTATAGGCCTACTAATACTGAAAAACAAAATCTATATTTTTCTACATGTATTATTATTATTATTATTATTATTATTATTATTATTATTTCTGAATGGTCTAATTTGTGTCAGTTCACAAGTTTGTGTCTTTCACGTGGAAAAAGTTCAATGTTACTTCAATGCTCAATGTGACCGCTCTTTCAGATGTCTTCTGATTCTAACTTGAACTGACATCACTAATATATCAGAAACGTGTATTTCAAAGAGGACAAAATAACATACATATGGAGATGCAGCCACAACTGTACGTCACAACAGCTCAAAGGGATAAGAGAATTTGGTCTTGCCCTGGGACACTTTGACTAAAGGATTGAACTGCAAATCCTGTGAACCTGTGTGACAGCCACCTCCACTCCAGTGAATTAGCACTGCACTTCCATAATGTTTAGGGACTCATAAGAGATGGATATTTATTAAGAATAGTAAACAAATTTGGACCAGAGGCTGAAATATCATGACTTTTGGTGCCATGTCCAGGTCAATTCCATAAGCTACATTCCCTTAAAGTACTCAATAGTGTTGTTCGTTAGATTACCCTGACTTCCCTCCATACTATCTTGCCATAAAGCTGATTGAGATAACCAGGATTCCCATAGACGTGAAGGCGGCATCAGTCAGCATCATGAGAGTCATATGATGTCCTGTCATGTGGTGCGTTCACTTCCTACTGATTCGCTACACCGCAGATTGTAGACTCTGCCGTATCATGTCGTCTTAGTTAGGCTCCACAGACAACTATCTACCACATTAAACATGTTATTTCAGTGTAAATCTAATCGTTGCTCGCCTCTTAAGCTGGTTCTTTGGTTTGTGGCGTATCTGTGTTGTTTGTCGGCCCGGTCCGGAGCGGAGGAGGACAGCAGCCCGTGGTACCAGGACCTCTGCAGGTAACGTCAACGTTATAGCTAACAAACACACCTCCGGCTGAAACACTGCAGCTAGGAACAGAACAAATTACAAAGTTCCATCCTCGTATGTAATTTAACGTCACACAGATCGTCAAGCTAACGTTAACCCTTGTGTTCAGAAATAGCTGTAGTTGGTGATTTATTTGTTTATTATAGACATGCTTCGGTTTTACACGAGCTCTTGATATAATATGAATGTCTCCTGTTAAATGTGGCTTATAAACAGTCAGCTCTTTGTTTCAGTTTCAATATCAACTTTTAAATTCTTAAATGTAGCCTGCAGCTCTCGGGTGTAAGCTAGCTAACCTATCGATTAAAAATAATTGTTGCCTTGTTTGTAAAAACGTGCTGCTTGATAAGTTTTAACCAGCTAACTGTTAAATTACAAGAGATTCAAATTGCCTCCACATTGTTTCGAGCCAAAGCAGTTGTGAAGGGTTAGCTATATATTGTTGTTTCTATCAAGCTAAATGTCGCTGACGATAGGTGCTAACGTTAGCTTGTTAGATGACAGTTCTCATGTAGCTACGTGAGAACTGTCATCTAACAAGCTAACGCTAAATGTTAGCAACGTTAAATTGACCTTCTCTGGTCATGTGTTAACACGTCTCTCCATAAAGCAGCCATAAAAGAGACAGCAACCCCGTGTAACTTATGTCATTGCTAAAATAAAGATTACAAGCTGTTGTCTGACCTCCAGATACTGAAGTTCTGTTCAGGCAGCTGCTGTTTAGCTAAATATTGACACAACAATAAGGAAGAAATGATAACCAGTAACCTGTAAATTCAGGCTTGCATCGTTATTTCCTTGGAAACTTCGTAGAAAAGAATTCATGGGTGACGAGACAAAGCATAAACAATTAACAAAGAACACATAAAAGACAAAAATGCAAGACACAAGGGATCAAACTATCAAGTATGGTCGTCGTTGATCAAACAATGAATTGTTTGATCTATAAATTGTCAGAAAATAATGGAAAATACACATCCCAGTTACCTAAAACACAAGGAGACATCTTTCAGTTGCTTGTCTGTGACCAACACTCTGAAACCTAAACATATTGAGTTTGTTACTACATGAGACAAACAACTCCGCAAATCCACACAACTGAGAAGCTGGAATTTGGTATTTTAGCATTTTTTTTCTTGAAAATTTATTTCAGTGATTATACAATTATCCAAACAGTTGAATATATTTATGTCAAGAAACTATTTTTTCAGCAAAATGACAGGCATTTGCTACTACAGCTTATTACATGTTTTTCTTCATTATATTTTTGTAAATTGAATATTTTGGGAGGGTTTGTTGGGAAAAAAAACAAAACAATTTGAAGACGTCACAGTCAAGAAAATTGTGATGTGCATCATTCTCTATTTTCAGAAATTGTAAGACTAAACATTTAATTTATTGATCAGATATGACGTAATACTCATAGATAGGTTCCTCACCATCGACACCATTGTAGACAGCTCTGAAAATCAACTAAAAGGAAAAGGTCGGGACTGAAATTGATCCGAGGCTGCAGGGCTGAGACCTAATGTGCATCTTGTATAGTCCAACTGTGTGCACCGCCTACATTTTTTTCTTTAATTTTTACTCTTCCTTCTTTACTTAATCTCTTTTTATTTCTTGTGTTGCAGTTATAAATGGGAGGCCATAGACCAGGATAATAAAGTGAGCTACACGCTAAAGCTCTGTGAGTCTTCACCACCAACCAGCTGTGGCCCCGCCACCGCTGTCTGCGCCCGGAACCTCACCAGCAAAGCAGACCAGTCTGTCGGTGAGTACAGCCCACTGGTGTACACTGGCACACAGTTAAGGTTTCGCAGTTACATAAGACATCTCTTATCAGCCAGGTGTGATGGCATCATCACAGTCTGCTGAAGAGATAATGAATAAACATCATACAAAAGCAACAAATGGAAATGGGTTGATTGTTTGGAAAATGTATTGTGGTAGGAAAGATTTTGATTTCAAAGGTGAAGGTGAACATGTTGTCAGCTTAGACACCTTTAAGCCTAAGCCATTCAGCTGCCTTTGCTATGACAATTAATTCTACCTGTGGTAGGCCAAGAGTTAAAGGCAAGAGGTGTCAATTGTTTCTTCTAGTTCGGGAGTTATTTGTCTAAATGAAATGGTCTTTGGTGTTTTTTGCTCCCAACATCTCCTCCCAGGCAGCGCGGCGATGGTTATGTTTAGGGTTAAGGTTAGGGTTAGCTGCCTGGAAGGCGCTGTTGGAGACAAAAAACACCATTGAGCAAATGAGAGGCTAGTTCAGAGCTACCAGCATAGTAAGCTGTTTTGCAGTTTGGGTGTAAAGCCAGTTAACCTTGTGTCGTCGTCCTACTGAGGAATGTCACAATAGTTTTACTCTTTGCCAGCTGGTGTCTGGCACACTTTCCAAGATTTCCACAGCAACTCTGCCATCTTTGCTGCACTTTAAACATAATTTCAGTTACCTCTTGTAGCTCCACGGGGCAGCAAACTGTGTAAAGTTTCACATTTTAGCTTTAAATATGAATTTGCAAGAATGACCTTTGTCCCCACCAGGAGACAAACTGTGTAATGCGCTGCAGTCCATTATACTGCTCCGTTAAAAAAGTGTTTGAGTAACAGCGTGTGAGCTGGTCTTTGATTCTGGTGCGTCCCATGTGTCGTATGACCACCACACAGCAGAACATTTCACGGCTCTTTGGTGACACTGCAGGAAAAAAAGTGGTGGTTATATAGCTGTCCTGCTTTTTGGTGTTGTTTTGGTCATTTTTTGAAATGTTGAAATGTTTTGAATTATCTGGCTTAATGTTGGTAGCAGGTCTGCTGTGATCATGTTTTCCATTTCTATACCTTTTCCCTTGACTGCGTAGAAGTAAATGTGTGCTTTCTTTCTAAGAATTGCTGCATTGCGTAAAGGATCCCATCAAATAAGTGGCTATGTAGGCAAAACAAAAGAAACGTATTGATCTTGTTGATAGTTGTCTTTTAGTTTTGAGTCTCAACCGTAACAAACATGTATGTTTACAGAAAAATAAGATGCGTATGTGCTGATATTTTCAGGTGAAATATGTTTTTCATGCCGTTTTCTTTCATTATTTTCTTTCAAATATCTTTTGGTAAAGTATGTATTGCATCGGATAAAAAAAAAAATATATATATATATATATCTATTCTTAAAGCTGCACTTTCATATGGCTCTTTGTAGTTTTGCTTATTTAAAGCTAATGTACTTGCACTTAATACTTGTTGTCTGGTGTTTGCACCTTCAAGGTTTGGATAAAAACGTCAGCTAAATGACACGTAATGTAATGTTATGTAATGTTACGCATTGGTGGCTGCCATGCCCTCTGTTTGGAAGTGGTATAACAATCTTGCCCCTAACCCCCCATAAACCAATTTAAATGTAATAATATTGGAGAAATTAGTTGTCAATTAGTTAATTAATTGATTAATCATTTCAGTTTTATCAACTGACAATGCCAAATATTTGCTGCTTCTTAAATGTAAGATATCACTATTTTAGACTGTTGGTTGGTCCAAACAAGCGCTTTGTAGACGCTTTTTCTTCCACTATTTTGCAAATGATTTGACACAAATGTACAGGCTGGCGTGTCCTATTGTCAGAGACAGCTGATATATTCATCAGTGAACCTCAGAGTTGGGCTTCATTTCTTGACTTCAGGTTTAACTGGCTTTAGTCTTTAGGGCTAGAGGCGCCACCCAAGATGGTTGTGATTGGTTTAAAGAAACGCCAATAAACTACAGCCCGTTTCTCTCCCAATCTCGGAATGCTGTGTGGATTAGGCAGACCCTCCTGTTGTGGAGGAAGGTCTGGCAGTGTGAAACTAAACTGGTTTAACCTTTTCTTGACTTGTCTTTCTTCTTATTTCTTCTCTGTCTTTTGTCGTTTTTGCTGTCAGAATAAATCGCGCTGACTTCCCTCGCTAGCGTGAACGCTAGAAAAGACTCTTTGACGAATGGATTAACGTGTGGAGACATATGTAAAACATTGTTTCCTTTTTCTGATCTGGTCTTATTTATATCTGTTGGAGCTCATAGCATGCCTCCCCAAGAATCGTTTTACTGAATGTTTCTTTACATGTGGTTTTTGAATCTGAAACTGTGCTTTCCCAGTGGTCACAATCGGTGCTTTTGTAGCAAAAATGACGTCCTAATCATACAGTTCATGGCCTCTGTATCACTATATAATATTTTAAATTAGGCACACCAAGTCTTTATGTAGCTCCATATAATTTGTAAATAGAAAGCGTAAGGGGGAGATAGGCAGACCAGCTTCAATTTCAATACTCAAATAAATGTATTATCCATTTTGTCTGTCTTGCAATGTATATTCCACCTCTCAGTCTTAGTACAAAAGTCAGTCTTTTTTTCCCCCAATTATTGTTGTTTTACTGAATTTCCTTTTCATGTGGTTTTAAATCTGAAATCTTTCCAACGGTCTGAATCAGTGTACATAATCTCATAGTTCATGCTGTGTAATTCCATTAGACCATATAGCAGATGCCACATTTGCTACGTTAATAGCAAACATGCATACATTCTACCTAAAGATCACTTGGAGTTTGAAACAGGTTTACTGTGAGTATTTGGGGCTGTTTCTCAATTTTAGTTACGTCACTGTCTTTTGATTTTGCCCATGACCTTTTCTTAAGACGACAGGCTGCCAGACAGAGTTATTCCAGAGTCCCACAACAACTTGTCCTGCAGTCTGAGGCCGTGAACTACCCCTGATGATGAATTGGTGTTTGGTAGCTCTCAGCGTTTCATCCGACTCAGATTTCTGAAGAGCTGAAGACTGCAGACTCATGTTGTTGGTGTTGCAGGGTATATTTCCCAGCTGATTTTATTAGGATGTCCTCTCTAGATTTTTAGTTTTATTTTTTATTTTATTTTTTTTTTTTTAAAGAGGAAGATCACATTTGGAAAGTGAAAGAATAGCAACAAGAAGCAGTGTGGTCCGATGACTTGCAGTTTAATCATGCTAGCTGACTTATCACATGACACAGGAACACATCATCAAGCACAAACGCTCTCAAACACAAATAGACACACATGTTATGCTCTGCTTGCTCGCTCACTCACCAGCTCCTCCCGTCTCTGTCTGTCTCTGTCTCTGTACTACTTGCTCTCATGCCATCTTGACTCTGCTCTGCAACCACGGATTATGTGACTATATGAAGTGTAACAGGCTGAGACGTGAGCTGTGCTTCGGTCCTGCCTACAGTAGTTTTTGGTGTTAGTAGGTCACACTGTTGTTCAGTTACATTCATTTATGATCCCTTTGTGATGATGACAGTCCAGCAGCCATATCAGAGGCAGCAGAACACACACACACACACACACACACACACACACACACACACACACACACACACACACACACACACACACACACACCTTTTCACTGACTGAAAATATTTATAAAAGACATGAGAACTTTAGTATTTCTTTGTTTTGAATGTAACAGAGATGCTGAAATACAAACGAGGACTAGAATGAGGTCATCAATTAGCCACAGACAGATACACAAGTACAGTTAATCACAAAAGGGGATTTGTAGTTGTAATGCTTCACTGAATTCACATTTTTTTCTATTCAGGCTGAATGTCTGCTTAATGAGCTATTCAGGTCTATAAATGTCTGGTTAAACAGCTTTACGTTTGGTAATACTTTTACAGACCTCAGTTAGTCTCACAGTAGTTGAATCTGGCTGGCCTGCTGTGAGTTTATTGAACTGCCCCCAGTTCTTCTCATGCAGAACATTTCCCACTGCTGTTTCTATTCATGTGATAAATGATGACTGTGTACTGACAGCAGGGTCTGTGTGTGTGTGTGTGTGTGTGTGTGTGTGTGTGTGTGTGTGTGTGTGTGTGTGTGTGTGTGTGTGTGTGTGTGTGTGTGTGTGTGTGTGTGTGTGTGTGTGTGTGTGTGTGTGTGTGTGTGTGTGTGTGTGTGTGTGTGTGTGTGTGTGTGTGTGTGTGTGTGTGTGTGTGTGTGTGTGTGTGTGTGTGTGTGTGTGTGTGTGTGTGGACATTATTTAGCTGGATTGTCTGATACAGTAACATACAGGGATACCAACTCAGAATGAGAGCCTGTGTGTTTTTCCCTTTTTGATACTTAACTTACTTTGAAACTTAGCTACAGGAAGTCTTTATGTAGCTCTAAATAATAATAAGTATATGATTATCAATGGCTGGTAAAGCATACAACAAAAAGACAAGGGTGGAAAGCTATTCATGTCTTTATTCAAATGAATGCATTATCCATTATGTTTCCTCACAGCCTTAGTCTTTTCACTCTTTTGGAGTTGTAAAAATTGAGAAGAAATTGAATTGAATGTGTGCATATTGAATGCTAGTCATTATTGTCAACATGTTTAACATGAGTGAAATTCTACATATCTTTTAATCAAACTAAAAGTGTAACGGTCTGTAATTTACTGACTGTTTCTCTTGTCTGGAATGTGCAGGTGAGCTGTCCCTGCAGAGGCTCTCTGGCACGGTGCTGGATTACAACAGCGCAGAAAAATGTCCGGGAAGCAACAACAACATACAGACCAGCATCAGCTTCCAGTGTGGGAAAACCATGGTAAGACTCAAAACACACAAAGAAGTGTTTTTAGACCGGATGATTTGTGCTTTTCCAGGGGCTGTGTTTAGACCCATACGTGGGAGGACCCGGCAGGATAAATCTGAGTTGCTCATTACCAACACTGAGGTGCCCTTGAGCAGGGCACCTCAACCCCTCACTCAGCAGCAATTATTTGTATTTAATATGAGTTGCTTTTGTTCCAATGTGTCAGCTAGCACCAGGTCTACATTGTCTGTTCTGTCAGAAGCACAAAAGCAGCTGCTGTGAGTGTCTAAACTGGATCCATTCTACAACAGTGCTGCTTTGTTTTGAGATCTTACAACCTAATACATTGCAGGGCTCAACAGAAACGGTTGCCCGGTTGCCCTTGGCAACCAGATTGAGTCAATTGGCAACCGTTGCCTCTGGTTGCCAACCACCTGTTCTCTCTCTCTCTCTCTCTCTCTCTCTCTCTCTCTCTCTCTCTCTCTCTCTCTCTCTCTCTCTCTCTCTCTCTCTCTCTCTATATATATATATATATATATATATATATATATATATATATATATATATATATATATATATATATATATATATATATTTTTTTTTTTTTAAACAAATCAAAACCTGGAAAATCTTATTTCCAAAGAAGTCAGTATTTTATTTGGTTGTCTCCGTAAAGTTTAAACACTACGTTTGTGCGCAACGCGACATTTCAGCTGTTGTGCGACCGCTTTCCACACACGCGCGTTTCCCTCGAAAAGATACAGGCAATGCAATTGTCTGTTCATGTTAACTGCGCATGTTAAAATCCGGTGCTAATATGGCACCAGTGCCTGGTATTGTTGTGTATTTCTGAGGAAGGCGAGGCTTGGGTCCAATGAAGATTTCACAAAAAGATTTAATAAACAAAATGACATGACAATACAGGATTTAATGCTGCAACGGACTGAAAAGATGCTTCTCCCTTGTGGAGTCACATTCAACAGTCCTTTTCGACTCTCTGCTTGTCCACTATATCCTCCTGGACATGTGGGCGGTTCCTTTTCCCCACGTGGATTTAAACCATTCCCATTGGTCCGTCGTCGCCCAAAATAAGACGTCGCTTCCAACTCATGTGTCCTGAGCTTACTTCCGGTCGATGAAAGGTCCTACAAGTGGGTGTCGATCCTTTTAAAGCTGCAGGAATATACATTATGTTGTTCTTATCTAGTCTGAGCCAGCAGTGTTGGCTCCCAGACTGATTAGATAAAAGGTTTCTTCCTGTGGGGACAAAGGAGCTTCCTCCTGTATGCTAAGTGACAGACTTGACCAAATCAACACAACAAGCTGCAGGGTACATCTGTGAATACATCAAAACATAAAAGTACATTGATATCAAATATCAGCATTGTTTTTTTTTTTTACTTTTTTAAACTCAACTGTATCTACCGGACGGAATAGCAACGCAGATTTCGGTGCCTCATTTCGGTGCCACCTAAATGTCTGCGCTGCTCTCTGATGCTCCGAAACGGACGTTAGAGGCAACAGAAGCATCGCTGCAAAGGGATGCTAGTTAACACTTAACAACACGTTACACTTGGCAGCAAGTAACGTTAACACAGTTAAAATGCTGACAGCTAGCTAAACGGTGTAAAAGTGGGACTGTATTTCACTGTAGAGGATTCCAACAGCGGGACGTACAACCATTTGCCACTAAAGCTGTGAGCTAGGAAACTAACACTATGGTCACTGCTGTTGTCAGAGAAACAGCACAGACGGTACAAAATGATGCGTTTACTGATAAACTGGTAAACCTCGTGGTGCATTCAAAGTTATTGTAAAATACCCTTTTGTCATCTGTTTTTGTCTTTTAACATCAATTTACTGGTGAAAGAAGTAATTATTGTTAAAAAGTTATTGTTATTACATTTTTCATTATCATTTAAATTCCCCCCCCCTTTTTTGTGTTGATCCGATCCGTGACTCAAAACCGTGATCTGATCCGTGAGTTTTGTGATCCGTTGCACCCCTATTTGAGAGAGATGGGAAATTATATTGCAACATTATTGAAATGTGTGGTATAGTTACATAACAAATGAATTGCTCCAAATACAGGCAGTTTAAAACATGGCAACCATATTGTCAATTTCGGCAACCCAAAGCTGATGGCCTGGTTGCCAAGCAGGCAACCACTTTAAAAAGTTAGTGTTGAGCCCTGCATTGTGTGGCATATAAACATGTAGGTTGAAACTAAATATACTATATTATATAGCAGCCTTTTTTTGGTTTTTATATGTATGTAATGTGCCTGTTTTGAAAGTCTCCTGCTGCTAAATATGTTCAGCACTTTCTGACATCTGCTCAAAACGCTCTACTTATTTGCATGCATGAGGCACGATTAAAGAGTCTGGCATTATGTGGCCAATGTAGGGCATTGACTAAGTTCTGTAATTCTATTTAGTTTGATTGCTATTAAATGCAAAT
>CM042332.1:27488277-27590777 GCA_023566125.1 Zingel zingel | reverse complement strand
CCGGCGCAGCGCAAAGCCCGACGCAAGTGTCTTTGCTAGTTTAAGACCGACGCAGTTGTCAATTTCCCGTCCAGCGCCCACGTCGTTTAAATAGCAAATGCACCTGCGCCCATTTGTGCGCCCATGGGTCTACAGGGAGGTGTGTTCAGGTGCATTCTTGGCATATTGCTATCTTGAGGCAGCGGAAAGTGATCGCGCCATTGACCAACAAAAACCTGGTCTAAAGTCAGTAACGAACGCATTCACTTCACGCACGAGCAGATCAGTTCCTTCTCCAAATCTCTCCTTCCTGCTTAGCAAATCTGCCATCATAATAGCAATGTGCCAAGGTAAAAACGCACCTGGCTTTTAAAGGGAATAGGACATGACACTCTGGTGTATGGCATGTTACGCCCAAAACACACCTATGATTAATTAAGACACTAAGTATAACCCTTTTGAACCATGTGCCTGTCGCACTGACCCTTTTTTCCGCCGTTGAACTAGCGAAAGTGGATTTGTACATGCCCTAAACGCACCTGCGCCAGGCTCTTCATGCCGTGCGCTTATGGCGCTTTTCCATTACATGGTACCTGCTTGACTCGCCTCGACTCTACTCGCCTTTTTTGGTTTTCCATTACGAAAAAAAGTACCTGGTACCTGCTAATAGGTACTTTTTTTAGTACCACCTCCGTCGAGGTTCCAAGCGAGCTGAGGCGAGCCGAAAAGGTGACGTGAAAGCGACAGACGGGGGTGTCCTGAACAAACCCGCTATTTTTAAATAGTTTAGCCAGCTGTGGTTTTTTTTGCTGCCTCCAGCTTCATTTGAAACAAAATGTGTCTTCTGGCTGCGGCAACAACAACACACTTCGACGTTCTGTGTGACACACACACAGCGTTAGGTCAAGGCAGTTTACTGCGGCGCCGCTTGTTTTACAGTCCTGCGGAGGATCCAGGCAGAGCTTTCGCCGTAGCCTACGTACACACACACACGGCTGGCTCGACGCACACACACCAGCGCACAAGTATAAACATCAGGCCACTTACATAGGCTACGAGAAAGCTCTGCGTGGAGCCTCCACAGAACTGTAAAACAAGCTCAAGTGGCCTGATGTTTATACTTGTGCGCTGGTGTGTGCGTCGAGCCGGCATATAACGACCAGCCACGCTGAGGCGGTACTAAAATCTGCAATGGAAAACGGACGCACAGTGTGTCGAGGCGAGTAGAGTTGAGGCGAGTCGAGCAGGTACCATGTAATGGAAAAACGCCATTAGATCGTTAAAATAGGGCCCTTAGTATTTAGTAATACTGAAGTAAATTGTGTCGTTTTTTTTAGTTGTGAGTAGAAAGTTGCGAGTAGAAAGTCACCACAGAATAAGAGAAGAAAACTTTTACTATTGCCACGGTCAGCTGAAATTGAAATATCTCCTTTTGCACATAACTCTCTATTAAGACTTTGAAAAATAGTCCTTTTATTCTTAATAATTGCTGAATTTATTCATGCATTTAAGAATGTCTTCGTAAAAAAGCCTCTCTGACGAAGAAGAGCTTGTTACCAAGATACCTGCTGCCACTCTTGATATTTCATAATTTAAGCATCAAGATCTTGAGCTTTGCTGTGATAAATGTAATGTAATGCCTATGCACCAGTCACTGTAATCAGGGAGCTGCTGCAGCACTGTATCTTGAGCATTACTGATAGCAGCAGCTATATACAGTATTTTTCATAAGCTATACAAACTTAATTTGCTTTCCCATCATCTCATAGCCGTCCTCTTTCTCTCTCAGACCAACCAAACACATCGTGTCCAGTGGACTCTGCAGCCTGCCTGGTCACCAGTCAGGGCTCCTACAACATGGGCTCTCCTACCAGACAGCTGGAGCTGCTGTCCAACGACAGGTATCTGCTTGATGAATGCCAGCCGTCTGTCAACTGACTCTCCATCAGTTTGAGTTAGAGTAGGGAATGCTTTGCAGCGGTCTGTCAGGACAAATCTTCTATTCTGTCGCTTAGTTTATATGATTGTTGGTACGTCCAGAATTTGCTCTGGTATTAAAGACGGGTGTGTTTATGTTTAGTCCGTGTTGAGCTTCTATATCACAGATGTCTGGAGAGTAACTTTTATTGGGCAGTAAGATTAACTTTAAAATGTTTTCACTTGTGTCTCGTCTCCCCTCAAGACTGAGGTTACAGTATGAAGGTTCGTCTCCTCCAGGCATCTGTAATGGACACGATCCTGCTGTCACCATCACTTTCATCTGTCCATCGAGCAGGCATTCAGTAGGTTAACCGTACTTATTTCTACACACAGCAGACTTGTATCTTTTTGTTTTATTTTAATCTGGCTTCCATGCTGTTCTACTGTACTTGTAAAAAATGTAACAAATTCCTGCTTTACTAAAAGTGTCCTTTGGTTTCACAGGGCAGCCCTCCTAAAATGACAGCAGAGTCGAACTGTCGTTACGAGGTGGAGTGGGTGACTGAATACGCATGTCACAGAGACTATCTGGAGAGCCATAACTGCAAACTGACCAGCGAACAGCACGACATCTCCATCGACCTAACGCCTCTCACATTGAGCTGTGAGTAAACTCGGGATCTCAAACTACCCACACAGGGCCCTCAGGCAATTTCACAGAACCCCCTACCTGTTAAGAATTTTTTGTTACATCCAGCCCACAAATATACGTTTGTTTATGTTTTCCTATTTTCTTTTATTTTAAAGTCGTCGTCTTTTTTTTAATTTTTTTTTTTTTTTTTAAATGGAGAATAAAAATGTCTTAATTTTATATTTTAAAAAGCAAGCTGTACTGTACAGCTCAACTTGTCAACATAAAGACTTTTGGCCAACAGCACGCTGATTTACCGTGGTGGACATCAACATTTAATTTTTTTAATGTCACTGCTTACTGTCTCAGCGAAGGGAGAAAGCTGCTGTTCTCCAGGAATACAATCTCAAGCGGCGTTTGCTAAACTTGGAGAGCAGTATGGAGGGAGAGGAGGGGGAAAGATGAGTTGTTTAGAGTGAACATAGGTAAAATGTATTGTTTTCAATTAATTGATGTTGAATGTGAGACCTGTGCTCTATCCTCACATTGTTATACCATAATTAAACCCGTGAAAGGGATAGTTTTGATCTTTTGAAGTGTGGTTAGATGAGCTGCATAGTCAGTGTGTTTGCTACAGTAGATGGCGGTCGGCACGCCCCCAGTTTGGAGAAGCAGACCGGAGTACTGACACCACAGTTAAGCAATGTACTGCTGTGGACGGAGGCAGCAGCTACATTTATTTATTTAATATAGATAATACACTGACTATGGAGAAGTAAGTCATGCAACCCCACTTTAAAAGATCCAAACTATCCCTTCAAGAAAGCGACGAGCAGCCAAAATGCATGCCTTTTAATTGTAATCATGTCCTTATTCCTTAACCCTTGTGTTGACTTCGGGTCACATTGGCCCGTTTTTTAATTTTTGTTTTGTATCAGAAAATATTGGACGTAGAAATAAGCGCTGAAAATGTGTAGAAGAAAAATTAAAAATTTAAAACATTGGAAAAAGCAAAAACAAATTGTGAAAAAAGGCGTCAAAAATGTCAGAGCTGGAAACGAAGACAACACAAGGGTTAAACTGGTTCTTACAACCTACAAGAGTGAACACACACAAGCAAAGAAGAAGGTGTTTCTTCGTTCCACAGGCATGAAATTAACAAACTGGAAACCCCAACAGCTAGTGATTTTTGAATAAATAAATAAATAAATAAATAAAGCTCAAACATGATTACACATTTAACCTGCGAGAATGATTGGCTCATAGTGCTGCTTTTTTTTTTATTCCAGTAGCTTTATGAGTAAACTAGACTGACCTTTTTTGTCAGCTCATTATTGTCACAGTTAATGCACAATCTGTGTGTGCCATGATGCATGCCACAGTTTACTATATAACTAGAATCACTATCTTTTAGTGGTAATACAAGTAGTTGTACACATTATTGTTTAAAGTTGGATACTGAAGTTGATTGCTGTCAGTGACTTTGCCCATTTTTTTTTTTAAGAATAGTTCCATATTTTGAGAAATACTCTTTTTAGCCTTTTTGCCAAGATTAAGCAGCCTGACGTGGTCATACTCGGATACTAGTCAGAGTATGAGTCTGATACTGCTCCATTGGGCTGTGATTATGGGGCGTGTTTCAACCGAACCAGCAAAGAAAATGCCTCTGCACTCAATTGGATAGACCTACAACCAATCAAAGCAACAGAGACAGACGTCACAGAAGTCAAAGGCAGGCTTCGACAGAGCAAAGGCAGAGGCGGCAGTTTCCGTGTCGCACGGCCAGTTGTGGCAATATGTATTCATACGTGATCGCGGTTCTCTGTTCCTCTTTTTAAAATGAACGCGCTGTCGATATCTTCTATAACAGACGCGATGGCGGAATCTACACATCTCAATTCTCCAGCAGCAGCCATCTTTGTTGTAAACAAATTCAACCCAAGCGCTCTTTGGTGACGTGGTTGATTACGTTACTGTTGATCATCTGTCCATCATTGTATAAAGCCCGCCCTGACAATTTGATTGGTCCGAACACCTCCAGTTCGAGCATGGTTGCTCCACAACGGATCATGTCCAGACCGAACTTCCCAACCTCAAATGTTGTGGGCGGGCCTAAAAAATGTTGAATCTTTCAGCTTTCAGAAAATATTCTGAAAGCTGTCCTTAGTAGTAGCGATTATATCTACAATAAACAGTCATAGTTAATCTAACGTCCATTTAGACAATGAGAAGATGATGATGATGAGATTATTTCCATTTCTTCGTTTGTGTGTGTAGCTACAGATCATCCGTACTATGCACACTCTGGGCCCAGTGACGGGGATGACAGCTACACCTACTACCTGAACGTGTGTGGAAAGATCACTACGGATGAATGTGGCGATGAGCCGTTTGTATCGTCCTGCCAGGTGAAGAAGACTGGAGACGTGAAGAAGGTGGCTGGAAAATTTGAGAACCAGACACTACGGTAATGTTTGATTGTTTTTATGTGTCAGTCAGCTGGTCGGTGCTTCAAATCAGTTTGCCCGTGTTTTAGGCTCATCAGCCAGGAAGTCAGTCAGTATCAATGCTCCCTTTTGATTGTGGTGATCCAATCACTGTGAGTATAAAAAGTTACAGTTTCACAAATACTATGTAAAAAGAGAAGTGAGTCTTGCTTTAATGCAAGGAAACATTGGAGAGCTTTGTTTTCGTGTTAGTCGTTAAGACTAGATTTTAATAATGCAATTTAATTGGTGTATGCTGTAAATAAAGTAAAGTTTATTTATATAGCACTTTTCCCAGATAAAAATCACAACGTGCTTTACAATAAATTGGAATATGATAAATAGAAGACATAAGAATACAAGGAAAACATAGGTACATACAATCAGACAGCCATAAAAGCCCTTGTCTAGCTAAAATCCTGTGTGAATAGCCAAGTCTTCAACTGCTTTTTAAAAGAATCAACGGCATTTGAACAACGCAAAGAGAGCGGCAGGGCATTCCACAGCCTGGGTGCCACTACCTGAAAAGATCGATCCCCTCTGGTTTTAAAATGAGTGTGGGGGACCACTAACAACATCTGACCTGATGACCTCAGACACTGTAAAACCCCGGTTCCTTCTTTTCAGATATTGAAACCTGAACCTTATTAGCCGATCGCTTTACTGATTGTGACAATATTCTATTTAACTGTCTACCAGCTTTAAGTTTCTTTAATCTGTTTGCCACAATGCTAAACTTTTTGTGTCAGTGTTGTGACTGTTGTGAAAGCTGTGCATATACTTAGAAATTACACAATGCAAATTTCAGATTACCAATTATCTATTGAGCATGATGAGTCCCGATTTTTACGTTGCACAGGGTTGACTTTTGTCCAATATTTTAGCTCCCGAAAAGTAGAGACATACGACAGAAATAGCATGTCCATGAACACTACATGTAGAACTTCTTAAACATTGCCAGTAAATCAACATATTCATAATTCTTACACCTTCCAACCCCTTTTTTATCTTTAGTTATTCAGACGGGGATCTGACTCTAATCTACCCAGATGGCACCAGATGCTCTACCGGCTTCCAGAGAATGACCATCATCAACTTTGAATGCAACAAGAATGCATGTAAGACAGAGAAGTTTCAAAAGAAGATGATTCATTTAATCTCTTTGTTCTTGAGCATAAATAATGCTTCATTTAACAAGTTAAATTGACTAAATGATTTGTGCATTTAAACTGTTACTTTGTTTAGATTGTCCCATTTATTCAAAATCTGACAGGTGGACTAATTTTTGCTTCATCTTAATTCATTCTAAATTCACAGTTTGCCTTATTTTTCTGCAGCTAACAGTGGGCATGGGACTCCAGTTTTTGCGGGGGAGACAGACTGCACTTACTACTTTGACTGGGAGACGGCATTCGCCTGTGTCAAGGAGAAGGAGGATCTACTGTGTCGAGTCAGAGATAACCACAAACATTACGACCTTTCACCCCTCACAAGATACCCCAGTGAGTTTAAATGTCAACATTTGTCTCTGAAAAAGCAATTTTCCAGTCTGTTGTGACTAAACATTTGTTGCTGAAACATGACCTTCCTCTGTGCCTCTGTATGTTGCTCCAGGGTCAGATGTCGGTGGGAACTGGGAGGTGGTGGATGCTAAATCTCCGAAGCCGGACTCACGTTTTTACCTAAATGTCTGTCACAAAGTCCTCCAGACAGGAGCTGCTGCCGGCTGCCCACTGAATGCCTCCATCTGTGCCGTGGGTGAGAGTCTCCACGAGGACGGAGGGGGGGGGGTTTAAAGACTAATGAAATATGAGATTATTTCAGAAGATAGTGGTAGAAGGGTGTAGGGAAATTAAGGAGTTGTAAAAACGTTGCCAAATTCATGAGATTGTCAGGGATAGTTGTAGTCTTTAGTTTATTGATTGTGTCTCTCTGCTACAGACAAGGATCATGGGCCCATCAGTCTGGGCAGCTTCCTGTCATCTCCCCAGAGGACTAAAATAGGAAATGACATCAGACTGGTGTATACTGATGGAAGTTTTTGCATCAATAAAAAGACGAGGATCCAAACTATCCTGACCCTCAAGTGCAAACCAGGTAGATTAAACAGAGATATGAGTTGTCATTAAAGGTCCAGTGTGTAACGTTTTTAGTTCATTATCAAAATCTGTGTTACCCGTTCACAAACTTGTCCTTTTTCATTAATATTTACCACCACCATCAATTCCAAGTATTCCTTTTGGCTTGACGTTTGCATGAACTGGGGTAGATGCTCCATATTCATGCGCCATCTTGAAATACGTTAGCTGGTAAGGGACACACAGGACATACTGCTCCACCTTTCGCGTTTTCGCTGTTGCATGATAAACTCACAGGTGCTGCTAATGCTGCTAACGGGTATCGTCGCTTCCCGGCCCCGGCAAGTCTGAAGAAGGAAACATGGAGGACCACACGTATTCAAAATCCAAATTTCGGGAACAGGAGTCTTCTTCTTCGCCCAGAAAAAGAAAAAGGATATTGAAAAGAGCAAGAGACCGGCGTCATCAGAAAAAAGCGTGAAGGCTACAGTAGCTGTAATACGTACTTTGAACTGCATGGTGCGAGAGTTGATTGCGATATATGATCTCAATGCTAGATGGGAGAAATTCCTACACATTGGACCTTATAAATATATTTTTTTTTTTTTCAGTTTCTGTTTGGTTGTAATGTTGTTGTCTCCCCCTTCACTTTTCTTCTTCTTGCCTTCTTTGCAGGAGATCTGGAGAGCGCTCCCGTCCTTCGTAGCGTTTCGTCTGACGGCTGTGTTTACGAGTTGGAGTGGTATACGGCTGCCGCCTGCGTCCTCTCAAAGATTCAGGGAGACGACTGCAAGGTGGAGGATCCTCAGGCTGGTACGACGCGCATAAACACGCAAGTTTGATCAACGTGGTTTAAGACTGGTCAATATTTTACTTTTAAGATGAGAAAGAAGCAACGGGATTAATGGGAATATGTTTCAGCACAAAATAAATCTCTCCTCTCTGCCAGTTCAGTCTTAAGAGCACACAGGGAGAGGTTCCTTTTATTTAAGGCTACAACTAACGATTATCATAGTTTGGTCTATAAAAAGACAGATTGTTTCCCCCCCCCTAAAGCTCAAGGTGACATCAACTGTCTGGTATAATCCGACCAGCAGTCTAAAACCCAAATATATTGAATTTACTATCATAAAAAACAGAGAAAATCAGAAAATCTTGAGCTCCGTAGCAAGTTAATTTTCTGTTGATGGATTAATGTAGTTATTGTTTTAGCTTTACGTCTATTAATACTTTTTGGTAAGCAAACGTCAACAGGACACACTCACATCCGGCTAATTACCGCATCTCATTTTGACAGTTGAAAAGCTCATAGACCACAGTGGGAGTAGCCTGGTGTTACTTTGCCGCGGTCTGACGACCTGATTGTGCTCTACTCTCTAACAGAGTTTACATTCGGGGGATACAAAGTGCCAAAACATGTGCCCCTTTGTTTGCTCAAATCTGTAATTCCTATTGTGGTCTTAAAAACTTGCATTATACTCTATGAAATAGCTACTGTAAGTCAACTGAACTTGCTATGAGGATGTTTCACCACTCAACTCCACCACCTGGTGGTGAGTTCCAGGCATTTTAATCTCTCGAGGTCACACCTTTATGTCACATGAGAGTTGTTACACGTGAATCATTAAAGAGGCTACTTGTGCTGCCATCTAGCAGTTGTTGCATGATCTGTCCCATTTTGTTTCCAGTTCTGTACTGTTTGACAGAGCCACTGATCAGAGTTTCCTTCTCTGACCGTCTCTTACTGGCCTCTGTTGCTCAACAGGGTTCTCTTTCGACTTGTCGCCTCTCTCCAAAGCCGAAGGTGGCTTCTACAATCTGACCAGCGACCACTATAACTACTACATCAACGTCTGTGGTGCTGTCAAAACTGCCAGCTGTCCTGAAAAGTCCGGAGCATGCCAGGTGGATAAGAGGTAAGAAGGAAGGCATGAAGCAAGCAGGGCCGCACAGTCACAACAACCAGATTATTAAAAGTGTCATCACAGAATATCACTAGGCAGTAGATTCTCTCCAGAAGTATTCATAATGTACATGAAAAAAAAAACTGTTGTAATTGCCACGGGTAGCCATTTTGGTTTGTTTTTATATGTCTTTCTAGGATTTAAAAAGCATTAACTGCATCAATGTCCCTTTTTATGTGTTCTTAGTTATGGAAAATCCAATTTTGTCTGCTAAATCCCATTGTAGTGAATCTCAGTTGTTAAATTTGCAGTGGAAATATAAAAAGATGTACCACGTTTTGTGTGAATCAGATGCATCGTTTTTATATATGACTTTTGATGGCTTAAACTTTGTACTCAGGCTATGTTTAGACCTAAACGATCTGAAGAGAAAAGGCAAAAGTGGCGTTGCGTTCTCACTTTTTATTCCGCGTTTAGACGAGCGTTTTGGGGGGGAATCTGGTGCATATGGTGACGCAAAAGTGTGCGAAATTCGATGTAGTATGCACTCCAGGTGGCTAGGTGGTAGTGTGAAGCACTGCCACACAACACCACCTTCCTTCTACTTCTCTCCCTAGTAGAGAGAAGCAAACAACAAAAGCTGACAATTTTGTCTGGACAGACGAGGAGGTGTTATGAGTTATTACTCCAAACAATGCACATGGCACGCACGCACACACACACACACACACACACACACACACACACACACACACAGTGTGTTTTTACCCTTTAGACGGGAACGCGACGGTGGAGCGTTTTTAAGATTTCCACAGTGGAGGGTGGTTTCACTATTTTGCGTTTTTAAGCCCCAAAAATGCCGTCGCCGTCTAAACGAAAGGCACATCTGATAAAATATTTTGTTGTTTTCACCCGTGAGCGTATTCGTGTAAACTGGGCCTTAATTTATTACCCCCACAATCAGGTTTACCGTGGTTGGGTTTATTGAAGAGCATTTGCAGAGGAATATTCACTTTTATGCCAAATGTTACATCTGTATTAGGCTTTGTCTCATTGAAATTTGAGACATTGAGCAGATGAGAGAAATGAAGGATTAAATAACCCAAAACCCAAGGATATCAGGGCTGAAATCTTTTGAACCAGGAGGTCTGAAAGTTGGAACCTTATGAGCACCATGTCAAATGAATGAAATATACTATATGAATATGAACATAAATATATACTGTAGAATGAGTAAAGGTAAATGTGAAGTAAATTGACCCCATAACTACATTCATGATATGATGACTTTGCCCGTCTGTGACTTCAGTTCGTGGAGTCTTGGGAAAGCAAACTCCCGTCTGTCGTACTACAACGGCCTGATCCAGCTGACCTACAGTAACGGCTCCCAGTACAACAACAAAGAACACACTCTCAGATCCACACTCATCTCCTTCCTGTGTGACCCAGAAGCCGGAGCCGGAAAACCCGAATTCCAGGTACGGTATTTGTTTTTATTTTGTACAGAATATGTCTACACCTTTTGGACATTTTCTTTATGGTCTTCTGTTTGCTTATATTCAAGGCATTTTTTGCACATCACCAGTTTGACCTGTAATTTTAATCTTGTCTTAATTTTGAATCCAGGTTGAGGACAATTACACTTATAACTTCCGCTGGTATACGTCCTACGCATGTCCCGAACGGCCTCATGAGTGTTTGGTGACAGATCCTGACACTTTTGAGCAGTACGACTTATCCAGGTAATGCATGGATGCATAGTGTGTTCATTGTGTTCATTTTTCATTAAACAGAACACAATATCACAATTGAAAAAAATACATTCACAAAATCAGGAGAAAAAGAAACAACCAAGAGGGCACAGATTCCCTCCAGCATGTCACATTATTGTTACCAACCTCCTCACCTTCTTATTGACCTTCTTTTGCCTTCAGCTTGTCACGCTCCACCTCCGGTAGCAACTGGCAGGCCATGGATTTGTCTGACACCTTGAACCTGAAGAAGTACTACATCAACATATGCAGGCCTATCAACGCTGTACCAGGCTGCGACCGCCATGCGTCCATCTGCCAGATGAAGTACATATCTGAGCAGGTCTGTAACGGATAGAAGCACAACGTGAAAACAGAATTGTAACTTAAAACCTCATAAAACTGTATTTTTATTACATTAAAATCTTGGTTAGTGCACTTTTCAAAATGGCAAAGTTACAAGAGCCCTGAGAGGCAAATGAGAAGAAAAGAAATCTGGTGGTCCTTTGTCTATTACTTAAAAACAGTTGATAAAAAAAAAAAAAAAAAAATGGTTTGCTAGGATAATCTTTCTTCTTACAGGATCGTTTTCTTTTTCTGTGGAAAAATGTTTTTGTCAGAATTTTTCTTTTTGTTGTTGTAATACTCATTTTGGCCACAAGAGCAAGTGCACCACAAATCCATCCATCCATCGAAATAGGGCTAAAATCATTCATGTTTTCTTCTAAAACACAATGTACATGTATTATGTGTTAGGAAGTTATGTAACATTACTGTCATGTCTTTCTTTTGGTTAGAAATATAATTTAATCGCCACTAGAACATGGAGTAGTGGTGCACAAATTATTATTACAGCAACAAATGCACCAGAAAAATTCTCCTGACAAACAAACAAAAATTTCACTTGCCCAAACTTTTTTTGATGAAAAATAGAAAGTATAAATTAATTATTTCTTAATAATAAACATAGTAAAAATATTCCTGCCATTTCAACTCTTGTCACCTGCTCTTAAGTCTTAAACACAGGAGAGAAAACTATAGAGCGATCTGACTTTTCTCACTTGCCTCTCAGGGCTTCTGTACAAAGTTTCATGCGCCTGCCAAATTCATTGACGGGCAACAAATGTAATAGCCGGTCAATGATACATAACACTTGAGATGAGTTTTAGAAACCCTTTCCTCGCCTCTGTCCTCAGGGCTCTCCGAAGGAGGTTGTATCAGTCAGCAACATGGGTATTTCCAAGCGAGGGCCGATCATTGAGGGGCGAGGCCGTCTGCTGCTGGAGTTCACAGACGGCTCTGTCTGCATGTCAGACGGCCAGAAGCTCACATACACAACACGCATCCACCTGGTCTGCTCCAAAGGAACTTTGGTGAGTCGGTGCAGTTTATACAGTAAATTGGAGCGTGGCTTGTTAACGCTTTGCGTGTGTCCGATATGTGACTCTGTTTTGTGTTCCGCACTGTGCAGTCAATGGGGCCGCGGTTCCTGATATACCAGAACTGTACTGCCAACTTTATGTGGGAGACCAGGGCAGCCTGTGCCATCAAAACCACAGAGAACAATGTGAGTTCAGCTACATATTCATATCCTGTGTTTAATGTATGTATTCACACTGATAAGACAACAATTAGAAAAGATGTTACGCGGAAAAATGTATATGATTATGATAATAAAAAATGTGTTTGTAAAGATAATAAACATATCGAACATGTCTTTGTGTCTCAGAGCTGTTCTGTGGTGGACCCGAACACTGGCTTTGAGTTCAACCTTCAGCTTTTGGCTTCCAAGACTGGGTACAAGACAAATGCGAACGGCAAGGACTTCCTGGTAAGACAGACACAGTGACAGTACTGCCACCGCACGGCCAACCATTAGATTTCTCATTAATGCAATTATCTAATCAACCAATCACATGGCAGCTGCTTCAATGCATTTAGGGGGAGGGTCCTGGTCAAGACAATCTCCTGAACGCCAAACTGAATGTCAGAAATGGAAAGAAAGGTGATCTAAGCAATTTTGAGCGTGGCATGGTTGTTGGTGCCAGACGGGCTGGTCTGAGTATTTCACAATCTGCTCAGTTACTGGGATTTTCTGAAAAAGGAAAAACATCCAGTATGCTGCAGTCCTGGGGGGAGAAAATGCCTTGTTGATGCTAGAGCTCAGAGGAGAATGGGCCGACTGATTCAAGCTGATAGAAGATCAACTTTGACTCAAATAACCACACGTTACAACCGAGGTATGCAGCAAAGCATTTGTGAAGCCACAACACGAACAACCTTGAGGCGGATGGGCTACACCAGCAGAAGACCCCACTGGGTGCCACTCATCTCCACTAAAAATAGGAAATTGAGGCTACACGAGCTCACCAAAATTAGATGGTTGAAGACTGGAAAATGTTGGCTGGTCTGATGAGTCTCGATTTCTGTTGAGACATTCAGATGGTAGAGTCAGAATTTGGCGTAAATAGAATGAGAACATGGATCCGTCATGCCTTGTTACCATTGGGCAGGTTGGTGGTGGTGGGGGTGTAATGGTGTGGGGGATGCTATCCTCTTAATATGGGCCAACATTTCTAAAGAATGCATCCAGCACCTTGTTGAATCAATGACACGAAGAATTAAGGCAGTTCTGAAGGCAAAAGGGGGTCAAACACGGTCTTAGTATGGTGTTCCTAATAATCCTTTAGGTGAGTGTATTTGTGTGGTGTAGCCAACGATGCGTTCATGTTCACGAATGCAGCTTTTTATACAGTTCTGATATAATCCGTGTTGCAGCCAGATGTACTCGCACCAGTGTGGGATTTAATTTAGACTTTTTAATATTTTATAAATACAAATTATATGTATAATAATGATATATGTAAAAACCAACCAACAATGATTAGAATTATACATTCATCTTTCGATTATTGGTTTCATCTATAAAATGTTTTAGAATAGTCAAAGATTCTCATCACAGTTTGCCTCTGCGTCTTCAAATTGGTCGCTGTAAATAATGTTTACTATAATGTAAGACGAGGCATAGACATTTACATTTTAGGAAATGTTTTCCGTTTGATTTGAAAAATGACATTTACAATTAATCAGTTATCAGCATAGTTGCTGAGGAATATACTTTTGATCAACAAATAGTTTATTTGACTCATGATCTAAAATAATAAGTTGAAATTTATTTTAAGACTGATGATAAATTAATTCAGTGTCCATTAATGACATTTTTTTTTTTTGTAGATTTAAGCAAGGATTATGTCTTTTCCATGTAGTTTTTATTTTTTTCAAATCATGATATTTCAGAATTTAACAAAATCATAATCGCTTCAATTCACCACCCTGTAGGTGAACATCTGCTCAGACGTGGCGGAATGCGGTCCGGGCATGGCTGGCTGTGAGCTGGAAGAAGGGCATCCCTCCAGCCCAGTGGGGGTGGAGAAGACCCTCCAGTACTCCACTGATGGACTTCTCACACTAACGTATAAGGGAACCCTCGACGAGCCCACAGGTACTTCTTTACAGTAACTGAGAATGTCATGATTTTATGTTCACTGGTTCACTTAACTCTGATCAGCTGTACCGTATTCACAGTACATTTACAGTTTAATTTTTCTTGACACTGCACTTTATATCCTTTTTCCTCTGTATCAGCAACTCGGGACACCTTCACCATTAATTTTGTGTGTGATCCAAACTCTCATAATGGCTCATTAAAACTGCTTCGTGAGGACTTGAGTTCTTTACCTCGCCACGTGGTCCACAACGTCTTCTTTGAGTTCTCCACTGCTCTGGCCTGCATGCCTGCTCCAGTTGACTGCCAGATCATTGGTATGGACACACACAAACAGAATTAAACCTACAGTAAATATCAATGTACTGGCTTAATTAAAGAACGTTATACACTTCTCCTTCTTGTGCGTCTAAATATACTTTTCTGTTACCTCTAGATTCCCATGGTAATGAGTACGACCTGAGTCACCTGATCCGGGATGGAGAGGACAGCCCCTGGATCGCCATAGATACAGATGCTGTCAAATCACGCAGCTTTTACATCAATGTCTGCAAACCTCTTCCTCCTCTGAACAACTGTCCAGGTCAGTATGCTCGTCCATATTGCCCACCCAGTCCACCTACACATACAGCAAATAAGAGGTTTAGACTGATGTGGGTTAAATATGATAAAATATTAAACCGAGAGGGAGTGAGAGTTTGGGCCGTAAATCCTTGCACAACAAAAACAGAACTCTGAAATCTGGCTTGACACAAATTGAATAAACTTCACTTAGTGATATTGCATAGTGACTATATGTATTAATTACATATATTGCATCTTCAATTTACAAACTATTGTTGTTAAGGTTATTGATTCCAAGCATTTTATTTAGTTTTTTTTTACGCATGTAGAGCTGTAATGGTTAGTCGATTTATTTTATTGATTGATTAGTCAAATTGAAATAAAATAAATCGACAGACATTTTGGGAATGAATTTGTCTTTTTTTCAAGCAAAAAAGCCAAACATTTGTTTCTCAAATATGAGGTATTTCTGCTTGATTCTATCATATGAGATAAAACTAGGAATTGTATCACTTTGGGCCACGGGAAGTCATAATGGCCAATTGAACGCTTAATCAAGACAACAATTGGAAGATGAATCAAAAGTTTCAGCCCTATACACATTTGTAGAGCTTTGGCTTATGTAAAGGATACCGATGGAACCGTTTACTGCTGCACTAAGCATCAGTTTTATCATTTTATTGGTGATTTTGCATACTCTTTCCATATGCTGAAAGGTCAGCCCTAACCTTTACTACTTGCAATCCAATTTATTGTTTCAAGGCTCCTAAGATTAGGACTCATAGTAGGTTTTAACGATTTTAACACTTTGCAATAAAAAAAAAATTACAAAGTCAGATGGCAGTTGAAAATTGAAGGGAATTTCTCCTGTCAGACTGTAGTTAAATATTGTTTCTTCTCTCCAGTGGGTCCTTTGGGTGCTTGTGGCGTGATTGATGGGAAGAGTTATAACCTGGGCTACATCCAGTCCAGACCGCAGGTGGCGGAGGACGGCTCCATCAGCATCGTGTACCAGAACGGAGACCAGTGTGGTTCCGAATCGCGCTACTCAACGCGCATCATCTTACAGTGTGATGACAACCCAGTGAGTATTAAGGCCAATTTATGCTTCTGCGTTATATCAACGCCATGGGTGCGTACGTAGGTACATATAGGTACAGACCCTACACCGTAACCTGACGTGCGGCTCTCAAAAAATGTAACTACACGTCGCGGCGACGCAGACCGTAACAACTGTGGCTGGTCCGCTTGGCCAGGGATAGGTTGCGTTGCATTTCCCCCTACTCATTTCCTGGGTCTCCTTCTCCATAAACAACATGAAATCAAGGAGAGGGTTAGTTTTTCCAGCTACAGCTTTCTGACTGTGGTCAGAAAGCACAACATGTTTTCTCTCACTATGACTCTAGAGTCTGTACTCGCTCCGAAGCCAATCCTGTCTCTACCACACACTCCCCACGCGCACACACATGCCGGCCCTGCTATTCTGTTAAAGAGATTGACGCACACACACCAATGTTCAAGTATAAACT
Organism: Zingel zingel; assembly: GCA_023566125.1. Taxonomy (NCBI): domain Eukaryota; kingdom Metazoa; phylum Chordata; class Actinopteri; order Perciformes; family Percidae; genus Zingel; species Zingel zingel. The sequence goes on along the minus strand of CM042332.1, from coordinate 27,574,430 downwards.
TCAGGCCACTTACATAGGCTACTGTGTAAGCTCTGCTTGGAGGCTCTGCAGAAGCATACATCACGCTTTTGAGCTCCCACTGTGACAACCCACTTCTAATGTTTGTACTGTGACTGCTGCACACCAATTTTCATGTGGATGAATACGTTTCTATCTTGTCTTATGTTACTACCTTAATTTTCAAATTCAACTCTAATTTTACCCACATTTAGTTACATTTTCTCTTAAATTTACTATTTGCATAGTCCATGAGAACAAGACATGCAACTAACCTGTGTAATCATTGATTATCTGTCGCTTTAATTTGTTTGTGTATGTGTGTCTGTCTATATCTAGGGCTCTCCCATGTTTGACCGTAGAGATGGTTGTGAGTATGTCTTCATCTGGAGGACATCTGAGGCCTGCCCCATCAGGAAGTCTCAAGGTAAAAAAAATGCACACAAAACGCAGTGATGAGAATTGTAGATTCCATTATTTTAAGATTAAAACTGCTGCTTTTGGATAATTTGTGCTGACAACAAACACTGATATTTGAATTTGAAATGTGACAAGTTTGTAATCTCCTCAAACAGCAGTGGTCATATCACATCATCCATCATATCAGAGGCCATAATAAAGTTTTAATAGGAGGACAGCGTTATTATGCCATTCCTCTTTGGTCCTCCTCCCAGGTGATAACTGCCGTGTTCGTGACCCCAAGAGTGGCTTTGAGTTTAACCTGAGCTCTCTGAAGGGTCAAGATTACCCCGTCCACAGTGATGCCTATATCTACCACTTGTCGGTGTGCGGGGGGCTCAAGAGAGGCATCTGCACCCACAAAGACACAGGCAATGAATCTGTCTCCTCCTGCCAGGTGAAGGGAGAAAACCACAAGATTGCAGGTACGGAAGACCAACCAAAACCAGCTTGAATATTCTGATATTTGTATTGTCTGTATTAATTTGTGTCATTATTCTTGTGAGCGTGCAGGAATGGCAAGCCAGGTTCTGAGTTACGTGGGAGACCAGCTCGTCCTGAACTACACTAATGGAGAGGTCTGTCACAAGATATACCAAAGATCCACCGAGATCTACTTCTCCTGCCACCCTGACAGGGATCCTGTGAGTTTCACACATACACACAAATACAGAAAACCAGCTGATCCCACAGCTCTCATCGGGTTTTAATGAGTTGTACTTACTAAAAAAAAATGAAACGTGACAATGCAATAAATTCTGCCAATGTTGATTGGTGACTTAGTCTTCTAGACTTCTAGACTAAGTCACTAACTCTTGCTCCTAGGGCTATATACTGAAACGTTTTTGATTGACAAACATGAGTTTGTTTTGTTTGATTTGAAATTGTAAAGATTATTTAAAAATAAAATACACATTCTAGGAGATCCATTAATAATAATAATAATAATAATAATAATAATAATAATAATAATAATAATAAATTTTATTTATGGGCACCTTTCATAGCACTCAAAGACACCTTACAGTTAAAACAAGCAAAAATACAGTTAAAAAGGCAAATATAATTAAATACAGTTAAAACAAGCAAAAATACAGTTAATAAGGCAAATATAATTAAATTAAAGCAAACACATTTAAAAGATTTTGATAGAAAATTAAAAGAAAGCAATCTATCCATGATTTTGATGGAGAGTGGAGTCATGTGGGGTGGGCCTTTCGGAATATGTGGGTTTTGAGGAGGTTTTAAAGGTGGATAGAGACTCTATGGTACGGATGGATAGTGGGAGGGAGTTCCATAGGCGGGCAGAAGGAGTGGAGAGCAGTGAGGAAGAGGAGGATCGGAGAGTTCGGGGTGGAGCGTAGGGCTGAAGGAGTTCAGAGAGGTATGGAGGAGCGAGATTATGGAGGGCTTTGAAGGTGAGAAAAAGAATCTTAAAGTCAATACGGTATTGGACAGGGAGCCAGTGCAGTTGTTTGAGGAGTGGAGTAATGTGTTCAGTGGCTGGGGTTCTGGACATGTAAACAAGACAGCTTCAGGGAAATGGGGAGTCTGTGATGGTGACTAATTGTGTGTGTTGTTTTGACTCACTTGTTAAGGGAACGCCAGAGTTCATCAAGGAGACTCCAGACTGTACCTACCTGTTCAGATGGCCCACTGCTCTGGCCTGCGTCCCAGTCAAAACCAGCAGCTGCTCCTACAAGTAACAACCCACTACCACCTCCCACATGTCACCTTCCTTTTTTTACTTTTTCCTTCCTCTCTTTTTTTATGCTCACCTCTCATCCAAGTGTTTCTTATTTCCTTGAACTCTTTTCCTTTAAGTGTGCTTCAGATTTTTACTTAGAGCTTTATACTAGGTAATTGGTCTGAACTAGTAAGCTAGCATTATGCAGAATAGCTCAAATTTATTACCTAAATTAATCAGGTAATTTTAAACCGCAACAGTAGAAGTAATGGGTTGAAGACAGGTTGCCAGCAGCAACAATTGATTTGTTATTATTAATATGTCTTTGGTATCTGGGCTGTCATCATAATTAAATCTAATTTGCTATGTGGGCAATTCATTGGTTAATTAAAAGTGAATTGTTTGTTTTTATATTTTAGTCACAGATACGCTGTTTCTTTTTAAATGTGGAAATAACTACAGCATACAAAATTGAGTCAATTAATAGGTTTTAATCAGAGGCCACCGATCTCCCCATTTTTTTTTTACATGCATGTGTGACAGTTGACATCATAAAGGGAAGTTTTTAATCCTTTCCATCCACTAAAGAAAGAAATCCTGGAGCAAAGATGTTTGACAGTGTTCTGTTAAAATAAACGATTCCTAGATTTGATTTGATTAGAAGTTAATTCTGCTCATCTCCTCAAGTGAGAAAGAGAAAGTGTTCTGTTACACATTAACCTAAACCGTTCAGGTATAACTATAACACAGATTTTGAACAGATATGACACGGTATGTTCACCCTCTGTATGTCTGTCCTCAGTGATGATCAGGGCCACTCGTACGACCTCTCCCCTCTGGCTATGAACTCTCGAAATTGGGAGGTGGAGCACCATACAGGGGACACGAAGACACGTTTTTACATCAACGTCTGCAGGTCACTGGTGCAGCAGGGAGGTCAGTGTGCATGCTCTTGCACTTGTGTTCTTTATTCAATAATACTATAGCATCCAACTCTGGTTTGTTATCAGAATTCAAGTTGCAAGAGAGCGTTTTGTAACTTGAAAATCTAAAACTGTCCTAACAAATCCTCTGCTCACCTTGTGACAGGTTCATGGAAGTGTCCCTCCAGTGCGGCGTCCTGTGTGAAGGTTGGAGATGACTATGTGAATCTGGGGCAGGTGGAGTCTGGTCCTACATGGGACAGACATGTTCTGAAGCTGCAGTACACCAGCGGCCAGGCGTGTCCCGATGGAAGCCGCAACAGGAGCAGCATCATCCGCTTCAAGTGTGACAAAGACAAAGTGGTGAGGGATGCACTCTAGAAATGATCCAGTATATATGTTCGTATTGGACCGATCTACATATCATACGGTCTGAACAGTTGTATGTCAACATCTTGCCAGTACGGGACTCAGTCATAAATGAACCTATAACTGAGCATATGCACTGTTTTTGAGGTTTTCTTGTGTTAAGAACACCAGGGCGATATTAGACAAATGATAAACGTGTGTTTCTATCTCCCATCCAGGACTCCCGGCCTACTCTGATCTCAGCCATTGAGGACTGTGTGTACAACTTCCTCTGGTTAACAGCTGCTGCCTGCCCTCTAAACAGCACCCAACACAACAACTGCAGGGTCACCAACCCTGCTACAGGTCAGGCATTCAAAATAAATCAGCAGTTCTGTACACATTGTACATGTAAATATATACTTACATGTTAATGGTATGTTCTTATCACGTTACTGTCTGGTGACAATAGAAACTGGATCAAAACATGTAAAGTAGTGTAAAAATGGCATGACAGACTTACAAAAAAAACTTCTCATGCAATGTACATGAATAGAGCGATACATTTGTATTTTTTTATAAACTGCGACCCTCCTCTCCCCAGGTCATTTGTTTGATCTCAACACCCTGAAAAAGGAAGGAGGTTACATTGTGTACGATCATGAGGAACACAGGAAGATGTTCCGCATGAACATCTGTGGAAGCATTCCCAATGCTGGATGCAGCCCTGAAACCGGTACGTATTTCCAGTGACTTATAATTTATCATGTTTCAATTAACTGAAAATGTGCATGACTCTGCTGTGTGTACTTTATATCCTCTTGATAAAATGTGAGAAATATCTTGACAAAGGCATCGTTGCCGGGACAGGATAGACTTGCAAAGTCAGCAGCCAAATTTCTCTTCAGTCACTCAGAGGCCCAAAGGTCACTTGCTTACGTTTAAGCATTTTCAGTGTGCACACACAAAAATCACTTTGCAATCAGATCCACCTTTAACCAGTCAGAGCTGATGTGACGTTACTATCTTAACCCTTGTTCACTGGTTGGTGCAGCTTCCAGCTCAATTCTTTTTCAGAGTCACTATTGGTTTTTGATCGGAATACAAATGTTTAAAAATATGTAAATTTATATTCTTTAAAATCCAATGAACATTTTCTTTGAACATGAAGAGGATATTTGCATTGGGACATTTTTAATGTAAAATGTGTAATCCTTATTTTACTCATACAGAACTGATTAAAAAAAAAAAACAAAGTTATGATGCCAAACAAAATAACATTCTAACCAGAGAAAAAACTGCCAGAAAGAACGCGGAGCCTCGAAGACTTCAGCTTATGTATCTCCTACAGATGCCAATTCTTTGTGAAAAAGACACTTTATGTTTTATTTCCTCATAAAAATAAGCTTTCCGAATTCCAATAAGTGGAGATTTACAGCAAAAGAGGAGAGGGATCCATTACAAATTCATTTATTTCTCTCCTGGTTGCTGTTTGTTCTAGCTTACATATTTGTGTGGTTTATGTAACACTGAGGACATGCGTCACCACTGTTAACCGTTAAATATTATGTAGGAGGCCTGAAATTCCAGTACTTCTCAAATTATTGACTGCTCTTTTACCCGGACTGTAATAGGTATTGCACAGGAAACTAAACTGGAAGGCACTAAGGAGCACCACAGCTTCCAAGGTTATTCAGCTTTTGGGGTCCCTTTCTTCAGCCGTACAGTCCAAACTGAGAAATCTTAGTGTTACATTTGATCATAACATGTATTTTGATCAACATATCAAATCACTGACCCGCACGACCAGGTCCAGCAGGATGTCGCACATCACTCCTATTTTATACTCATTACATTGGCTTCCGATCAAGTTCAGGATCCAATTTAAAGTTCTTGTTCTGACTTATAAAGCTTTGCATGGTCAGGCACCTGTTTATATCTCGGACCTGCTCCATCCGTACACTGCTAACAGGTCCCTCTGGTCTTCTAACCAGGGATTACTGGTGGTCCCACGCACTCGCTTAAAAACTCTCCAAACCTGTGGAACGCCCTTCCTATTGTCATACGTTCTGCAGTCTCTGTTGAAGCTTTTAAAAAGCAGCTGAAGACTCACTTGTTTAAATTAGCTTTTGACTCATGTTTGTAACTTTGGGTTTTAGGTTTTAATCTTTTAAATGATTTTCATTGGTCTTTCAATTATTTTTTCCTTGCTTATTTTCTGTTGGATCTTACTGTATTTTTACAAATGTTTATCATGGAAGCACTTTGTGACTTTGTCTGTAAAAGGTGCTATATCAAATAAGCGTGTTGTTGTTGTTGTTGTTGTTGTTGTTGTTGTTATTATTAAGGGGAGCCCATAACGCAGCCGAGGCTGCAAAATATGTCTGAATATGTAAATTAGAATTATGAGAATGTTTAGGAATGTCAATCATCACAATACACATTGATAGACAAATATGGGATGCATGTGCCAAATTTCTTTTTTATTAAAGTGAGTGCATCAGATGAAGAGAAAATGGCAAAAATGTATAACATTTTGATTATTATTATTATTATTTTTTTTTTTAATTATTTAAAAAAAAAAAAGTATTCTCAGTTGAATGTGAATCTATTCACTTGCTCATTGGCTCCGTTGCCCATTAAAAATTCTAAAATATATGCATATTGTGTTGTAGCTGTGTGTATTAAGGATGCCACGACTGCGGTGAGCGGCGGGCAGGTGAGCAGCAAACTCTCATACAAGGATCACGTTCTGGAGCTGACGTACGAAGGAGGAAGTTCCTGCCCAGCAAACCTCAACCTCAAACACAGCACCATCATCAACTTCATCTGCAGGTACTTCCAACTTCTCCTGTGCCCTTTTTGCCTTAGTTTTTTTTTTTTGTATTACCGTTTTCCTTTTTGGCCTCTGGCAGTGAGAGTAATCACACAAACACTATCCATGTGCTTCAGAAAAGCAGCATGATCACAGAAGGCTTGTATCATGTGGATGCGCTGACACCTTTGCTGTCATTACTTAGAATTCCTCATGGGGGAGACAGAAACTACGCACTATAGCTTTAATGGTTACATTTTATTTTTTTAATGTATTTATTATTTTGACTATTATTTCAGCTGTCAGCTGCTTGAAATTTTTGATGATCCTTTTTGCAAAACACCTGTAATGTATCTGTCATGTTAACACTGAAATATCTAGCTGTGTTCTGAGTATTTACATTGTGTTTGTACAGGCCACCTGACATGGGCTCGGCCCCTCCAGAGCCTGTTCTCATCGACACCGACGATAAGACTTGTACACACTTCTTCTCTTTCCACACACACCTGGTCTGCGAACAGCCAGTAAGTATGTCTGTGTACATTATGATGAGTCGGAATATGCTCGGCCTGTTTCATAAAGTAAACCAAATTCAAATGTTGGGAAACTTTTGGGTAGAGAAGGTCGTTCCATCCCACACAGCGAAGAAATAACAAAAGCAATGTGCTTTCGTTGGTAATTTAAATCAGATGTATGTTAAGTTATGCATGTGTTTGCAAGTGTCCTGTGATATAACTACCTCAACATCACAAGATAACAGCCTCAAATTTTTTGTCAAAAACATGTCTTCATAGTCAGAAAAGATGAATGATACGTGCATCTGAACAAAGTCATACCGTTGTTATTATCTCCACTTTTGTTGTGGTCATATTGACTTTTCACAACAGAAATAGGATACTGTAAAGAACTTTTATATTTTGACGTTATTCCCACATAGTGAAGTGAAAAATATGGAGCATTCCTTCGCAAATTAGCACCAAATTGGCCATTTGAAAGAGCAAATTAAATTCCAGTTGAGTGTACTCTGCTTGTCAACCATAATCTAAGGAGACAGGAATGTAGCATTTATTTATGTGGTGCTTTAGGAAGCACCGGATTGTCTCTGACTCACAGAAAAATTCCTAAAACTCAAGAGGATCAAAAGAAGAAAATATTCAAAGAAAAGTTTCTACAGCCATTGTGTGTATATATAATAAGATGGTTGAATTCCTCGGCTTTGACTTTGGCTTTCTAGCTTTGCCCACCTACTGTTACTGTTCATTCATAAAACGCTACAAGGATGTACCACTGACATTTATTTTTGTCCTTTTTATTTAATTACTTTTCAGGTAAAGTGTTCAGTCCAAAATGGCTCTGCTCTTATTGACTTGACTCCTCTGATTCATGTCAGTGGATACTACACAGCAACAGGTCAGTGGGCCGAGGTTTCATTAACACTCAGATACAGATATCGGACTTCTTGAGATTTTTGCATGCAAATGAAGTACAATATGCATAATTTATCGGGCTCAACATTCATCCAGATTCATTGTTTCGATGTTCCCGTTTCTACCCTCTTTTCAGACGAGACAGTGGACCTAAGTGACAGATCTCCAGACTTCTACATCAACATCTGTCAGCCTCTAAACCCCATCCCCGGGGTCACCTGCCCTGCTGGAGCTGCCGTCTGTATAGATCCTGATAATGGACCTCCTGTGGTAAGACGCTCACAAGCACAGACTAACACACATTCTCCTCCACACTCTTTCCATACAAGGTAAATAAAGGAAAATTTACTTGGACCTCACTTTCATGTGGATTGATGCCTTTATTATCAAAAACCAGAGCACTGACTTTGGAGTGACAGCATGTTAAAAGGTCCGATTGCAACAGGACAACAGACACGGCTATTATAGTGACTAGTTTTTGGTTGACATCTTGATGTTGTTCCAGGTATTATTGTCACACAGGAAATATGTTTTGGTTGCCCAAAATAATGTGCTGAAAATGCACACTAGGGTATTCTTTTTTTTTTTTGTACCACAGAATACATTTAATGACAAAAATGACAAAAAAATAAAATAATTTAATTCCAAGATCTTAACCAAATAAATGTTTAACACTTGGGGAAAATGCACTTTATGATATCATCCACGTAGCATCCATGTTGCGCCTCAGGCCGTACTTCTGTTTTTTGTATGATGATTATGATGATCCTTTTTGTCCTGTCTCTTAAGTTTGATCTGTTCTTACTGTCTATTTTCAATAGTTTTGCCTCCACCATTTTCTCCCTTTAATTCTCTGTCTTCTTGTCACCTAAAGGACATTGGGCGAACTACCAGCGGCCCTGAGATCAATAACGCAACAGGGGAAGTGTCCATCACTTACAGCAGCTCCACCAAGTGTGCGGCAGATCCCGCACAGAACTACACTTCGACCATCATCTTTACCTGCCAGAGAGGCCTGGAGCTGGTCAGTCAGCCCTTTCATGTTTGACTTTTATGATATGGATACTTACACATGCACTGTGACTTTACTTCTCTGAGGATTTTGTTCATCCTTTTGAAAGCAGTGATCTTTTTTTATCTTTATCCAGGGCTCTCCACAAATGCTCAAGCTGCAGGAATGTGTCTATTTGTTTGAGTGGGCGACCCCTATAGTCTGTTCAGATGCCACCCACACAAACACCAGCAGTTGCCAGCTCACAGACTCCCAGCTCCAGTTCACCTTTGACCTGTCCACCCTCTCTGGTGACGTCCAGGTGAGCTCATAGGCTTGTTGTCTGTCCACCAAGATTTTTTTATTTTTATTTAACCAGGTAAGCCGATTAAGAACACATTCTCATTTGCAAGGACGATCTGTCAAATTTACACATTCATACCTGGAACCTGCCTAGTACAACCACAGTCTGATCTGCTGGCCACTGAGCAGCTCCACTGGAGTTAAGGGCCTTGCTCAAGGGCACCTCAGTGGTGCTAATGAGGGAGGGACAAGCGCTGCTCTTTCACTCCCCCCCGATTTATCCTGTCGGTCTGGGGATTGAACCTCCCGGTCACAAGCTTGCCTCTCTAACCTTTAGGCCACCACTGCCCATACATATATTTGACTAAAGGTGTACACGAAAGTTCCCTTCATCTTGTTAATATTGTTTTGTTTTATATGGTTTGTTTTACATTTCACTATAGCTGTAATATTCTTTTCTGTGAAGGTATTCAGTTGTTAAAAATTGTAATAATGTTAATACTCTGTATGTCAGGTACCGGCGGGCTCCAGCATCTACCACATCAACGTCTGCGGCTCAGTGGCAGAGCTGGCCTGTAAAAAGAGCACAGTTTGCCGGGTGTCTGGTTCTGGTTCAGACAAGTCAGCCTCATCATTTGGCATCAGCAAGGCCATGACGATGGACTTCAAACATGACGAGCAGGCTGTACTGATGCAGTACGGTGGAGGAGATACATGTCCACCAGGTAGGTCTGTTAACCTTACCTTGTGTATGACCACTTCAAAAGGCCCAGAATCGGGCTTTGGACCTTAGGTCTTTCTTTATGAAGATAAAGGTAGAAATCAGAATCTGCATTTTTGGTGCTTTTCCCTTTTTATTTGAAAGTGGATAGACATGAAAGGGGGAGAGAGATGGGGGATGACACTCAGCAAAGGGCAGCAGGTTGGATTCGAACCCTGCGCTGATATTTGTAGGTAGTATAGATCAGATCACTTTCTTACACTGTACATTGTACTCCCAGGAGCAAAATGGATCATACAAATTAGATAAGATGATACTTTTTTTTTTTGTGTCCGGGTTGGCTCAGTGGGTAGAGCTTGCGCACATATACTGAGAGGTTTATGCCTCGACGCAGAGGTCCAGGGTTTGAGTCCGACCTGTGATGATTTCCTGCATGTCGTCTCTCTCTCTCTCTCTCTCTCTCTCTCTCTCTCTCTCTCTCTCTCTCTCTCTCTCTCTCTCTCTCTCTCTCTCTCTCTCTCTCTCTCTCCTCTCTCCCTCCCCCCCATTTCTCACCTAGCTGTCCTATCAATTAAAGGTGAAAAGCCCAAAAAATAATCTTTAAAATAAAAGATTTTTGTCATGTTCTTTTTAGAACTACAATTGAACATTATTTAATGTGTTGTTTGTGTGCTCTAGTGACAAATGAGGGTGAAGTGTGTGTGTTCCCCTTCACTCTCATGAAGAAGTCGTACACAGAGTGCACCAAAGAGGGAAGGACAGACGGCAAAATTTGGTGTGCGACCACTGCCAACTATGACACGGACAAGAAGTGGGGATTCTGCAATGCAGGTGACAGCTTTTTGGCAAGAGAGAGAGGAAGCACATAAAAACACTGAAAGGAGATGGAATGACCACAAAAGCATCGCTGTGAACTCCATTATTACACCAACTATTACTTGTGCTTTGAAAAGTTTATGTAAGAGATTTAGAACTTCAAAAATAGAGCAGGCAGACAGGAAAGTAGAGTGATAACAAATCAGTGAGCAAAGTTGAAAAATGTCCACAGTTTTTAACATAAAATGCCTAATCTCTCACCATTTCAAAGCACCTGTGTGCATTTTTTTTTTTTTTTTTTTTTTTTTTTACTAAAAGCTTTTTCTCATTTGTTTAAATGTTCCAAAATGCTTTTGTGTTTTTACATTTGATCACCTTTTCATTAATTCTCTCTTTACTGAAAACCATGCTGCCGTGCTCTCTTTCTTCCAGTTTCTGGTAAGCGTCAGTCCTCCATATTGTTTACCTGCGACCAGTCTGCAGGCCACGGCTTGCCACAGCTGCTCTCGGAGACGGAGGGTTGTTCAGCCACTTTTCAGTGGCGCACCAGTGCTGTTTGTCCACCGGTGAAGATGGAGTGTAAGCTGGTCAGCCAGCATCAGACCTTCGACCTCCGAACCCTGTCCTCCCTCACTGAGCCGTGGAAGTTTAGCTACCAAGGAGATTCGTAAGTCTGGCTTCAGTCATGGTTGGGCACTGTGTCCACGTCTAATGTGTAGGGGTGTGACGAGACACTCGGTTTACGAGTTGAGACGAGACATGAGATTGGGTTCAGGAGAACGAGACCAAAAACTTAAATTAAGAAATATGACTGGAAAAATTGTCTTTTATTCAATCGAAAGTCACAAAATGAAAAACGACTGCACTGTGAAAGGTTTTGCCAAACTCAAATGACTGGCTTCTCTCCTTTATAACTAATCTCTTTAGACCCAATAACTGCAGCGTGAGCTTCTAACTTCTAATTGAAGCTGTATGACCTTCTAACTGAACTGAACACTATTTTTAGTCTTATTTTTGAAGTGCAAACCATAATCAAAGTAGTACTTTCAATAATCAAAACATTAACAGAGACTGACCAGTTTATTTCTTTAAGCATGATACGCCGCAATGCCTAACATATGTTTTTTCAGGAATAGGAGCATGTCCACGTTCTCTATCATACGTCATTCCATATGTACGGTGGAGAGATTTCTCTTCTCTCAGAGAACTATGGTTACAACGTAACCAAGCGTTTCATTGCAGGCTGCTCTTGTATTGATTTATGACCATTTTAAGACGACGGGAGAACATTTATCTGTTTAATATCATTAAACGTAAAGTTAGGTTTTGCTTTCTGCTTCCGACTCATTTAAAAATTGACAGAGAGAGAGCGATCTGCGCGAGTGCTGTACCACACTGAACTGCACGCTGCTGTGTGTGTGTGTGTGTGTGTGTGTGTGTGTGTGTGTGTGTGTGTGTGTGTGTGTGTGTGTGTGTGTGTGTGTGTGTGTGTGTGTGTGTGTGTGTGTGTGTGTGTGTGTGTGTGTGTCAGGCACGAGTGAGTGTGTGAGAGAGAGAGAGCGGCAGTTCTAAGGTTCTAACGCTTGGTTCTACAGGCAGCTTTTTTACAATTGCAACTCGCTACCGCTCTGCAAAACTGAACTCGGCATAAACTTTGGAGAAAGGGCAGGGGATCTTCTATGCTAATGTAGAGGTCCAAGCCAGACTCATCTTCAAAGCCATATGTATTATAAGACCAACCAGGTCAGACACCATCTACTGGCTGCTGCTCACTGCTTTAAATGACCGATATGACGAGACGAGAAATCTCGTGGGACGAGATCTCGTCACACCTCTAATAATGTGTCCTTTTTAAAATGTTCATATTCATTTATGCATGTTATCGTCTTTTATCCTAAATCCAGATAAGACAGGGAAGTCCATAAGGTGTTATAGGATTTAGATGAATACATTTGTTAAATGGATTCTATCTCTAGGTGTTCTTAATTTATTCAGCATGACAGCTCCACCTTCATAGTAGTTGCAGAATTGAGGGGACTGACTAGTCTTTGCCCCTAAATCTAATATACAGGATCAAATTAAATAAATACAACAAATATATCGCTAAAAATGACTTTCCCTGCTTCACAATAGATGCTAGAAAAAGAAGAAATATGGCTGAAATCATGCATATAGGTGAAAAGAATGTGAATATTTCTGACCACCTTAAGCTCTTTAGCCTTGGCTTCCTGAGTCCTGACGTTATTCAAATGACATTATTTCCTCTTGTTGTGTCCTCAGGTATTATATCAACCTGTGTCAGAGTATCCACGGTGGGTTGCCAGGTTGTCCAGAAGGAGCAACCGTATGCCGACGCTCAGCAGCAGGAGTGACCCAGACCCTGGGCCAAGTTTATACTCAGAAAATGAGCTACACTGGTGGGTATTCAAGTCATGTATACGTTTCAGTGTGTCTGATGTTGGACTTTTTGATGACCAATAATGATATTTGCTTGAAGTTTCTAATATCCTAGGGTCACCTTTTGTATATATTTTACGGGTTTTTTTGTCAGTAGAATTGAACAAAAGCTATGGCAATGCATTTTATTTTTTACTTCTATTGTTCCACAACAATTAAACTGAAAACCACCTCAGAATTAAACAGCAAACAGTTCAGACTGTAAAGTAAAGAATCCAATGATAATGAATTAATTTTTGATTTTATGAATTACTTGGAATTGATTATGATGTAGCCCTCATGTGAGCTCTTGTTTTTGTCACTAGTGACTCTCACAGCTGTGTTGTGATTCTGTGCATTAGAAATGTTCATGATCACGGTTCTCAAACTCCTTCTACAGATAGAAAGATCTCTGTCAGTTACTCAGCGGGGGACGATGTCTGTGGTAATGGCGTGAAGGCCAAGACTGTGATCCAGCTGAGCTGTGGCTCCACTGTTGGACATCCAGCACTCATCCGGTAACACTCCACCTCGATGAAATCAGCTGATTGTATGAAAAAGCTCCTTTTAAGATTTTAGCCAGAGATGACATTTTTGGTGAACAACTTTAAGATATTAGTTTATGAAATTGAATAATAATGTAAGTGTCTAAATAAAAATAAGGACAGTAAGGGTATGTGGGTAAAGAAAATGATTTTACATGTTCAAAGTTTATGCCATTCGCACCTACAACTATACGTGATGCTGACATAGACAGTTACCCACGTTCTACAATAACACTCATTTACTGATTGGTTCAGGGATTTCTAACTGCCAGTTAATGACAAAACAGTGACTTTTAAAGTTAAACTTTCACTGGTTAAAGCATTTAAGCACATTCTTAGCAGACTTGATGTTATTCACAGTCACGACTAAGTCAGTTTGTCCGCTTTCAATATAAATGTTATAAGTGTTGAATAGTCTTTCTTCAGCTCTCATTTGTAAAATGTTTTTTGTTATGCGTCTCTCTGTTACGATTAATACAAAAAACAATTTCTATAAAATATATTTTATTTACATAACATTACATGCTTTAACTGGTCCCTTAATGTCTAAAACTGCCAGTTTACCAGCATTTCATAGCTTAAATTCAATTTACTCTGCTAGTTTAATTGGTTTTAGAAGTCTTAAATTTTGCTTTCTGAAATATTCAATGTGACGCCATGCTAAGAGTGTCTCATTTCTATCTGTCGGTGTGAACAGTGTTGATGAGCCTTCATGCGAGTTTGTGATTGGCTGGGAGACTCGCTCGGCGTGTGCGGTGAAGCAGCGTGAGGTGGTGATGGTGAATGGGACGATACAGATTCCTGACACTGGAGCAAGCCTCAGTCTGGGAGCGCTCTACTTCAGGTAACACAAGCGCACACTCAACCTGTCCATTTGTGTCTTAATCCTGCTCCCAGCACACTCTTTTTCATGTAACTGACAAATACCTAACTTTGTTGCATAATTGAGAACTTCTACATTTTATTTTCAACCTACGTTGGTCTTTTCGGTCTTTACCCTTGTTTTTACTCTTCTCAGCCAGCATCAGGCGTCCGGAGACATCCGTCCAAACGGCGACCGCTACATTTACCACATTCAGTTGTCCGGCATCACCAACAACTCCCTGCCCAGCTGTCTCGGTGCCAACATCTGCCAGGTCAAACTCGACGCATCCTACAGACGCAGGATTGGCTCCTCCAGCAATGCCAAGTACTACATTAAAGGTAATGTACTGCTTAGTTTAGTGAAATCAGCGGTGTTAAAAATAATTATATTTCTCCTTGTCTTGAAGTAGTTGAATCAAAAGTAGTTGATTTGGTTTGTCAGTCACCAACACTTTGGTCCAAATCTCCACAACCACTGAATGGATTGCCATGAAACTCGAGGTTTCCTGAAGATAAATCCAATTCACTTTTTTATCTACCGCCACCAGCCAGTCAAAAGTTCCACATCTAAAACATTTAAGTCATTAGAAAAATAAAATTCCAATAATAGGTAAATATTTACCTATTCTGTCGCCCCCATGAGGAATTCTAAGTAATGACAACAAAACTGTCGGCGCGTCCACATGATACAAGCCTTCCGTGACCGTGCACCACCCCCCCCCCCCCCCCTCTCTCCTCCACGCAGCTGCTAGTAGCCAAGGAGGACACGGAGGATTAAAAAAACATGATGGACTCTTCAGAAGAGGTCATTATCTTCACTCGAGTTTCTGCGTGGGAAAGTCACCGGACGACACAATCTTCTGAACATATTCATACTGAGAAATACAGAGAGAGTTGTATGGAGCTGATAGTCTTAATTAGCTTTGTAGCAACTCATTTGGCAATGGCTTGAATGTAACGGATGTTTATTAATATCAAAAAGTTACGTACTAAAGCTCTAAAGCAGATTCCTCTAAAAATCAACAACTGCTTTAAATTTTAGCATAGCTTAGCTATAATTAAAAGTCAGATAACTGTTGTTTTTTTTATAATTCTTACCAAATTACCATGTAACATTAATGGCATGTCAACAACGTCTCTGCTTTCCCATCAGGAGGAAACCTAGATGTGATGGTGCCCTCTGAGTCGAAGTGTGGGCGAGAGAAAACCAAAATGGTGTCATCCACCATCATGTTCCACTGTAACCCCTCGGCAGGCGTCGGCATCCCCGAGTTTATGCTGGAGACGGATGAATGCCAGTATCTGTTTGTGTGGCACACCGACGCTGTGTGTGGCCTCACGTGAGTACAAAACTTTACACTGGAATATAGTTTTTTTACTCCAGACAACAAAAGTAGATTCATGAATGTGTAACTTTTTCTTCGTAATTTTTTTTGCAGAACTGTTAACGCACAGACAGATGACAGCGGCGAGACACCAGTTGTGGCCAGGCGAAGCAAGGCGGCGGGGGTGATGCTGAGCCTCCTGTTGGTGGGTCTGTGTGTCTGTCTGCTGGGGCTTTTACTCCACAAGAGAGAGAGGAGGTGAGACCAAGAGCATACAACAAATGTAGATATGAAAGATGGAAGCAGATTTAAAGTGCGTTGTACAAATTTTAACGAATGCCGGTCCGTCTGCTCATCTTTGTCTTCTAACAGAGAGCTGGTGATCCAGAAGGTTGCTGGCTGCTGCAGGAGAGGAAACCAAGTCTCTTATAAATATTCAAAGGTGTGTTGATCTAATGAATTAATAAATTTGTTTACGCACTTTCCAGTGTGAACGCACTCTTCCAGCCAATAACAGTTTTCGCTTTTAGAGGATGCTGCATCTAAAAACTCTCCTCTTCCTGTGGCCTTTTATGGCTCTGTATCATTTCATCCAATCATAGACAGTGCCACACATCACAAAAATAAAGGTTTGGTTACACTTTACTTGAAGGTATCTACATAAGAGTGACATGACACTGTCATGAATGTGTCATAGACATTATAAACAGTCCTAAATGTTTATGACATAACGCTTCTTTTAGTAAGTGTCATTCGGTTTTTGTCATGACAAGTTAGGGTTAGGGTTGCTCGATGGTGTTTTTTGCCCCCAACGGCTCCTTCCAGGCAGCGCTGCGACCGCTGCCTCCAAGGCACCTAACCCTAACCATAATCATTGGCTAATTGACTTCAAGGCAGCGCTGCGACCACTGACTTCAAGGCACCTAACCTTATGTATGTTGTTACCTTCTCTGCGTTTTTTTTCTTCTATTTTTTCCTTTCTATTTTATAAATCCTTTTCTGGTTCAATTTAAAAATGGACACCCAAAAACCACATCCCAGCTCTAGATCGATCCCTTTTCCTTTGCCCTGTGGTCCTATTGGTGTACCTTGCCCTGGCTTTGTACCCCAATCCCCCATATGTTGGGGTGACAGAGCTGCCTCTACACTACGAACTTAACCATCCATTACTCCACGACATCCCATTCAACTCCCTCAGAAAACCTCTCCCGTTGTTTTCAGATCAATAGGCCAGTGCCATGAAATTATAACCCTTAATCACTAACTCCAACCCTAACCATTACCATAATCATTGCCTAATTGACTTCAAGGCAGCGCTGCGACCACTGACTTCAAGGCACATAACCCTAACCATAACCATAACCATAACCAGTGCCTAATCCTAGTGCGTTCCAGGCCTGGAAGGAGCCGTTGGGGGCAAAAAACACCGATAAACATTAGGGTTAGGGTTAGGTGACTGTGTCATGACAGTGTCATGTGTTCATGACAGTGTCATGTCACTCTTATGTAGATACCTTCAAGTAAAGTGTTACCAAAGGTTTCACTCCAGAAGTGTTTGCCAGGTTACCTGGTAGCTGTTCAGTTCATGTTGTCAGCCGCATGCAGAAGAAGACCTGCTGCTTTGTTCTTTTTTTACATTCTCTCCCCTGCACCTGCAAACCTTTGTAATTACGTAATGCAGATGACTCGCCGACCTGCCACGTGCCTCTCAAAAATTGAGAGGCACGTGGCAGAAAATTGAGTGGCCACACCGATCACGTCCTCTTTTGCCATCACAGCAGCACCTACATAGCCAGCGTATTTTTAAAGACAATTTCATATGCAACAACAGTCTTTGAGGTCACTCAATTCTCAGCTAGTGGTAAAGTTTGAGTGAAGATGACACTTCTTTCAAACAGGTGATTTATTTTCGTCCCACATGATTTGACTCCCTGTTGGTATGAACTTGAAATCCTTAGGTCAACATGGACGAAGAAGCGGGTGACGAAGAGATGGAGTGGCTGATGGAGGAGCTCGAAGCCCCTCCCACGTCCTCTTCCTCATCTACCCACCGAGGGAAGAGTAACCACGGCAACGGTCACATCAAGACCAAGCCAGTGAACACGGACGGTCTGCGTTCGTTCTCGCTGGACGAGCAGGACGACGACGACGACAGCGAGGACGAGGTGCTGAGCGTCCCGGGGGTGCGAGTGGTCAAATCCTCCTCTGGACTCTCCAGGCACTCTTCAGCCCATCGCAGCCCCTTCCTTCAGGTCAGTATCGTCCCAACATCTGTTCTTTCCACTTGGTGCTCAAAACTTCATTTTGTCAGCTATTATTTTTATTTAGTCTTTGTCCTGTGAAAAATTTCCTTGTTAGTTTGTATTCATTCAACATCTTTCTGTTTTTTTTAAGTCAAGTTTGTGTTAGTTGACTTAAAGTCTTATTTTAGGCAAAGAAAACTAACTATTAATGTTAAATTAAAATTGTAATTTTAGTCAATTTAAACTGTTGACATCTTAGTCTTGTTTTAGTCATCAGGTTAAATTGACCATTTTATTAAAAGTGTATTTTGCATAAGCTATTTTTCTTGAATGAAAAACACAGGTAGAATGATTTTAAGAATGCAGCTTTGCAGAATATGTCTGGTCTGGTGGTACGAATTTAAGGAATACTTCCATGGTACATTTGCATATTTATTTTGAACCAACACGAACAACTGGCCTGGGACCCAAGTTCTGATAAAACAAAGCATTTGGTTTTTTTTTTTTTTTTTTCTCAGCCCTTTGTAACAAAAACGGGCCTAAATTATCACCTTGTTTCTTTCTCCCAACTCCTGCTGTTGTAATTGTTAACTTTAGTTTAAATAAGTTACTCAAATAAGTTACTCCGAGTCCTGACTTGTGATGCTGGTGTAGTCTTGAAATGTCGCGTGCAGCACAGGTAACAGAACAGCTGCATTTAAGAAACTCTTTTTGTCAACGGAAAGTTTGTATTTTTTAATCTACATTTTTGTCTTATGTCATCAACAATATTGCATGTTCATATAGTCCCAGTTAGTGTTTGATGATATCAGTGCCGTTTCGTCATCATTTTGTCTTCGTTGTATTAAAAAAAAGGTTGTGGACGAAATCATTTAGTCATAGTTTTTGCTAACGAAACCAACACTGCTCAAAGCCTCACAGGAGTCCTTCATTTCAGGAGGAGAGTGATGAGGACCTGGTCGGCCTCCTGGACGAGTCGGAGAGGAAGAGGAAGAGCAAGAGCAGCAAACCTCGCTCCTCAGGCCTTAATCACGGTAACGACACAGCAGGCAATAGGAAACGGGACGAGGATGACAGTGATGAGGACCTCCTCAGGGTGTGATGTCACTTCCTCCATCCCTCTCCTCTCCACAACCAATCTGAACTATTCTCTCTCAGTGAATGTCTCCATAACAGCAACAATGAAATACAAACAACATAGAAAGCAGAAAACCTTTCCTCTCTTATGGGATTTTTGTTTTGTTGGACTGCACCTTCACTCGGCCTCAGACTCTCTCCAGTCCAGTCTACGGACTGTCGATGTTGGCACATGGTTTCTTATTTATTGATAGCTGATTATTTGTGTAAGTGTTCTGCAGGCCGTTTTGGACCTGTACCCCTATTATCTTATATTTTATGTCATAATTTTTAAATGAAATAGTAAGTTGCTTTACTATAGTTACTTCAGTCTTAACCATGATTCTCTAATATAGACTCTAAAAATTAACCCCAGAGGCACAATAAGCTTTCTCAATGTGTTGACTCTGCAATGAGGCATGTCAGTGAAAAGATGTCAATTAAATATTTTTCCTTTCTTCTAGAATTTTTTGAAATGAAGTTGTGCCATTGCTTTAGCACTTTATTGTAGCATTGATTAACTGACAATAATACTGTCGACACTGAAAAGAAAACTTGGGCTACATTTGGAGTTGATTTTTGGTTTAGATTTTTAATGTCCGGGACTGTATTTCATAACTGTGGTGAGACGTACAGTTAAGTAGCTCAATAGTGAAACAATTCAGCAGAATTTGGGATAAAAACAACAGCTATCAAAGAAACTAGAAGGGGGGGAAATGGGTTCAGTTCCCTGGACGGCGGCAGTGAAGGTGTCGGCTTGTGTTGTTTCAAAAAGGGAATGAAGACACCCGTTTGTCTTTTCTTGCTGTTTACAGTTGCTATAATAGCAGATGTTTCCTCTTTCTTTCCCCTTGAAAAGAAAGCGCAATGCCTTCCTGATGATGAACTTAGTTTGCATTTTCATCGATGAATCATGTCCGATGACAAATAGATTTTTTTTGTCTTGCTTTGATCAGAGACATTGTACATAGAGGATAATGTTCAATAATATGGACGTTTTGTTTGTTTGTTTGTTGTCTTCACCGGTGAATTGCTCAGACATTTGTTTTTACGATTATTTAAATTGTTGTCTGCTCCGTCTGAATCGCTGTTCTGTTTAGAAACATAGAGATGGCCTTAAGTGTGAATGGATGGTCGACGCAGACAGAGGTTGAAAGTGAAACTTGAGATGTTAGTTTAGGTTGTGTTCCCCCCCCCCCCCCCCCCCCCCCCCCCCCCCTTCCCCCACTCCCCTCCCGCCAAAGCCATATTTCTCCTGCCACCGCTGGCACTAATGTATGGAAGTTGGGAATTATGTTTTCCGCTTGCACGCTCTCGTACATTAAAGTCTCAGTTTTGGTATTCAGGTCTGTGATTGTGGATGTTGCTGCATAAAAAGTTTTAACTTGGTAAAGCCAAGTTTTTGCAGTGCCGAAATCAGCCATTTTTAGCCAAATGCATGTGACGATGAGACAAAAGAAAGAAGTAAAGCATTAATGTATCAAGAATGCAGGCAGTTTACTTACATTTGAGACATTTTCTGCTTAATAATCAAACTAGTAGTTTTACAAAAGATGTCGGTAATGATAGGAGATGCAAGGCCAAGATATTTTGGTATAGTACCGGTAAATCAAACTGACTGCAGTGTTGCCACATAAGAGTGATGTGAGTAAGCCTACACAGTATAAACGGAGAGTATTTGTGTGCCGTCCCACTTGCAAGTTCTTCTCTTTGGTCCCAGACAAAGAAGTTGTTGTGAAGTTGGTGTCTTTTAAGTTTATACAATTAGGAAGCAGACTTGGTGAATTTACAAACTCACAAATAGCTAATGAAAATATTCTTTAGTTGCAGACTATTCTACTTATATCAGTAAACATGGAATGGGACTTTCAGTAAATGCACAACCCTGGGAGAATACCTATTGATTCTTTTTTATTGATTTGCAATCATAAAAATAGAGCGCTCACACAGACTAAATATGTATTCGATTATGTCCATTGGTTACATTGTGTACACTACGAAGGGGAATGACAGTAAATTCACTTAGGGTTTTTTTCTGAGTATTCAATCCACCAAAACTAAAGTTATTTATTTAGTTTTTAATCAGTTATGAATTGCTAAAATCTCGTATCAATAAAGAAGGGTCACATTCAGGGTATTTTCAAAGCTTTCTACACACGTTTTTGTAGGATGCCACTTGTCCAAAAAATGACAAAAGGATAAAAAACAATATCTTGAAATTGGAAACAGTATTTTATATGGATACATTTGGGATGTGCCATAATATTTAACAAATGGAGAACATCATCATGCTCCTGTCCCTGTGCTGTGGGTGTTCAGTAACTTGTTTTACCGTGTTATTATCTCTGTGATCACAAACTAGAATGGAACCTTTCAGAAGCAATTTTTTGGCTAAAATTGTCAGACTCCAGAAAGGTCAAGAAGAACTAAAGCTTTGTTCACATTATCTTGTCATGTAATCTGTTAATTTTTGAAGGTCTGTTGTAGCCATATCATTAAACGACTCATCTGAAATTGTGTTTTACTCAAAGTGAAATCTACCATTGAGAGCATAAACAACGAGGTGCAGGTTTCCAAAGAACAGTTCAATTAGTGCAGTTACAAGTGAAATGTCAACTATCCATATTTATTATTACATTAACCTTTTAAAAGTCTAGCAAGAGTTGAAATGAAATCAAGCTTATTGTTGGCTGACTTTAATTTTAAACATTTATTCAGCATGTGGACCTCAGTGGTTTTTACTTGCTGACCCTGTTAGAAGGAGCTTTGAACTACATCTACCTGTGTTTGGCACTTTGTATTGAACTCATGTCTCCAGAGGAGACGTCGTAGCTCTCCTCATTACAGAGAAGCAGATGGTACTGTTTAGTATGTGAAGTCCTTTTTTTTTTTTTTTTGCCATCGTTGCATAAAGTCTGTTTCTGCTGTATTTAGCAACCAAAGTTAGTGCGGCTCATCTGCATGGTACTGTACTGAACCTTCTCATTCCTATGGAGATATTAATGGACATTCTTGTGCTTTTTTGTCTACGCACGAGCAGAGAACTGCTTTGGATTACGTGAAACTAATTCAGAGTTTAATCCAGACAAACAAGCTTGGAGAATGTAGTGACTAAGAAAGCACAAGAAATTTTCTGTGATGATTCCGTACTGTGGGAGATCATTCTTATGTTTTAGTTGGTGTAAGTTATATTGTCTGGTATGTTTTCTCAGCTTTTCTGCTTGTTTTCCTATTTAAAGAAACATTGATGTAAAAAATATTGCATTATTTGAATAAATAAGATCCGCTGTTTATCACTGCTGTGGTTTAATCACACAATACTCTGACTAATAATAGGACGCAGTCCCACCTGCTGACTTAACTTGGACTTGTTTTGGATTACTGGTAAATTGGTTTGATTTAGTTGGAATAACTTGAGACTTGATTTACATTTTTCTGAAGTGACTTGAGACTTTGACTTGTCTGGAATTACTTGAGACTAGACTTTGGCTTATCTCGAAGAAGTTGAAGTATCTCGAAGGACCACAGACTTGAATGGAACTCGTCTCGAAGAACTTCAGATTGCACTTGTTTTGAAGGACTCGTAACTTGTCTTAGACAAGTCTGGGAACATTTGGGAGGACTTGAAATTTGACTTGCACTCATCTTAATGGACTTAACACTTGATTTAGACAAAATTTGACTTGGACTTGTCTTGAATTTGTCTAATGTATCCAACTTTTTCAAGACATGACCTAAGACTTAAAGAAACACCTGGCCTTTGCCTGAATAGGCACCAGGATCCCCCCCCCCCCCCCCCCCCCCTGCCAGACAGAGCTCAGATCTTTATGTTTAACAGACTGCCAGAGACTACATTTTAAATGTTGACTGATTAACATTACTGACCGGCTTCACAAGGAGGCCAATGTTTTTGCATTTATGTTGACCCCAAAGGACACTTGGTGTGACGTCTGTGATAGCAAACTTGTTTTAATGATCCACTGCACTCCCTGTAAAGCAATTTGCATCTTTTCGGGAGACCTTTGCTCCTGCTTGTCCTGTTTAAAAACTCCAAAACAGACATGTCAGTGGTCACTGCAGAGGGAGGGTTAGAATACACACTGACAAGCTGTAGGCACTTGGACACATTAGTCTAGAGTGTTTGGTTCATTTAAAGAGAGAGAAAAAACACCTTTGCAGCCATGACCACCTTTGACGAGATCTTGGAAGAAGCGGGGAAGTTCGGTCCCTATCAGAGGCGTATCTTTGCCATGCTGTGCTTGTCGTCCATTCCCTTTGCTGGCGTGTATGTTGGCATCGTTTTCCAGGGTTTCACCCCGGATCACTGGTGTCGGGACTCAGAGGTGGTGGAGATGAGGCAGACGTGCAGCTGGAGCTTGGCGGACAGTCGCAGGCTGATGTTACCTCTGGTCAACAGCTCTGGAGGGCTGCAGCAGGGCAGCTGTGAGCAGTACGAGGTGGACTGGAACACCACGACACTCAGCTGTGACACACAGAAACTGGACCTCAGCATAACTCCTACAACTGCCTGCAAAGATGGCTGGGAGTACGACTATAAGGGCAGACAGTCCTTCGTTACCGAGGTTAGTAACAATGCAGTGCAATATGTTGTAGCTTGGAAAAATATAGCATCTTTGTGCAAATGTAGTATTTTTCTAATTATTCTGATTGCCAAATGTTTAAGGAAAACGGTTAGTGCACTCCTAAGTGTCACTGTATATGAATAGTTAAACATTTTGGAATTTGCTTTTGTTGAGTTTAAAAAAAGTTAAAACAATGCTGATGTTTTGATAACAATGTACTTTTATGTTTTCATGTATTCAAGGTACGCTGCAGCTGGGTTAGGCGAAAAGTTTGTTCGGTGTGTTCCATGCCGTCGTCCGTTGGAGGAGCTGTCAGCCTTCATTTAGGCCGACCTGACATGCTCAGTCAGAGACAGGGCAGTGTGGACTCACCCGGAAATGGCAAGCGGGATGACCGTGACTAAGCCTCTCAAAATCGGACAAAAATCTTTTAAACTGACCTTTAATCGATCTGAAATAAAGACGTTGATCTGAAATGAACACAGATTCAGCAACTGCATGGCCATTAATGGCCGGTTGAAAAATCCAAAATCCGGAAGCAGCCGCCAGACGCACGTGAAGCATTCGTCCAATCAGCTGCCTTTTTTCGTTTTGGGGCGGCAATACAGATTAGCGCCGCCTGCTGTTATGGGGACTTATTACGTCTCGTTGCTTTGGTGTGTTCCGAGGCACTTTTTTGACCAACTCGGGGAGACTGATCAGTCCAACTGCCTTTTCTGCCAACGGTCGGCTGTCTGGTTGGTCTGTAACGGCCTTTAAGTATGAAGCTAGAGTCAACAGGTGATTAGCTTAGCATAATGAGTGGAACTAGGGGGAAACGGCTAGCCTGGCAATAGCTGAAGTTCAAAAACTCACTCGCCATCACCTCTAAAATTCACTAGTTAACATGTTTTATCTTGTTTGTTTAATCCAAAAATGTCAAAACAACAAAATATGGTTACAGGTGGAACAAGGACATATAATAATAATAATAATAATAATAATAATAATAATAATAATAAGATAAGATAATCATGCGAAAATAACAAATGGTGTGCATGTTTGTGACTTATTCATTGTTTTTTTAATCTCCTTATTTCCTCCACAAGGATCTTATGTAATGTTGTCCCACCTGTTCAACATAAGCTCCTTGTAGAGGTAATCGGGAGATCGGAAAATCAAAATCACAAACATGCACACTATTTCTAACTTTTCCACTCCAGGAAAGTTTTTAAAATTACTTTTTTGTTGTTTTAAAGAGTTTTCAGGAAAAATATAAAAAGAGAAATAAATGTTATGATTGACCTTGTTTGTTTGTGTGTTGTCCCAGTTTGACCTGGTGTGTTCAGATGCATGGTTGGTGGATATGTACCAGGCTACTCTCAATGTGGGCTACCTGGTTGGGAGCATCGCATTTGGCTACCTGGCCGACCGGTAAGGTTAAGATTTGAAACACCATTGTGTCTGTCATCTGTCTACCGGGTTTCATTTTGATGTGGTTAATGAGGAACAAGTACGAATGGAGATGGGTTCTATATCATTTGAAAGTGATGCCTGAAGCAATAGCTACGCCACTTGTTTGTGTCTTTGCTTTTCAGGTTTGGCAGGAAAATGAGCTTCCTGATGTCCAACCTGATGAATGGCATCGCAGGAATCCTGGTGGCCGTGGCTCCAAACTACGTGTCTTTACTGGTTTTCAGAACACTCTACGGGTTCGGAGTGAAAGGAGGTTGGATGTCCGGATACGTGCTGAGTAAGAACAACATTTAACCTTACAGCTGGGATTTATTTATTTTTCAGTTGTGACTCCAACAAAGTTAAAGAAACTACAAACACATCTTGAGCATGGTTCTTTTTCTTCCCACTTTCAGTCACAGAGATCGTGGGGGTGGAGTACAGACGCACAGTGGGAGTCATTTACCAGATGTTTTTCAGCATTGGCATCCTCCTCCTCCCTCTGCTCGCCTACTTTATCACAGACTGGCGCTGGCTGCAGGTCGTCATCACCGTCCCCTACATCCTCTTCCTGTCATACTACTGGTAAGAAACTTGTTATGCTTTGATTTCATGCATTACACAGAAAGTGAAGTCTTAAACCAAGATTTAAAAAAAAAAAGAAGAAAAAAAAAACAGTTTAAAAGACATCATGCCCAAAAAACTAACTAAATGTTTGTATTTGCAGGTTCATCCCAGAATCTCCAAGATGGCTTCTCTCTCAGAAGAAAAAGTCCAAAGCTGTGGAGATCACTGAGGCCATGGCCAAAGGAAACAAGATGACCCTGTCCAAGAACATCGAGGTAGCTGCTGGTGCCAACTGTGTCCAGTTCACTAAAACAGCTACAGACAGACAAAATGCATGCATCTGTAAAAATATAGTTTAGGATAAGACTAGGCATGGGCCGGTATACGAGTCTGACGGTATGATAACCTGCAAAAATATCACAGTTTCACGGTATTGTGGGACTGCAATTACGTAAGGGCCCTGTTCATGTTGCACCGACATTTTAATTGCATTTTGTGTCTGTTAAGAGGCACAAAGGCACTCTAAAACTTGCCCGACAACTGCTGTTTTAGCTCAGTGGAAGCTTGTAGGCGTAGCTGCAGCTACTTTGTGTTGACCGCACCGATTCAGCTCGTTTTTTTTTTCAATCGACTGTATTCATATTGACTCACATATTTATAGCGATCAAGATTAACGTACATTTTTATTTTTTTTTTAAATGTCTGTGTAAAAAAAAAACTTTTTTTCCCCCCATTGAACACACTGTATTTTATTTTTAAACACACTGCACACTGGCAGGGAGACAGATTACTAAACTGCAGTTTCTCTCCTTGACCACTCAAAAAACAGCTCATACCTCAAGAACGGTATGACGGAAAATATTAGTGGTTTTGAAAACTTGACTTTTTCAAACCGTGGTATACCTTGAAACCTGTAAACGGCCCATGCCTAGATAAGACACACACTTTGGTATTGCTTCAACTGAAATAACTTTTTCATGCTTTAACACTGCTTCCTCTAGATTTAAATTGTCCATTACATTACATTGTCCAGTTCATTCGAACTACAGATCCGCTACCCGATCTGGCAAACTTGCATAATGTAATGTCATAGACAATTCCGCTTTCAACCTGTAGGGGGACCGAAGCGGGAAAAGTTACATAGTGTTGCTTTAAGAGGTACATTTTTGTATTTAATTATTTATTACAGCTTCCTTTCCTCCCCACTTTATTTGTGACCTCTTTATTTTGTATGCAGTAGATGCACAATATACTCTATTTAGTGTAAAACAAATCCGTAAACTATCCAGTAAAAAAAATGTTTAGAAGTGCATTGTTTGTGAAATATCTGAGGGGGGGGGAGAGATCTGTAATATCGGAAAATTATTAGTAGAATATCTATAAACAAATTAGTGCACTTTTGGAAAAATTGCAAAAGCACCAGCTATTTCACAGTTTTTTTACGTACACCAGTTACGTATAATGGAATTAAAAGATCTAAAAGAGGAAAACAGTTGATCTTTTATTTCGGCAGCATAACTCAACATAACTTGAAAATTTTTAAATTGTTTAATCCTGCAGACTTTGAGAGATGATAACGCAGAGTCCTGCACTGCCTCCTTCATGGATCTGATCAGAACTCCAAAAATGAGAAAACACACTTTGATCCTCAGCTACAACTGGTGAGCATGTTTTTTTGTTTTTTTTTGTTTGTTTTTTTAAAGATAATTTTTTGGGGCATTTTCAGCCTTTATTTTGATAGGACAGCTGAATACATGAAAGGGGAGAGAGAGGGGGGGAATGACACGCAGCAAAGGGCCGCAAGTCAGAGTTGAACCCGGACCCGCTGCGTCGAGGAGTAAACCTCTATATATGGGCGCGCGCTCCACCAACTGAGCCCGCATGTTTGTTTTTTTGAAGTTAGAAGTGACCATTTATGTGATGTGGGTCGTTTTTCTTTCAAACATTGGTCTTTGTAATGCTTAAAGTGCTCATATTATGCTTATTTTTAGGTTCATAATTGTATTTAGAGGTTATATCAGAATAGGTTTACATGGTTTAATTTTCAAAAAAACACCATATTTTGTTGTACTGCACATTGCTGCAGCTCCTCTTTTCACCCTGTGTGTTGAGCTCTCTGTTTTAGCTACAGAGTGAGACCTCTCACTTCTGTTACATCTTTGTTGGGAGTCGCACATGCTCAGTAGCTAGGTAAGGACTACTAGCCAGTCAGAAGCAGAGTATGAGGGCGTGCCCTGACAGTACCTAGGTAAGGACTACTAACCAGTCAGAAGCAGAGTATGAGGGCGTGCCCTGACGGTACCTAGGTAAGGACTACTAGCCAGTCAGAAGCAGAGTATGAGGGCGTGCCCTGACAGTAGCTAGGTAAGGACTACTAGCCAGTCAGAAGCAGAGTATGAGGGCGTGCCCTGACGGTACCTAGGTAAGGACTACTAGCCAGTCAGAAGCACAGTATGAGGGCGTGCCCTGACAGTACCTAGGTAAGGACTACTAGCCAGTCAGAAGCAGAGTATGAGGGTATCCTGACAGTACCTAGGTAAGGACTACTAGCCAGTCAGAAGCAGAGTATGAGGGCGTGCCCTGACAGTACCTAGGTAAGGACTACTAGCCAGTCAGAAGCAGAGTATGAGGGCGTGCCCTGACAGTACCTAGGTAAGGACTACTAGCCAGTCAGAAGCAGAGTATGAGGGCGTGCCCTGACAGTACCTAGGTAAGGACTACTAGCCAGTCAGAAGCAGAGTATGAGGGCGTGCCACGCTAGCAGCTAGGCGAGCATTATAACGTGTGTTCCAAAGTGACCACGTTTGTCTCTGAAGTAAAGGCTGGACTACAATAGAGCTGTTTGGAGCAGTTTGTGAACAGTGTTTTCTGTCCCTTTGGGGTGGACTTTGGGCTTTTTCACTTTGTAAACCTATAACATATAACTAACACAATAAAGGAAAGCGATAAAGCCAAAAACCGTAATATGAGCACAAGTATAGCATTGGAAGTAAACTCTCACTATAATTACGATTCTCCCTCCGTCTCTGCCAGGTTCACCAGTGCTGTGGTCTACCAGGGTTTGATCATGAGGCTGGGTATTCTGGGAGGAAACGTCTACATCGACTTCCTCATCTCTGGCCTGGTGGAGTTCCCTGCTGCGCTCCTCATCCTCTTGACTATCGAACGATTCGGCAGACGCATTCCCTTCGCCTTCGCCAACATCGTAGCTGGAGCCGCCTGCTTCATCACCGCCTTGATCCCTGACAGTGAGTATTTGGTGACAGCTGGAGATGGTGAACAAGACATTCAGATGTCATCAGATTAACATTCCTGTCTGTCTTTGCAGGTATGTTCTGGTTTAAGATGGCGGTGGCCTGCATCGGTCGGCTGGGGATCACTATGGCCTTTGAGATGGTGGTGTTTGTCAACACTGAACTCTATCCAACGTTTGTCAGGTAAAATGTACAAACTGTACACACTCTCAGTTGTTTTTTTGGGGAAGGATGCACTCCCAATTTGAAAAAAGTCATCTAGCTCTTGTTTCTACCAAGGTTGACACATTTATTATGAGTCCCTCATGACTAAAGTGCAAAATAAATACTTAAAAAGATACTCCAGCTACTCCATCCTGCTCCGATTTATTCAGACCAAAAAATATACTATTTTGTGTAATTTTAATATTGAGTTATTTATTGATTCAGCCTCTGCTACTTGTTAATTGTACTTGTTCATGTGCTGACAAAACAGCATGCAAAAATGCGAACATAGTAAGAGTTTGTTAGCATGTTATAATGCTAACCATCCATGCTAAAAGTTAACAGGTTAAAAAGCTAAATGTGCACATCTTAAAATGCTGTTATGTTGTTAACATCCAGACGTGGTTACATCCCATGTTAACAGCCTGAGTAATTTAGCATGCAGAAATTAGATCATCCGCATGCAAATGTTGGCATTTAGTTTGACTGATGAAAGTTGAGCCAAATGAGATGTCCTAAAATGGCCACTAAACAGAGGATGAACCCTTTAATTTAGGTAACAGTGTCCCATTTCCAATGGTGTTCCCTAACGCCAAACGTTAAACGTTTTTCTGCATTAGAATATGAAAACTTTAATGTTTCAAGTTACCATCAGGAATTGTTTGTTTTGTGTGGACTGAGCTACGGCCTCATGGGGCTGCCAGCATGTGAATGAAAAATGCATCTCTTAATTGTCAGAAGAGCTATCTAACACGGTGTTTGGAAAAGTAAATATATAATATATGTGCAAATGTGCATGTTATCACCAACTAAACTAAACTATTCAGTTGTTGTTTTGTCTGTAGGAACCTGGGAGTGTCAGTTTGTTCCACTCTGTGTGATGTTGGAGGCATCGTAGCTCCCTTCCTGCTCTACAGACTGGCTGTCATCTGGCTGGAGCTGCCACTCATCATCTTTGGTGTGCTTTACATCCTTATGTATATAAGATGACATAAAGAAATGTTAAAGAAAGACAGCTACAGTAGATTAGGATGTTCTTTAAAAGCTGGTATTTTATACGTAATGTGCTTGGATATCAGATCTCATAACCTTTGTAAAACTTTCATACTGTCGGAGTCAGTGGGACATTTTGAATTGTTGGTGACACCGTTTCTAAAATTGTACGCGTTGTGCAGGCTTTTTGGCCTTCGTGGCCGGTGGTTTGGTGCTGCTGCTTCCTGAGACCAAGGGTGTGCCGCTGCCCGACACCATCGATGACATAGAGTTCCCAGAAACGTAAGTTTCCACAAAGCAAGAAAAGAATGAGGTTCTTTATTAGACACATTTTGGCGCAATCCATAGTGGGCATATGGCTTTGTGTCTTTGTACGTAGTTTATGCATACATGTGTATATCCGTATTCTGCATGCAGTTTCTCACATATTATGTCACATATTATTTTCTAAATAATATACTGTACGTATATTAGATCAGGGCTGCAAGAAAGCCTTTTTATTAATATTGATTAATCTGCAGATTATTTTCTTTATTTACAAAATGTAATAAAAAAAGTGTGAAATGCTTGTTGTAATTTCCCACAGCCCAAAGTGACGTCTTCAGATTTCTAACAGTGTAGAACTCAGACGTTCAGTTTACTATATCACGTATTACAAAGAAAAGCAGCAAATACTCACATTTCAGAAGTTGAAACCAGCAGCTGTTTTCTATTGTTTGTGACTAAAACGATTAATCAACTAGAAAAATAGTTGGCAATCAATTTCCGGTTGATCGACTAATCGATTAATCGTTGCAGCTCTACATTAGATACACGTTTGTCTTTAATGTACATTATGTCATTTTGTGTGTTCAGAGTGAAGGAGAAAGCTGCACTGAGGAGCCAGCAGTTGGCAGACCTGCTGCCCAACGACAGCATATCCACCAACAAAGAACCAGCAGCTGTTTAATCTCCTTCTGTCACCAAATTATTTATTTATGTTGCATTACCCTTGAAGAATTTAGGGTTTAGACTAAACTGCTGTAAAGTTTCTTTGTTACGCCTCAGTGATGAGTGATGACTTATTCAAATATTTGTAAAGAAATGCATGAACTCACATTATTATGTTGTTAGATTTATTATAGAAGTATATTATTAAATTATTAAAGAGTTTTCTTTTAACATCATTTGGGCTCCACATATTTTAAATAAAACATTTAGTGAACATTTTCTCGGACTTAAAGTTGTAACCCTTTTAAGGTTTCAGTTGATTGGTTGATTTGTCTAAAGCAAATGCTTGTCAAGCTGCTACTTTGTCAGAAAGAGCAGCGCTAACCGCAGTGACCTATAAATTGAGTTTTTTTTTTTTTGTGACTTCTTCACAATAAAAGCCAGAACCAGAAGTGCATAAAGCAGTAAAGTGCATAGTAATATACAGAACAAATACTAATAGAATAAATATAGAATAGGGAATACAAAGAACATTGAGGGGTAGATATGAATATGCTACGACATATACAATAGAACCATTCTGACCCTATGCATCACTTACAGTCAGGCAGAATATATACAGTAGTGCAGGTATCAGTACAATAATGGCAATAATCAGCTGGATGTGTAATATTAATATGGCGTATACACTATGGATCAGATAGATAGTAGTGTAAATATGAATACACTATAGTTCAGATAATCACAGTGTGAAAAGTCATTTAACCAGAGTCCTGTTTACCCAATATATTTAGAGATAGATATAGAAAGATATTATTCTTAATCCAAAGACATAAAGTGGGAAGTGTAACTAACTGGGGCAGATAATGGAGCTAAGAGGTAGACAGTGGGTGAAAAAGTAATCAGATATTTTACTTGGTAAACGTAGCACTACTAAAGTGTAAAAAAATCCCTGCATTCAAAATCTTTCCTAATTAAATTACAAAACTATTAACAAAATATACTTAAAATACCAAAAGTAAAAGTACTTGTGCAGAATCTTCCATTAATATCTCATATTCATCCTATTGATGCCTTTATGTGTTCATTATTTATATGTTGCAGCTGGTAAAGGGGGAGCTAATTAAGTATTTTTTTAAACTGCTGTGTAGCTTAACTATAATAATGTATAATCATTTATTATTGTATCGTATCATTGATTTATATTTTGTATTAATAATCAAAATCTGAAAAGAAACTAAAGCTATGAAATAAATGTAGTGGAGTAAAAATACAATATTTGCCTCAAAACTTTTAGTGGAGTAGAAGTATAAAGTAGCACAAAATGGAACTAAAGTACAAGTACTTTAGAATTGTACTTAAGTGCAGTTCTTGAGTAAATGTAGTTCCTCTGATGCTAGACAATGTGACGTGCATAAATTTGTGTTGTGCAACCCTGGAAGCACACTGTACGCATACTAACAGAATTTGCTTTAGCTCGTGCTTGGTTCAGGTTCATTCAATGATTGCGTAACTCCCCGTCTATTATCTATTTAACTCCATTAAACAGTAACATGTTTTCAACACCACTGCAGCTTGAACTATTTTAAACAGGTCTTTTTTTGGACTTCAGCTCCACATCGACAAGAGGGGGAGTGGGAAGCAGGCTTCTGACATTTCACTCTGATCCAGGGTGTGCTGAACAGTATACACTTTCGCCATGGCGACCTTTGATGACCTCCTGGAAGAGGCTGGGAGTTTCGGCCGCTGTCAGAGGCGTATCTTTGCCCTGCTCTGTCTGTTGTCAATACCTTATTCTGGTGTGTATGTCGGTACAGTTTTTCAGAGTTTCACCCCAGATCACTGGTGTCGGGACTCTGCAGTGGTGGAGAGGAGGCAGGCGTGCGGCTGGAGCCTGGCGGACAGTCGCAGGCTGACGGTGCCTCTGGTCAATGTCTCTGGGGTGCTGCAGCAGAGCAGCTGTGAGCAGTACGAGGTGGACTGGAACACCACGACACTCAGCTGTGACACACAGGAACTGAACCTCAGTGAGGTCCCACTTACAACATGCAAGGTGAGACCTTTTTGGATTATTTGGTTCTCTAACAGAATTCCCAGAAATCTTTCGTGGTTTTTTTGTGGATGTTTTGGTGAGATAACAAATATATAAAAATGAGAATTTTCACTTATAATAATAAGCATGCAGATCTAATTTCAATTTAAAGGGGTCATAAAAAAAAAAAACTCACTTTTTCAGTGCTTGTACCAACCCACAATCTGTGAAATAAGACAAGCCAGTCAGGTTTTTTTTGTGGGCTGATTAGATAAGAAACATGGGATTCAACAGGCCATTCATATGTGGCTCCCCTTCTTATGTCAAATGCAGGCTCATTAGAAAATACTGCCCCCCCATAGGAGTATCACCACCCACAGCTTCAGAAGTACCTTTTGTAAAGGTGCACCAAAAAAGTATGGACAGTATGAGAAGAATAATGTTGAACATTAAAGCATTTAAACATGTTCTAGTAATAACCCAAAATACAAGCATGAACCTGGAAATGAGCACGATATGTCTCATTTTAGGGATTGGAAACAGCTAAAGGAGAGTTAGATGAGTAGTTTACTCTCATGTCCGTAAATATTAAGCTACAGCCAGTTCGCTCGGCACAAAAACAGCTAGTCTGGCTCTGTCCAAAGGTAACATTAATAACACATTATAGTATCTTGTTGCTTTGGGCTTTGTTCTGTTTGTTTATGTTGTTCGTTTTAAATCTTTTTGTGTTTGTGTTTTTGTCGTTTTATGGCATTTTTTGTTGTATGCATGGTGTTCAAAATTAGAACCATCTCCCAGTCTAATGCTGGTAAAATGTGCAAGTGGTTGGTAGAACATTCACTCTGCATTTAGCTGAAAAAAGCTTTCTGCTTGCATGTGTTAACATGTAGTACTTTGTTCTACTTTGACTACAGAACTCTTTGGCAGTTGTGTGCACATTTTCTCAGCAGGTCAACGGGTTTGCAGAGTTCACACCCACATCCACAGCTATTCATTCTAGCATCTTCTTGGGCCCTCCTCAGATGAGGGCCCTGGGTACTCAATCTCTTTTCCATCCCCCAGTCTGACACCCCTGAATGCAACATTTTGTTTTTGTCTTTAAGGATGGCTGGGAGTATCAGTATGAAGGCAGGAAGTCCTTTGTCACAGAGGTGAGAAGAGAAATGTAATGCATGTGTGCTTAAAAATTATTTCAATCACTAAAAAAACTAACTAATACAATCCACTAAACATTTCTCAATGTTACATAATTAAATCAATAATTGTGCAAATGTTGTAGGTCAAATCACAGTTGAGCATCTCATGAATTGCAACCAAAAGTAAATGATGTAATATTTAACTGTACGGACATAAAGACATCCTGTACAGAGACATAACATTTTTCCTTTTGGTCCCAGTTTAACCTGGTGTGTTCAGATGGATGGTTTGTGGACATGTACCAGTCCACTCTCAATTTGGGCTTCCTTGTTAGCAGCTTTGCTTTTGGTTTCTTTGCTGACAGGTGAGGCAAATTGGCCACAATAACATTCATTAGTAGTAACTTTAGCTGTATTTTGCAGAAAGCTTAGGGGCAAGTTGGTCTAGATTTATTTCTGATAGAATTCTAAGAGACTTGCCTCGCTGGATAGATTTTACATACTGTTTTGTATGTTAAAGCTTTCCATCATATTATTAAACAAATTCAACACAAAATGTAGTGAACAGGAACCACATGTATATTAATGTGGCGATATATAGATTAAAACAATTTTTTTTTAAAGCTTCTCTTATTTTGAAATAAATTCTCGCCTAATGTCTTTCTTTCTGCAGGTTTGGCAGGAAGATCAGTTTCCTGATGTCCAACATACTGAATGCGATCTCAGGGATTGCACTGGCTGTGGCTCCAAACTACATCTCCATCCTGGTGTTGAGGTGCATCTTTGGCTTCGGAGTCAAAGGAGGCTGGATGTCCTCATATGTGCTGCGTAATGATGACTTTCGATGTTCACTTTCACACACCTGGACAAATATGGTTTATCGGAGTTTTAAGCCCCCAACGTCTCCGTACAGGCAGCACAGGCACTAGGATTGGGCAATGGTTATAGTTAAGGTTAGGGTTAGGTGCCTTGAAGTCAACTGTCGCAGCGCTGCCTTGAAGTCGATTAGGCAGTGGTTATGTTTAGGGTTAGGTGCTTTGAAGTCAACGGTCGCAGCGCTGCCTGGAAGGAGACGTTGGGGGCTTAAAACACCATTGAGCACAAATATGCCACATATGTTAGTTGACCAACCTTAGGCTAACATTAACCAGACTTAAAGGAGATGTTCTGATTTTTTTAAGTGGGCTTGTATAAGTTACCTATCCATAGTCAGTTTGGAGAAGCAGGCAGGAGTACCAGCACGGAAGCTAAGCAAATTACAGCTGTGGACAGAAATCAAATGTTCTTCAGCCACCTAAAAAAAAGGCAATAACCGTTTTAAGTGTACGCAATATTCAGAATATTTTCACCGCTTTATCTCGCTGTCAGACAGCTCTGGGGAACTCAAGCCTTTGGTGGCTTTCGGAGAGAGACAGACTCCTTTTACAAAAGTAATTTTAAATCGCAGAACACGGGAGTTGCTGGTGAAGCTGTGAAAATATTGTAAAAATAGCGTACACTGAAACAGATGCTGTTTTTTTTTTTAAGATGGTCCCTTTTTTAGGTGTCTAAAATGCGTTTAGTTGCTGCCCCCTGTCCACAGCAGTACATTGCTTAGCTCCGGTTTCGGTACTCCTGCCTGCTTCTCCAAACTGGGGGCGTGCCGACTATACTGTATCTACTGGAGCTAATACACGGACTATGGAGAAGTACCTCACTTCATAAGATCCAATGTATTTATTTAAGTATCTATATGTGTACAATAAAAGAAACTAACGGAAAAATGTACAGGATACAATTGGAAAACGTTACATCAATGTGACGTGGAATTTCTGCTACTCATTGTAGTAAAGGTTGTCAGTAAAGATGATATATTTCTTTATGCCCCTTTTCCAGAGATCTATGTCCACTTTGTGAATGTTTTCTTTTTAAAATACGCTCACTTTGGATGTTTCCTGTCTTTCTGTCAGTCACAGAGATTGTTGGAGTGGAGAACAGACAGACTGTGGGCATTTTGTACCAGATGTTCTTCAGTGTTGGTGTCCTCATCCTCCCTCTGCTCGCCTACTTCATCACTGATTGGCGGTGGCTGCAGGTCGTCATCACTGCGCCCTTCATCTTCTTCTTGTCCTACTACTGGTAACATTATTTCAAGAATATTACTGTCCTGGCTGTAGATTTGATTGCAGTCATCGTCATGTCCCTCTTTAATGTCTGTTTAAGTACTTTGTTTAAAAAAAAAAAAAAAAAAAAAAAGGAAGAGCACATGCTTACGTTTTTTATTTCCAATATATTGCAATGAACAAGACCCTTGCCATTTGTTTAAACATTATGAGGTCAACATCCTTGGTTTTGCTGTCAGTAATGATTTGGGAGATTCTGTTCTTTGTTATCCCATACCCACTCCCAAAAAAATATAAATGTTGAATATATCCTCCAATATCAGAGATTTTCTGGCACACTTGTGTCTCTGAAGCACTGCCAGCCACAGAACGAAAATGTCAAAAAGTATTTTGTCTGCCATGCCTGGTGGCCTAGAGGTTATGGGGTTAACAATAAACTACAATGTCCCCGGTCTAAAGAAACGCATTAGAACAGGAATGAGACCAAGATCATCCATTACAAGATGTTGGGGAACATTTGATTTTTGTATCTGTAAAAAATTATGTGTCTCAGGTTCATCCCAGAGTCTCCGAGGTGGCTCTTCTCTCAGAACAAGTCTGCAAAAGCTTTAAAGATCACCGAAGCTATAGCTAAGGAGAACAAGAGGAAGCTCAAGAACTCTGGGGTAAATTGATTTACCTTAAATCTCAATTCTCCTGAAAGGAAACACAACTGCTTCTTTTTGGTACCATTTCATGATCTAATGTGTCAAATCACTAAGATCCTAACTTAACGTCACAACTGTATCACGATTACTTGATTCAGACTCTGACTGATGAGGAGGGTGGTTCCTCTTCTGCCTCTTTGCTGGACCTGTTCAGAACTCCAAATATGAGAAAACACACTTTTATTCTCATGTTCAACTGGTGAGACACATTTTTATCTAAAATCACAGATTCGTAGGCCAGAAGAAATGCACACGTATTGAATCTTCTTGTTTCCATCTGTGTAGGTTCACCAGTGCTGTGGTTTATCAAGGCCTCATTATGCGAGTGGGGATCACGGGAGGTAACATCTACATTGACTTTCTCATTGCTGGCCTTGTGGAGTTCCCTGCTGCCTTCCTCATCCTCCTCACTATTGAACGCATCGGCAGACGTATTCCCTTCGCCTCCGCCAACATTGTAGCTGGAGTCTCCTGCTTGATCACCGCCTTCATCCCTGACGGTGAGTCTTTTTCTTAGTCCATGTCACTTAGATCTTTTTTTTGCTTCACCTTGCCAGCAAACCTTCAACATCCCACTTCGAAGGGCCAACAGCTCGGCATACTTTGCCGTCTTGCTGATATAGCATCTGTTATGATTTGAAACTATTAATACAATTAAGTTGGTATTGGTCCTCTCGTTGGCCTCCTCAAGACGATCCTCCCAAGAGATGGTGAGTTCTAGGAGGATGACTTGTGTGGCATCAATGTTGTAATTTTGTTGTATTCATTGTAATATAATGACAATAAAGCCTTCTTAAAGGACAAATCCGGTGCAAAATGAACCTAGGGGTTAATAACACATGTGTACAGAGTCGACCGTTCTCTGGGATATGTTTTCATGCTAACTGAATGTGACCAGTTTTAGCGCAAACCGCTAATTAGCTTATAACGCTAGTCGTCGGGGCATGGGTAAAGTAAAAAGACATCGCTATTTCTATACCGCTAACAAGGCTCAAAATAGCACCACACTTCCACGGTAGCATAATGAGGGTCCCTACGTGTAAACCCAAGCATTGAGAACTTCACGACCAGTCGAACGACGAACGCCGTGTAACCAGTAACATTCGACGTTCGACTGGTCATTACTGTTTTCCCAAGATGGCGCCCGCATGTAGTATATGTGACCTGTACTGTCTTTATAAACTATCTTTTTAATAAACTGTCTGTACACTTACAAAGTTCTCAATGCTTGGGTTTACATGTAGGGACCCTCACTATGCTACCGTGGAAGTGTGGTGCTATTTTGAACCTTGTTAGTGGTATAGAAATAGTGATTTCTTTTTACTTTACCCGTGCTCCGACAACTAGTGTTTTAAGCTAATTAGCGGTTTGCGCTAAAACTGGTCACATTCGATTAGCGTGAAAACATATCCCAGAGAACGGTGAACTCGGTACACATGTGTTATTAACCCCTAGGTTCATTTTGCGCCGGATTTGTCTTTTAACGCTCCTTAACTTCTGTAAATGCACTTTTGTCTCCATCCCTCAGGTATGTTCTGGTTTAAGACGGTGTTGGCCTGCATTGGTCGGTTGGGGATCACCATGACCTTTGAGATGGTGGTGTTCGTTAACACTGAGCTCTACCCCACATATGTCAGGTGAGGTCAGACTGATCCACTCGATTTTCACATTCATGACACAGTAGCTCTGGAAATATACTGGTTAAATACATTTTGGTTGGATTAGTAAGTGGATTATCTGGATACAGGAACCTGGGAGTGTCAGTTTGTTCCACTCTGTGTGATATTGGAGGCATGGTAGCTCCCTTCCTGCTCTATAGACTGGCTGCCATCTGGCTGGAGCTGCCACTCATCATCTTCGGTAGGTTGTGACACAGCCACAAATGTGAGACGATGGGTACGTATATAAATAACATGGTTGCAAAAAGTGGAGATGAGACACTCTTACCTGTTGCAGTGCTACATATTGAGATAAATCCACAAAATCTTGTAGCCACAATATTGATTTACGAAGCCAGCAGTTTGTAGATGTATTTTTTTTAATCTGACACTGATTCAGTCAGGGTTTTATATCAAACAGGTGTGGTCGCGCTCGTAGCTGGAGGTTTAGTGTTGTTGCTGCCTGAAACCAGAGGAGTTCCTCTCCCTGAGACCATTGATGATATTGAGTTTCCTGATAGGTGAGAAACTTCATCTGAAAACGTTGAATGAATTCTTTACTCTACACCATGAGAGTGTTAGATTATTATATGCATTATGCTTAAAATTAGCATAAAGTAGAACTAAATTGAACTAGTTTAGTGTTGGGTAGTTACAATTTACCGGCCACTTTATAAGATACACCTTATGGGTACCGGGTTGAACCCGTTTTTGCCTTCAGAACTGGCTCAGTTCTCCGATTTTGGTCCATATTGCCATGATAGCATCAGGCAGTTCATGCAGAGCCATGATGTGAATCTTCCATTACACCACATCCCAAAAGTGCTCTATATATAAACGTTACGTAGGCACAAAAGAAGACAAATGCCACTTTCTAAGCAAACTTTGGGATTTACAAAAAAAACAAATTTGACAGGAATGTGCCTACCTCCACACTAACTCTGACCCATGCGTACGCACATTAACTGGAGAAATGACCTTTGCGACTCTAAAGGCAGAAGGATGAAACTTGGGAAAACTGTGTGAAATGATTGCAAAAATACTTGCAGTATACAGCCACATGATTGGCTGATTGATTAGATATCTTCATTAACGAGCAGTTGAACAGGTGTACTTAATAAAGTGGCTGGTAAGTATAGCAATTTTCATATTAGCTGATGAACAAAGTTAGCCTGGTTGACACCAGACCCTTCTCAGTTGTAACTGAGAGTGGGTCTGGGGAAGGTTCATTCACAGCTTATTTCCAAAGGGGCGTCACCAACGGACGCTGCTCAAATGCCTCTGGGCGCAATTGGATAGTCCTTCAACCAATCAGACCAACGATCCGGGTGACGTAGCAGCGTCAACGGGTTGCTGCGCTTTGGTGGCCGTCGTGTTAAATGTAAACAAAAAGCTGCTCACCGTCGCTGCGCTATAGTCATCGTGTAACGTTGTAACACAATGGTTGTGATTGGTGCCTCGATTTGTAAAAATTGGAAATGGGCTTGAAAGGGCTCTTGGCCAGACTGACTTGCAGAGCAAATCTCAAATTTGCCGGAAGTTCATCAGGGTTTTTCCAGGCTAGAACAAAGTAGCAGAACATAGAAATACAGTACATACGTACCTCCAAATTGTATTGAAGGGCATGTGCTAATGAAAGAAGTTACTTTCTACCACTGCCATAACATGTTTATTGTAGTTGTCATTTAATAAAGTAATTGATGCCTAAATTTAAAGTAAAATTGCAAATTAATTTACAATGAATTCAACTTAGGTTTGCCAATACGTGTGAGAAAGATTTTCTGAATATAATAGAATCTTAATGAGTGAATTACCTGTTTAAAATGAATTTCAATTTTTAATGTGATCTGTAGGGATCAAGGCAATGTTATTTTTTTCTATTCAGTGGTAAAAGAATTTGTGCTTTTGTTCCCAGGAAAACGGAGGATATAGTGGAGAACAATGAAGAAATGAAGACACTTTTAAAGTCAGACCTGACAAACAACAAGGAAACAACAACCGTGTGACTGTCTTTGTGTGCATGCATGTGTGTGTAGACTTATTCACTGTGATACAACATGTTGCTAAAAAACAAGGATGTTTTTATACATTTTCTATAAAGCATGACTTCCTAATTTCTTTTGTATTAAGTTTTATTTTTCAGCTCTTAAAGAAAACACGCCTTTACAAACCAGGAACATGATCTGCTTCTTGTGTTTCCACCACATGAAATATAACACCTGTTGACATCAGATAATACCAGACTACAAACTAAAGTAGATGTGTTGGAGCAGAACAGTACACACATGTCAAAATACTTTTAAAAAACACTCCAGTTACTTAATGTGACTGGAGCTGTTGTGTATTTGTTCAAGGTGGATAGTTTTCAATTGGTTTTGATGGTTTGGTCTATCCAGTCGACAAACTTGGAGACTCGAGCGTAGACGCCGGGTTTCATGGCATTGGCGCATCCCAGACCCCATGATGTCACCCCCTGCAGGATGTACGTGTTCTGGGAATAACACACCAGAGGGCCGCCGCTGTCACCCTGCAGAGAGAAAAAATGTTATGGCTTTCAGTTCAACTGTTACCTAAAAAAATCCTTGTCTTCTAGCTACAGTAGTTGTCACTGTAGCCTGGACGACATCGGGAAGTGCAAATTCAACCAAAACTGGCTATTTAATCAAGATTTCGCGGCATTGCTGTAATTGGTAAAAAGGCTATGCATACGAGGCTCAGTGTACGTATGCAAAAGTTTTTTCAAATTCGACACAATAGGAAAGAAGGCAGCAATGTTGTAGTACTCGAGATCAGTCTTGGTCTCAAGACAAATTTTTTAAGGTCTTGTCTCGGAATCGACAGTAGAGGACTCTGGATTTTATTTCAAGACTGATCAATACCACAACTGCAGGGATTTCGTTAAATTGCCTGTGCATTGTCTGATTGATGCCTCTGTGTTTAACTTGCAAATGCAACCAATAACTTGACTCATGTCTAATTTGAAATGTGTTACCAAAAACCCCCCTCTCCCTGCCCCCTTTACACACACTCCCAGGAAAGTGAATGCAGGAGACAGGAGATGATGTTCTGGCTGTCTAATACAAATCTGGTCTTGGTCTTGACTCGGTCTCGCCCTGCCTTAGTCTTGGTCTTGACTTGGTTTCAAACCCTCAAAGAAACACAAAATCGCCAGTGTGGTAAACAGCAATCCACAATGCTTTACGTTTTCATAGCTTTTGGGGTTTTTCATACCTGGCAGCTGTCTGTTCCTCCCTCGATGTTTCCAGCACACATCTCGTGGTCTTTGACTCTGCCGTTCAGGTACGATGGACGATTGCAGATCTTGTTCTCAATCACAGGGAAACCAGTTTCCTTCAGGACACCCTCACCTCCTGTACCTTTAACACACCTCCACAAAGTTACCCTGTTTACAGTTTTCTACAATATTTAGTGTATCTTAATTTGAAAGAGTAACACATGTAATAAAATATGTATAAAATATTGGATAATTATTTTTCTTCTGTCTGTTTTTAACCTTAAAACCAAGTCTTAAACCTCAAACCACCTTTAATGAAGTGAGGACAGACCAGAATGTCCCCACTTTTAAAAAATTACCACACACTCAAACTGGTCCTTACAAAGATAGCCGTACAATAATACACACACACACACACACACACACAGGTTTGTGGCACTATCTTTGTGGGGACCCGTCATTGACATAATGCATTCCCTAGCCCCTTACCCTAACCTTAACCATCACAACTAAATGCCTAACCTAAACCCTTACCCTCACCCTAACCATAACCTAATTCTAACCCTAATCCTAAAACCAAGTCTTAACCCTCAAAAACCCTTTAAACTTGTGGGGTCCGGCATTTTGGCCCCACAAAGCTGTCAGGACCCCACAAGTATACTGGACTCCCGAATATAGTTAAACAAGCACACACACACACACACACACACACACACACACACACACACACACACACACACACACACACACACACACACACACACACACACACACACTACATACACACACACACACTACATACT
Organism: Zingel zingel; assembly: GCA_023566125.1. Lineage (NCBI taxonomy): Eukaryota > Metazoa > Chordata > Actinopteri > Perciformes > Percidae > Zingel > Zingel zingel. The sequence continues at coordinate 27,531,776 of CM042332.1, read as the reverse complement.
GTGACATACCTTGAGTTTCACCCCATCCGGTAACATAACACTCGGTTCCACTGGGAACAATGTAGTCCTTATCTGGCAGACAAACTGGCATGACTTTGTCATTTATTAGTGCAGGGCTGAAAACAAAACAACAGTGTAGAAATACTCTGTTACAAGTTAAAGTATTGTTACTTGAATAAAAGCACAAAAGTATTAGCATCAAACTTTACTTAAAGTACTTACAGAATGGCCCATTTCCAATTAATGTAGTGTTTTTATTGGGTTACAATTACTCACTCAAGTAATTTATACAAGTACCTTAAAATTGTACTGAAGTATAGTGCTTGATTAAATATACTTTGCTTCATTCCACCGCTGAGTGCAATAGTGAGTAAAGGAAGGATAGTTGGTCTTATCAGTATTATTATTATTATTATTATTAGTAGTAGTACTTGAACTAGTATTAGTGGTCATAGGATGATGAGATTCACCTCTCCAGTTTGAGCAGAGCGATGTCAGCGCCGTTGGGTTCCAGTATCAGTTTTTCCAGGTTCTTTTCTTGTTTCGACGGCTCATTGGCTCTCTCTGTGTTAACACCCATGATAACCTTGTAGGCTCCTGGCCGTTTGGACCTACAGTACACACCACATTTATAAAAACACAAACTAGTTATCCAGTGGTTGTCTTATTAGAGGATTTAGTCTTTAGATGTTTAATGTTTTCTATCGTCTCTCTGACCTCTCCAGGCAATGAGCTGCAGTAAGGACCCACTGGGGATGAATCAGAGATGCTCCACAGAAATGAATTCCTGTACTGGTAGAAAAAGACACACAGAAATATATTTAAGTAGGTCAGATATATCATGACCTTTTTATATATCATTTTACCTAAATATTTACAGATAAACACTGAGATCCAGCATCTTGTTTTCAAGAAAACATGGAAAACAATTAATATAAAATACTGTAACATATCAGTCATAGACCACGCACGCTTTATTAAGGCGCATGGACGTATTAAGTATCACGCACTCACGCTTTACTAAAGCAAATGCATGCTTTAAATAGGTTTCACACACACTGGCGACGCTGTCCCTCTGCCCAATGGCATTTCAGTGGTCAAGCCAGCCGCCTTTTGGATTTTGATGAACGAAATAAGATTTGCATTTCAGCAATCATTTCTCACGTTATATTACACATCAAAAATCAAATAAGTCTTGTTGAATATGTGATGTCACCTGTGCTAATACATAATAGGCACAAACTGAAGCTAGGTTATTGTTTGCATCAATAATTAAAAAGTTAAATCCAGAATCACTTAAAGTTTTATTATTTTTTGCAAATGTATGTCCATTGGAATCATTCTTTTTTTTGGGGGGGGCTTTTTCCTTTTATTAGACAGTGGATAGAGAGGAAAGTGGGGGGGAGAGAGAGAGAGGAGATGACACGCAGCAAAGGGATTCGAACCCAGGCCGCTGCAAAGGACTCAGCCTACATGGGATGCACGCTCTACTGGGTGAGCTAGAGGCCGCCCCCATTGGAATCATATTTAAGTATTGTTCTACTCACTTGGTCCGGAGGCTGATTTGCCAGGGCCACGAGTAAGCTTTTGACACACAACCTCCCACAATCCGACCAAAACAACGCTTTGGTTTGGTGGCTGGCGTCCCGCATTTCACTCCAGCTACAAAGAAAGTTCACAGTCATGAATGGCAGACAAAAATCTAATTTCTTCAAATTGGTATCAGTTAACAAGTCGTAATGTTTACATGTGAGGCTGCTAGTGCTCACGATCAAACGATCAAACAAAATTGTTGGATGCACAAAAATTTGATTATATTATTTTCTTAATATTAGTTGGGAAGGCACTGGGTGGCTGGAGTACTGTCAATTTGTTGTCAAACCCATACAAAACCGTTTCAATTCAATACAAAATTATTTTCAGGTTCTTGTGCATGTTGTGCATGCACTTTTCATGTAAAACTACTTGTATTAGGGCAAAGGACACTGCACCAGAGCCTGGAAAGTTTACCCAGTTTTTACCTAGCCAATTTTCAAAGCTGTATTTATTGCTAATATAATCTGAACTGATGCAATCATTTGTTTCAAAGGGACTTCAGTGAACATTTTAGTGGCAACTAAACTAAACATGATAAATCAAGGGGATTGCCAAAATCAGTAGGATTCATTCTCTGGGTATCGCATCGTTATTGTTTGCACCAAATTTAATGGCAATCCATGCCATTTTTTTCATATATCACTATGGACATATTTCACATCCTGTATTGCCATTCCTCAAGCCACATAGCTAGAGTGGTTAGAAATACCAATAATTTTTCATGTCCTACACAAAAAAGGGTTTACATACCACAGTCGGGGATCTGACAGTAGTCCCATTTCTTGTTCCTGTCTGTAGTGTAGCACCAAGGACCATTCACATCGCCATCTGGGTTTCTACAGCTCTGATGGGGACACACAAAGAGAGAATCAATGATTTAGGAATGAATATGATTTGCTAGCTTTTAACATGACTGTGTTAATCAAATACGGAGCAAAATGTTATCTTTACAAAAGTCTACAACTCAAAATGGTTCATACAGGAACACACACTTACATTGCCCTCCAAACCTTTGTTGGGGTGAGTTTGTGGGGTGAAGCTGTTGTGTTGGTGAGGGCTCTGGGCACTCCAGGCCTGGCAGGTCACGCCCAAAATGGTGATGGAGGTTGGACCCCGGTATGTATCTCCATTTCCAGTCTTACAGTCTAACGCAGCAACCGAGACAAATAAGTGGGCGAATAAAGGATGAAACAAGCTAAAAATCTGACAAACACAAAGTTAGAAAGTTAAAGAATTACCAATCTCTGGTGGGGTGTCTGTGGCAGCGGGGGAGGCCTCAGGAGTTGAAGGTTTGCTTGTGGGTGTACCGCTTGCAGGTTTGGTGGGGCATTTCTCCAAGTTGCAGTATTCCCAGCGGACTCCAGGCTCTGTAGTGTAACACCAAGGAGCTTTGTCTCCATCTGGATTCCTGCACAGATTCCTCCTGAGGTCCCTGTTGAAAGAGAAAACCTGGAACTTCAGGACAGCAGGAGGCATATAGTAACTTAATTTAAGTGTAAATCTGTATTTTTAAATTTATCAGTAGACACTCTTTGATGCTCACGCGTTGGGGAAGTTCTGTGGAGTTTTTTGGTGGGTGTGTGGACTCATGGAGCTCCAGCTTTGACATCTCTTTCCACTGATGGTTTCTGATGTTACACCACGGTAACTCGTCCCGTCACCCTCATAACAATCTTCCTCCTCTGTGGGGATCAATGGCTCATCTGCAGCAAGAGACAGGAAATCAGGCTGATTTATTGATGCATTTGTGGAGTTCTATAACTCAGTGGGTCCCGAAGAGGGATGATACAGTGACAGCATGTATGACTATTTTGTTCAGGGGTTTCATACACTTTCTGTAATAAAAGAAATACTCTTGACAAAGGTCCAGAGGGACTGAAATGTTAATTTCGACAATAAATGACGATGCTGTAGCAAGAGCAGACAGTAGGATTTTAAATTGTTCAAGTGTGTAATTAAACATGTAAAAGCAAGACAGGGGCCCGTAGGATGAAATCTTATCAAACGCAGGTGTGTGGTGTAATTTGTGTCAGTTTAGGGGTCCTTGACATGAAAAGATTTGGGAATCACTGCTATTAGTCATCACTGTTGTACCTGGTGCGGCTGCATTCCCACAGCTTGGCACCTTACAGTACTCCCAGCGAGTTTCAGAGTCAGTGGTGTAACACCAGGGCATCCTTTCATTGTCTGGGTTACGACAGTAGTTGCTATCCAGGCCTCTGACAAACAACAGACAGTAACAATGAATGAACACAGGTAAAACCCAACGATAAAAGGCAGGATGTGGATGAGTGGCTCTTACTTGCAGGGGTAGTTTTCTGGCGAGCGGTTGTGTTTCTGTGGCGTTTGAGACGACCAGCTCTGGCACGTTTTTCCAGATTCCGTCACAGCAATCGTGCCTCGATACGCTTTCCCTTCACCGGTGGCACAGGTCAGCTCTGGGACGATGGCGGGAGGCTCGGATGCTGAGCATAGAAGATGAGACGGATTGGTTGTAGAACTCCAAAAAACAAGTAGCAAGTGGCAGTGTTTTTAACAATGTCAAAGTACGATGAAACTGATAAACATAACTGTAAAAATAGGAATGACTAAAAAGTTACATGATTGTGAATAATTAGGGAACGTATCTGTGTAGTTGTGTTATTTTAAAAGTCTTTAAGGTGCGGATAGAGCAACTTTTACCATAATTTAGGACATCTGTGCTGTAATTAAAATGGTTTTCTATATACTACTAGATACAACTATTACATTTTAATTTTGTGAAATAATCATCAAAATAATATAAGTAGTAATAGCATTTTCTTTTGTTCATCAGGTTGTGGTGCAGGGTCCATTTGCCAGTTCGTTGGTCCTGCAGAAGGAAGTGCTCAAGGGTACCTCGTCAGGTTAAAGGGTGAGTGTACTTATTTATCGACAGTTCTTAAAAGCTGTAGTTATACTGGGCATGTTGCTTGTAAATGGGTTAAGTCATACATTTTAGGTGTTACCATTGTGAAATATGGCAGAAGTAAAGTAAACATATTGAAGTAGGAGGACGTACTGCAGCGGGGTATGGAGCAGAAGTCCCATCGTTTAGACCCGCTGGTGGTGAAGCACCACGGTCGGGGGTCTCCGTCGGGGTTTCTGCAGTAGTTCTCCTCCAGATACTTCTCTGGAAGACTAGAGAAAGCATAAATGGAATGGTAAAATAAATTGTTAGGACAAAAAAAAAAAACATTTGTTTAATTTCCAGAATACGTATGTATGTTAAATATGATCAAATCCTGCTTGTGGTTGATTGATAGCTTGATGTGCTGTTATGTGTTCTTACGCGCTGGGGCTGTAGCCATGGTTGTGAGGTTTCTGGGAGTCCCATCGTTGGCAGGTGAAGCCTTTTTCTGTGGTGGAGATTTTCCCCCTGTAGTCCTCACCGCTGCAGTGTATACACTCCTCTGTAAAGTAACAGTAGGGCTTCAACTAACTATTATTTTCATTGTCGATTAAGCTGTTGATTATTTTCTCGATTAAAGGTGCAGTAGGTAAGCCTTATAAGACTAACTTTCTGTCATATTTTCTGAAACTGACCCTATGTTCAAGTAGAACTACATGAAGCAGGTCATTTAAAAAAAAATCCGGCTCCTCTGGCACCACCTACAGCCTGTAGTGCGATTTGCAAAAATCCACCACTCCCTGTTCAGATGCACCAATCAGGGCCAGGGGGGGTGTCTAACTGCGTGTCAATCACTGCTCAGGCACACGCATTTCATAGCGTCCTCCCCTTTCCCCGCACACGAGCTGCAGATAGGTTTCCTCCCCCTCCCCCCTCTTCACACGTGCTCTATCGTGCACAGCTCTCCCTTGTGGGGGGAGGGGCTTAGGAGACCGTTTTGGGCTTTAGTGGAAAGGGGGGAGGGACTGAGAAGTTGTCAATGTTCAAATTTTTTGGCTAAGTCCTGGATCTTCACAATCCTACCTACAGCACCTTTAATCAATTAGCTTTTGGTCAATAAAATGTCAGAAAATGGTGAAAAATGTTGTTCAGTTTTTCCCAAAGCCAAGATGACGTCCTCAAATGTCTTGTTTTGTCCACACCTCAAAGATGTTCAGTTTACTGTCATGGAAGAGTGAAGAAATGTAAACAAAAATATTCACATTTAAGAAGCTGGAATCAGAGAATTTTTACTTATAGTTGACAACTAATCGATTCATATTTGCAGCTCTAATGCACACACACACACACACACACACACACACACACAGCACACTACCCCATTTTACACTTGAGAATAATTTGGACACTCAAATGAAATGGTGGGCCGAGAGACAGTTGGCAATCATGAGAATAGGGATTCATTTATGAAAAAGCAATATTTTTGTGTCTTGGCATCAGTGATATCATTACATTACATCACTCACAAAAACACACAAAAACACGAAATAAATACAGGTTTACCGGTGCAGCTGGGTATACCGCAGTGTTCCCAGCGGGTGTTGATGTTGGTGGTGTAACACCAGGGTCCCCCGCCGTCTCCATCAGGGTTTCTACAGAAGTTAGACTCCAGGTCCGCTAGAGGATTGGTGTCCGGTGTGAAGCTGCAGCAGAAACATTAACATTTTTTTTAATGAAAAGATATAAAAGGATACGATGGGATATGTAAAGTAACATGAATATACTTGACTATATACTTGGGCCTGTGCGGGTATTTGGCATCCCAATTCTGACAATTTGTTCCTGATTTTGTTTTGCTCTTTGTTCCTCTGTAATCTGATCCTACTCCATTTACACACTCCAGGAGGTAGACTAGACAAGACAAAAAAACAAAACAATAAACACCAAAGGACATTATCAGCATTGCATGTTTGCTCATTCAATAAAATCAGCCTACTATTTAGATGGAATGCGGGTTGAGACATTCACTGTATAGTGCACTGCAGAGTACAATAATCTCATTTGTCTCTAGTGTACACATTTATCAGATGATTCTTGGAGATAATCGTTCATCTAATCCCACTAAAGTGATGTTTCATCCCCAAAATCGGAGTCACGGTAGTGTTCAACGTGAGTCCCTTCTTCACTGTGTTTGCAGACACAGTCCAAACATCACCGATCACGCAACATAGGCTAAACATTAACCACAATGTAATAGAGGTTAATGTAAAAGTCCTGTATTCAAAACCTTACATAAGTAAAAGTATGTATCAGCAAAACGTATATAACGTAAGTATGAAAAATAAAAGTATTCACTGTGCAGTAAACTGTTCCCTGTCAGTGTTTTCCTGTTATATCTGGATTCATATTCCTGCTGCATTAACGTGTATGTTGCATTTCACTGCTGTAGATGTTTAAGGTTGTGCTCATTTTGACTTCTTTATGTACTGTTGGGTAGTTTGATTTACAGCAATCCATCATATTCTATAAGATCATCATATGTTTATTGCGTCGCTGTCCTGTGAGAACCACGTATCTCTAAAAAGTTTCAAAAATGTTCATGGTGTCAGAAAAACAGCCCTGTTTTCAGCTTTGTGACGATGCATTTACCAGCTGATCCAAGAGGCTTTTTTAAGACTTGATTTAGCTAAAGAAGTTGGAGGATTTTCTCAACAAATAAAGGAACACTTCAGTTTATCACATCAACAAATCTGGAGATACATGGTTTTCACTGGACAGGAAGGGGTTGAAAAACTGTCATCTAAAAAGTAACTAAAGCTGTCAGACAAAGGTAGTGGAGTAAAAAGTTAAATATTTCCCTCTGAGGTGAAGTGGAGCAGAAGTAAAATGTTGCATAAAAGAAAAATACCTTAAGTAAAGTAAAAGCACCTTGAATTTGTACAGGACTTGAGTAGATGTACTTAGTTACATTTCACCACTGTGTGCACTCTTGTAGACCTTTCAGTGTAAAAATTCATAAGAGACAAAAAAGGACACCATAGTACAATTTAAAAAAAAAAAAATATATATATATATATATATGACTGAAAAGACAAAAGGACTTGCCTTCTTTTTCATACAATGCTGTGCTGCTTCTGCGCAGGATATTCTCTGTTTTAGAGTTTGCTGCTGCTGTCCAACACTCTTGGTCCTTTTCATGGTATATGAAAGACCTGTGAAAACACAGCAGGTGTCAGGTTGGGATGCTGAGCCTTAAATGTAGAAGTTATAATGTTAGTATAAATGTAAAAGTTGTATTTTTAAAGTATGAACTTACCTGCATGTGAAGGATGCTTCAGCATTACATTTGGTGGCACAGTCATCCACAGTGTTTACTGTGTACTGTCTTCTCCGCAGTGAGAGGATCCATGCTCCTTCAGTTTTGGCGTATCCTTCCACCTCAGTACCACTCACTTAAATCAGATACACAGCCCATTAGTTATCATTAATATCAGCTGAGCTCAAATCTGGTTTCGGTTTTATGTATGAGGTGAAACAGCAGTAGACGTTGCAAGTCATGATCTTTCATATTAAAGACTGACGTGTAAAATAAAGGATGAATTGTTAAAAAAGAAAATGTTCCTTTTGACTTCTCCCTTCAAATATTCCATAACTAAAGTGCGGTAATACAGCAAAGTGTCAAGTATTATATATATATATATATATATATATATATATATATATATATATATATATATATATATATATATATATATAGTACGGGAATGCTGCAGCAGAAACCAGACACCACAACTCATGTACACTAAAAAATGTAGAGAGCTTTTCCTGCCGGGATAGGTTTAATCAGCATACAAAACAGTACCAAAATGAAGTACTTGTTATTCAGAAGGCCTAGAAACTCACACATATTATATCACTAGATTAGAATTATTGATGCATTCATGTGTTCATCACTTAAGTACATTACTTAAGTAAATGTACTTAGTTACATTCCACCAGTGTCAGGCATTAAGTGGGCTCTGAGATGTAATATAAACAGTCAGATTTTACAAGAATCGGATAATATTTAAATTTGTGTCACTCCTTGAGATTATTTTCAACTTGTCCTCTGCTTCCCATCGTTTGGGGCTGCCTCTAAACTGTGTACACTAAGTGTGAACACATCAAAGTGAAAAAAAATCTGTTAACACATCCTTTGATTGAATGATGCAAATAGTATTGAAGGAACATGTTTGATCAGCTTGGAGAGGGTATATCCTGATGAGGTACTTTCACAATGAAGCAAAGCATTGTCCATCTTACTTTTTTAAAAATATTTTATTTCATTAAATCATTGTAGAACCATTCATGATTATCATTCAAAGATATATCTTACCGGTGCAGACCAGGGCTCCCAAGAGGAAAGCTACTTTGTACAGGTCCATGGCGAGGCCGTTACACTAGTAGCTCATAGTCGACAAAGTCACCGAGGTACCTCCTGGTATGTGATTGGGCTCCTTCTAGTATTTTAGGAAGATAAATGGGACTGCTGAATTATTAGTCAATCATTGGCCTGACAAGGACGGCAAAAGAGCCACAGGTCAAAAACGTTGTATATGGTAAATTTTGAAGCACTAAATGTTGCATCGCAATGTCACAGGGTTTCATCCTCTCAGTTAAATGATATATATAGTTGTCAATACTGTTTATTTCTTACCTTCTTATGGTTATGCAAATGCACCCACAGGGCTCTGGAGCTGATCGGTTGCTTTTCTGTAGCTGCAATACATTTAAGAGAGCCAGCTCATGAGCTTTGACCTGTTTTGATATCTTGTGTGCTTTTGTTTCTTATCAGCATGCCAATACTTTCTCTTAATCACTTCACTGGAATTTGGGTCCATCCTGAGAGCGCTTGTATGTCCTGTGTGGTGTTAAAACTTTCATTATAACATAAGTAAATGGTTGCATGTTCTTTAATGGTAATGTGTGTGTTAAAATATTATGTTATACAGACTTTATTCTCATTCTATTGGTAAATACTATGCACTCTAGATCAATATGTGTAGTTAATCTTCAGCTAAAAAGGGGACCAATGTCCTCAACTGCAAACATGTGGTTACAAAACAACATACTTTACACAGTTCAGTGTTTTAGTGCCAAGTAACAATTTTTCAACTCTGGAAAATTCTGCTGCTGGCCGGCCATTTTAAGTCAAAATCCTGACTAAGTTATAGAGTTTTCTGTCTGTATACGCTCCTTAAGGTGTTTCGATTGATGTGTCTGCATTATAAGTTTTTATTTTGATAGTACTGGATTTTTGCTGATGATCGTTTATCTGCTTATTTATTTATTTTGAATTGCACGACATTAACATGTAATGGAGTATGTCTGCTTTTTGGTATTTGGTACATGGATGTGATACCAGTGACAACTGGAAAAAGTATCCAGTTCCTTTTCTTGAGTAGAAATAGGCTACTCAAGAAAAGGAGCTGTATACTTTTTCCACCAAGAAAGATGATCAAACATGACCAAGCAATGTAATATATATGATATAAATTATAGGGTACAATCCCAAGCTACTTAATTAAATTAATCCTGAAAAAGTAAGTTTATAAAAAGTCTTCCAAAGAGACAGTTGTCACTGGTATCACATCCATGTATATTATGCTTCACATTTGTGTACAATTGTACAATTAAATCAGCAACAACTACAGGTATCCCCCCTCCCTCCTTCTCTCCCTCCCTCCCTCCTTCTCTCCCTCCCTCCCTCTCTCCCTCCCTCTCTCCCTCTCTCCCTCTCTCCCTCTCTCTCTCTCTCTCTCTCTCTCTCTCTCTCTCTCTCCCTCTCTCCCTCTCTCTCTCTCTCTCTCTCTCTCTCTCTCTCTCTCTCTCTCTCTCTCTCTCTCTCTCTCTCTCTCTCTCTCTCTCTTTCTTTCTTATCATTCTCAATTTAGGCAGTTAGGTAGCTGGTGGGTTGTTCTTGAGGTGATGGAGGCTTTACTTGTCCAGACTGGAAGGTGAAAGGGGTGGCTGCTTAGTCCTTATTGGTAAATTTGCAACAACAAAAAAACATTAGAAGGGCACTCGGATAGCGCAGACATGTTCTGTGATGTCTCTATCACCTGTCAGGCTGCAGGCCCCATGTTAGGCTTTTTCTTGCTTCAACATCTATAAAAAAAAACTACAGTGCTCACATATGGGTTTCCTTAAATTCAATCTGAACAAATGACAACCCATGTACTACCTCGTCATGGCCTGCAGAGGGTGCTGTTGATGACCGACCCCTCATTGTTACTGCATGTGAAAGGAAAGTGAGGACAAATGGATGAACAGGTGAAGTCGATTATGTAGTGTCAAGGATGGGAAGTATAATAGAGCTATTGATGATGATATTCACAATTACAATCAGCGGTTCAATGTTGGTTTATGATTTGTGCTCAATAGGCCACTGTACTGAATGGCTATCGCACAGCATGATGACATCTGATGGTTCAGATGGTTCACGGAACTCAGGCATACCTATACAATTTTCAATGTTATTATTGTGAAAGAAAAACAATGTTTTATCCTCACATTTGTTCTGCCTTTTTCAACGTGCAGCTACTAAAATTCCATCTATTCAAAGTTCACACAAAAAGAAGAAGACAAAAAAGTGTATGTATGATTTGTAGCTTGACATTGGCCTATTTTATTTAAACCAGGATCAGGGACAGTACAGGGTGACAACACATCTCATACATTTGACTCTTTGCTTAGCTTAATTAGAACTATAAACAGGGAGAAAGGGGAAAAGTTAGGACAATTCCAAGGGCCCATGACTGACAGGGCCCCCAAAAAATAGGTTAAAACTAATATAAAATTATTAAACCATCATCGTTCAGTATATACATTTCAAATATAATAATAAAATGAATGCACTCTTTGTTCTTACTTGTTTTTGGATGCTGGACCGTTGGAAACAGTGAGTAGCTTACCTGAGCCTGCATGTAAGATACAGACAATATTAAATGTATTGAACTACAAGAAGCAAGACAGTTGCAAGCCTTTAATTAGAGTTATGTAAAGCTTTTGATGGGACAGTTAGGTCTTAGAGATGTGGTGACAACAGCTGCGCAGAGGGGGCCCAATTTTATTTTTTTGTCATGGGGCCCAAAATTCCTGGCAGTGCCCTGACTATAAACTATAGTTTTTATGTTCTAAAAGTACATTTTACCTCAAAACCAAGGTCAAAGGAGACCAAACCAGGGATTATTTAATGTGAATACATTTTTGGCATACTGTATGGTTGGCAGTGAGAGATATAGTCAAGGTAATGTTACAAAATGATTGTATGTAGGTCTACAGTATTTGTGTGCAAATTCACTTAGCTTGAATCTGTGGCCCTACTTTGTTCGAAATTGTTCTGCGAATATAGATTTAGTTCAAAAGGGTCTTTAAACTCTTAGACAATTTTACTGAATGCAAACTCCTTTCTACAGACTTTAAATGGACTCTTCAGTAACATTTTAAAGTAATAATTCCATTCCATTGTCCTTTTTCTAAACAAAAGCAGAGGGGATGTTCTGAGAAACATTCCGTGATATTCCTATTTTCAGCTTTAATAACACATCTAATTGTTTCTGTGAGAGACTCTGTGTATTGACTTTGTTCTTTGTTCCTGCAAGTTGAAGGTCAGTCTGCTCAATAAAGTGGGACCACAACAGTACTTCACACAGGAGATGGTAAGCAAGAGGTGTTCTGCCATGGCGTGTCCAAGGTTCGCTGCTCAATCAATATCCCACTGTCAGACTGCAATTCACAGATGTTCCTCTCTCTTTAAGAAGGAAAGAATGGCTGCTTTCTGCAGCTGCATCACTCACAATTCAATGGCCTTTTTCTTTGTGCAATCTTTTTTTCTTAATTCACGTACATAGTATAAAGCTGGATGTTTTGAACTGTCTTTTGTATTTCTCGTCTTTTTTTTTTTTTTTTTTAAGTCTTTGAACCTTTATAACTTGTTAATTATGCTGTCGTTTTAACAAGAATTCCCTTGAAAAACACATTCCAATTTCCGGAAAGGTCAAACAAAAACTCAACATTCACTCAATGTATTATTAGTTGTAGTTATACAGACTGCAGATTGACAAGATAAACTGGTGACCACTTATAAATATTGTATTCTACTAAGTTGTATTCATCAGAGGATTAAAGAATATCTTTTAAGTGCTAGCTCTTTTTTTCCATCTTCTGTCCTGCTCATTGGCAGAGATGGAAAAGAAGAAGTAAAAAAATCTGTCAATAAATCAATCAAAGTGATTTATGTAGGAAAAACAATGCAGAAAACAAGTAAATAATAGCTGTTAAAAGCTAAAGAAGCCAGAGCAGAATGAAACCTTTGAATTTATAAAGTGGATCAATAACAGAAAAAAAAATGTTAAAACCAAGGCCACCAATTGTCCTCTGAAATCACTCTTAGTCTTAGCTGCAATTGAAATACAAATTTTACAATTGTCATCTCAAGACAACTCTCTGTCTCTACAGTACAGCAACTAAGATTTTTTTAAGAGAACTCAAGCTTAATATATAGCTCCATAGTGCACAGCATGCTTAAAGACAATGTCACAATACACATACACGCATATAACACAAATCATACAAACATACACTATTACAGCCAGTCAAGTGCAGATGGTAGCTGGAGACGCTGTCGAGCAATAGTTCTCAACAGGGACGTTGCATAAAATTCTGGGCCCTGTAGAAAGACATTCTCTATGGGCCCCTCCCCACATCCACAGCTATTCATCCTAGCATCTTTTTGGGCCCTCCTCAAATGAGTGTCCTGGGTACTCAGTCCCCTTTCCCCCTCAAGTCCAACACCCCTTGTTCTCAACAGCAAGCAACTGTTACAAAGATATAAAAATAAAAAATGTAGGCCCCAAGAAAGAAGTTTTAGAGACAAGAATTTTATTTGAGTTTTGCTCCTATTTTAAATAAAATTTCACTTGTTTTATTACTCAATGTATCTGACATATTGTTTGTTTTTTTGGGACAAGCCACAAGAAAAAGAACATCAAAATCAACAAATGTGAGTACCTGAGTGTTAGAACTTAACAGTGTCCTGTATAGTGACTCATTTTAGAAAAAGAAGACATGACATAACTTGTGCATAAACATGCTTAAATTCACGTGTGAAGTGTGAGACAAAAGTTCTTTAAAATAATAAAACCAGGAATAATCAAACCGGATAATAAATATCTTCTCCTAATCGACTCGGCCCGATCAAATCAACTTGAATATCTTAGTCATGAATATCATCACCTCATTGACGACACATGAGCATCATACATAAATGACTACATAACATTATGACAGTGCAATCATGCAATCATATTGTTAAAACAAAAATAAACTGGTAGCTCATTTTCAAACATGTTTGACACATGATCCGCATGTGTCAGTTTTTAGTTTCTCTCAGCTATGCCTGTTGTTTTGGACTGTTATCAAATTGACAAATTTATTTCTTAATCTGCTTTTGTTTTACTTATTTTTCAGGGTTTTTTTCTGTATGATGCCCATGTGTCGTGAAAGTGGTGATGACATTCATAAATCTTTATTTATCTTCATTTGCTTGTGTATTCTTTAGTTTCAGCGTGGATGGCCACATAATCACTTTGAGCATTTCTTCTGCTCAACAACCCGATCAAACCCCAGAAACATGTCATGGTCTCAAACCTCATTTATTTCTCCTTCAGAATGTCAGCTCTTTGTGTGTTTTCAATTACAGACTCACTGGACAGAAGGTCCCAACAGATGGACGCAGAATGATGGTACATTAGAGCCGACTATGGTAAATTGTGCAACACGTTTTTTAAAACATTGTTCCTTAAATTGAATGCATTTCTCCTTTGATTTAAAGCATTGCTTAAATGACTTGCCCTTGACTGGACCATTGTACAGCACTGTGGTTTTGAAGGATGTGTGATTAAACACATGCCTCTAAAACTACACACAGTACAGGTATTTTATCCTCTGTGTACACATGGATTTTTACAACTGTTGCACAAGGATGTGAAAAATAGAGTGAAACTGTGCTTTCAACCCTTCACATCCCGCAACTGGTTCTCTTCTTCATTGCTTTGTGTGCTGGATAAAACAGTGAAATGAATAATTGAAAATGCTAAGCAGGTTAGCATTGTTGTGTCAAACTTACTCTTGTTATTAAGCGAGCCGCCCCTTAATCCTCTTGATTGGGAAGGAAAATATTTTCACTTTGGGGCGAGTGCTTGTTATAGAAAGCTTTTTGTTCACCTTCATCCGTGTTTTGGACTTCATGTCAGAGAAATAAGAGACAGAATTACATTTCAAAGGGAGCAGATAAGTTTAAACTAAGGTTTTAGGTGAGGCAAGTTTATTTTAATACCACCTTTCAACAGTGCTTTACATAAGACCTAAATACATTAAGAAAATGTATAAAAGAAACAGAAGTAATATTAAAAGATGTAAAAAAGAAAAAGAAGTTAAAATAGAATAAGACATATCAAACGGTTGAATCCAAATTTCAGTGCAGCTACAGATAGTGCAACATTATAAAATGCAGCGGCAAACAAACATGTTAAGCTCTCAGAAGCTAAAACAGATAATTGATTTCAAGTTTTCTAGGGTTTCTACATTTTTTCCAGATATGTGCTGTATAAAAACAGAATTCTGCATTTCCATGTTTAGTTTTGACTCTGGGGATAGTAGGCAGATCTGAACCAGGGCTGCAGTCAAATAGTCTTAGAGTGAAATAACCCGGAAGTATCTAAGTAGCAACCATAATAACAACTGGTCAAGTTCTCTAAATGCTAAGGAAAGGTGCCTCAATGCTTCCTTTCTTGTCTCCTTTAGCATAGGTTACACTGGACTGTCCTTTAACAAAGTAAATGAGATAATCCCGTACACAAGGACAAGTTTTTAGGAAACTATTTGACTGCAGACCTGGCCATCAGAGAGGTCTGGACCGTTCATAACGGAGAAACAGATCAGAAATGTAAAAAAGTGCTTCATAAACCAACAGTAGTATTTTTTAAATCAATTCTCTGACACAGGAAGCCAGTGCAAATATTTAAGAACTGGAATGATATGCTCCACTCTGCTGGTCTTAGTGAGGACTACAACAGCACTGCTATGAATAAGATGCAGCTGTTGTGTGCATAAGCATGGTAAGAAATGTTGTTTCCCATAATCTGCGTTAGTAGGACGTGGGATCATGTACTGTAAATGGTAAACAGAAGAGGCCCGAGGATGGAGCTTTGGGGAACTCCACTTCATTTTCGTATGCTCAGATGTGTAAATAACAATCAACTATGTTGAATGCAGCACAGAGATGTAAGAATAGCAAGACTGAAACGTGTCCAATGTCTGTGTTGTTGCTTATCTTCTGTTGTTTCTGCAAGAACACAATACATCTCCCTATAGACAAGCACATAGATGGTGCTGAACAAATATGCACACATGCACACACAGAGTCCAGTGTACAGAGTCCAGCTGTCTCTGTCCCTGTCATTGCTGTAAGAGAATACCCTCAGCCAGTGCTCTAACCCACTCCATCAATCTCTCTCTGTTTGACAGAAACTATGCCCACCTGTTCTCCCACAGTCCACACGCAGAGACTCAGAGGCTAAAGCTCAACGCACTACTTCTGGCTTCAGGTTTGGGTTGATGGAGACAGAATGTGGTCAGTGTACTGTGTTTACCTACATGGCAAATAACTGTCGAAATGTCTTTAGTGATTAAAACATTGACTGCAGGGTTTAAAGTCTTTCTTAACTGATTTAAGATGCCGTGTTTGTCTGTACTGTTTACCAGTGTTTCTCAAATACGCATACCCCCAGGGGTACTTTGGTGTACTGCAGGGGGTGCATGAGGTTTAAAGAAATGTTAATTTAAAAAACTCAGCATTATTCCTAAAACAATTATACTAAAATAATGAATGAATGTAGTTTTTTAACATTTGAAATGTTGCATGTAAGTGTTTTTCAGTTACAAGGTTAGTAAATCAGACACTGATAATGTAGCGCTGTATTGTACCTCTTTTTTTGGCTTATTTTTCTTTTATTTATTTATAGATTATAATTAAGATAAACAATACTTTAAATTTAGAATGTGATTAAGATAGTTGTTGACGGTTGAGGTAGAAATCTTTCTTCTCCAAATATCAACTTTTCAGGGGCTCTGAAAAAAACTCTTGTTTGAGCTTGGTGATAGGCTACAGTTAATTGTAGACATGTCTTAGAAACTCTTAATGAGCATGTAATAAAAATGCACCACTAAAGACAAAAAAGCATCTATATGTGCAGCGCTTTTTTCTCGTTTTAGCTTCCTGTGCCTGAGAAGCACTGCATGAACCTCCAGTCTGGCTGATGCAATGAAACCCAGACTAGTGCACCTTAAACATGTAGCATTTCCACAGCTTTAATTTATTTAAAGATTAGGTTGTTTAATTCCTAACTCAAACATTCCTTGCAGATTGTGGGATTTGCAGGATTTCAACCGACGATCCTCTGATCTCTAACCTTTAGGCTAATGCCTAATGCTGTCCCCCCCCCCCCCTCCCCTCCTCTAAGTTAAAAATGCTTCAGACAAAAGAGAGATCAAATCCTTTTAAACTCTTTATTTTACTGAACTTTTTTTTCCTTTTCTTCTTCTCGTGGCCAAAGATCACCTGTCCAACCAGATTTTCCTGTCTTCACACCTCGCCAATCACTCTTCATCCCCCTTTCCCCCTCTCCTTCCTCTTTCTACCTGTTTGGTCCTTGGCTCCACCAAGAAAACACACACACACACACACACCCTGAGGCCCCATGGTGGTGCTTGCTAATGCTTGTGGGACTCAGGCAGGAAATGGTGTTGTGTTGGTGGGGGAGGAGAGTTATGGAGGAAGGGGGTTCAAGGTGGATCTCCTCTCAGGTTACCTGTCCAGGTAAGTCTGTGTTTGTTTAGTGTTACCTCCCAGTAGTCCGGAGGTCCAAGCTGAGACATCGAGAGCTCTCTGTTCAAGTGTGTGCAGGATTTTATTGTGTGAGGCACTGTTGACGTTTGAAAGAGGTGATACTTAATCCGACTATTGTGGGACACTCTGTAGATCCTCTCTCTCTCTCTCTCTCTCTCTCTCTCTCTCTCTCTCTCTCTCTCTCTCTCTCTCTCTCTCTCTCTCTCTCTCCCTCCCCCCTCTCACTCACTCACTCACTCACTCACACACACACAAACACATGCACACAGCAGCAGCAGTGTGCCTTGTATCTGTTATATACTTTCAGCTCAGAAAATAACCTGGAAGTCAGGCGGCACAGCAGACAGGACGTCTCTCTTCGTAAAAATAAAATTATAGCAATTGATGGGATTCATCTATCGTCTCAGATAAGACTTGTCAATGTATTGTTGGCCGAGGTTCAGGCGCAGCAGAGGCCGAGCTTTCACTGCCTCTGAGAAACATACAGACAGCTGAGCTCGGAGAGAACTGGCTGGATGCGTTTCTGTGGAGATGAAATTGAAAAGACTTGGGAGGAAAAAAAACTTTCAGTCTGTTTGGCTACTGTTGAACATTCAGCAAAGAACGTCTTTATTTTTGCTCTTTTTAGCATTTATTGTGTTAGATTGATCTTAGGTTGCACCCAAAATAAGCGTTATGTTTTAATAAACAGAATAACATGAAGGTTAGTGATAGACACTATGAATGACAAGACTCAAAAATAAAGTACCATCTACAAAACAGTCTTCTCAAGGGCAAAAAATAATCTAACAAACCCAGTAATGGCGTCACAGTACGGGACACATTGCTTGATTGACTTGTGTTAAAGGATCATACCAGTGGTTTTACATGTTTAAGTTAAAAATTACTACTATCTGTTTAAATGAAATTGTTTTTTTTAATCTGTTTTAACCATAGACTGTTTAAAAGAAGTGGACTTAGCTACCGTGACGTCACCCATTCGTTTGTGGTATACCGGTTTGAAGTCTTGAGTTTGGCATTTTGGCTGTCACCATCTTGTTTTTTTGGAGCCAGAAGCGACCATATTTGGACGAGAGGATAGAGTTGGGGAGGAGCGAGGGGTGGCTCTGACGGAGAAGAACCCAAGGACACCGCCGTGGTAGCGACTAGTCCATCACAAGGTAACCACGCCCTAAAGCATCCCCTGCTTTTTGTCTATTTTACTTTAAAGGCCTATCTCCTAAGGACAATATTTCCTAAATGAACAGTATGCTGTATTGAAGAAGACTTGAAACTAGACAAATTAGAGTAACTTTTGTATCTAGATCTCAGAGAACCCACGACAGGTTCGTAATAGTCCACAAGGACTGTTACAGTTTCCACTTCTCCTCCAGTTGAAATCGATGGAAATCAAGCATGTGGGAGGTAAACAAACCTCAATAAAAGTCAGTCAGTGTGTGTTCAGCACTAGGATTTGTTTTACCCCACAGCTGACAGTTCTGGCAGCAAGAGCCTGGATAACAAGAATCACAGCTGTGTTTCCACTTTGACTCCGGCTGCTCCACTTAAACGGCGAACACATTCGTTTGGTTGATTGTGGGCTCCATGACAAACATAACAGCCATTTAAAATGAATTTTTAATGCAGCACATCACTGTGTTTGTTGATGCAAGGTGTTCGTTTTGTCATCTGACATCCTGAGACTGAAAAAGACAAACTGAATGTCACTGACATTCGGTTAGTTTTTCTCCATAATGGCATTCCAACATGCACACAATCAAAACATATGAATGCTGGTGTTGGACTCATATATTTGATGTTTGAAGGCTGATATTGTTTGGCTTGAAGCTGCTGATGAATGAAGTTTTGCAACTTTTAGAGGAGTGTTTTCCACAGAATTTTTCTCTGACTTAATTTGATTGGGAATATATCTGAAGCTATGTGTAGATCCTAAAGCCTGTGAGGTTAGAATGTATCTATACAGTAATATATCATCAAATTGAATCAATGATTCAGTTTATTTTTAGACTACACTTTAGCTAATTAGGAATTAGCTAAAAAAGTCTATCCATCCACCCCAAACCTTTCCTACTTTCTGCAGCATTATGCAGCAGCATACAATGTCACACTACGGCCTGCTGTGGCACTTCATTTTAAACAATAATGTTTAAAGCTATTTGAACAAACTATCAATGCTGCCGTTAGTCGTATGACCACAAGACCTTTTGGAAAAGTTAACCATGTGTCATTGCAATGGTTTAAACGTTGTTTCCTAGTAACTGATCGCATCCCACAAGTGGCTGCACAGCAAGAAAAATGAGCCTAATCTCACAGAAGTACATGACAACAACCTCTTTACGTGGTTAACCGTAACCCTAACGATAACCATTGCCTAAGGCATTAGTGCGCTGCCTGGAAGGAGACGTTGGGGGCTTAAAACACCAATAAACGTCAAAGTCCAGAGGAAGACGGGGTGGATGGATGGGTCAAATAAACACTGCTGTTCATGTCCTGTATGAAACCAAAAGTCAATTATTATTATTTGAACCCAAACCATGATCTTTTCCTAAAACTAACCAATGAGTTGTTACCTAAATCTAAATTGTATGTCTGGTGCTAGAACATAATTTTAACACATTACATGCCACCACCACGTAATGTGGTGTTAAGAGGTAGTGGTCATTTCAGGTATTTCTGTGTGATCAGGTTGGAAAAAATGCTGATATTCGGATCACTCATTCATGTCTTATGCAACCTTGCAAATTCCAAAAGGTCCTTAAAGCAGCTGTAATTGATTTTTTATAACTATGACAATGTGAAAGAGAATTATGAACTGAATCTGCTCCCCTCAGCTTTACAGAGCCTTACAATGAGTTTTAGCTCATGGTTTAGCTGTCTGGTTCACAACTTTACTGTTTTGGTTCACTCCCGACGCTCTGATGCACCGTTTTACCTGTTCAGCAGCAAATGGACTTAAATTTACAGGTGGCCAGAAACCACCTCTAAATGAATGATAATGTTGCTCCGTAACTGCTTGAAGTGTAAATAAGAAGCTGCTTGCGAACAAGTTCACCATATCAACTTAAAAGGTGATGAATGTGTCAATGTTGTGTTCACAACTTGTTTGGACGGTCCCCAAGTGGCCAAAAAAAGAATTCTGATATCTGCGGCTAACTTGGCTAAAAGCTATTACTTATTGACTGACTGATTGATTCAGCTAACTAGCAACTTAGTTAGTTAGAAACATAGTTTAAGTTTTACAGTTGTGCTTGTCAAAGGTTTAATGGCGTGATTTTTTTTTTATCTCAGCTTCTCTTTCATTGTGTCATTCTCTCTTTCTTCCTCTTTTCACGACTTGTTTGCAACAGGATATCCATCATTCTGTCCTTTGCGTCTTTCTTTGTAGAACTGTAGCAAAAAAACGAGGTAGAAATGTGGGGAATGTAGCAGAACAGAGCAGGAGGATTCACTCTGCATTGCTAAAAGGCTGTTCCGCTCCATCTCTCCTGTAAACATTCGTCAAGGGAGGAGAAACCCAATAGCTTCGCTCTGATCTGCTCTAACGACAGAGATCATAGACTGAAGGATGGAGGGATGGAGGGCAAGTGGGATAGAGGTACAGAGTTAGACTGAAAAGTAGAAGTGGATGCTTTTCTTTTGCCTTGAAATATGTATTTCATGTTGTCAAAAATGAATGTCAGGCACATAGCAGACGTCACATCAAGTAGACAACATCAACTTTAAGTGCTCTGGAAGCATTACTTCTACTGTACTTACACAAACACCCATATTTTTTAACGTTTGTCCTTAATTATCTTGAATAAAACAAAGATATTGGTAGAGAAAGAAAGTGGAGTGGATGTAAGCCAAAAATATTCTATTAACATCACAGCTTTTTAGTGAGATGAATAAATGACTTTCATTAAATCCTTTAAAACACTTCTTCTATGTATTTCTATGACACACATTGACACTTGAAATATTGCTTTGAAGTATTTAGACGTAATGATTATGTCTGATTAAGTTAGTTGTTTTTCCCTCTACCAGTAAGTACTTGGACTCTAGAAATATTGACTATCAGGCAGTGATGATCAGTGACTTTTAGAAGAATATTGTGATAAAATGTTGTAATTTAATTTTTTTTTTTTTTGGTATCCACTTTCCCTCCGTCTGAGCTCCTCTGAAGCAACCGCTGAACAAGCCTGAACTTGTCGCATCAATTCACTGATTTTAGGGCAAAAAGGAGAGTTGTTGCTGAAAACAGCTGCCTGCGGCTGCTGGAAACCTGTTTCAAGAGAGTGACGAGACCGATTCATAAAGTCAAGGTGGCGTAAAACCCAAACAGTCAGCTGAAAGAAGCTTAAAAAGTAAGAGCTGGAGGGTCGGTAAATATTCTCTGTTTTTCTTGTCACTACAAGTGACGCCTTTCATGATGCATGTCATTTTATTGATATTTAATATAAAAATATTGATTCATGCATATTTAAAATCCCAGAATTCCAACTAATATAATGTAGATTAAGTTAGGCATCATATTAATTTGCATAATTCCTTAAATGTTTTCTAGGTGTGAGAACTGATGTTGCTCAAAATCCCTGATACCTCAGCTTGTTAAAGCAGGTCAGACGTCGTGCGGTTTAAGATTGTAACTATGAATTGGTCGCCCCAGATTAATTTTAGAATCAACAAAAAAACAAAAATTAAGTTCACTGTCTTGCAGTCTGCGCAGTGCCATGGTCCGATTACCCACATGTCTTCTGTCAAACCTGTAAGCTTATATCCTTTTATACATCACCTTAGTCAACACGTTCTCACTCCCATCGCGCCAAAAAGCAGTGCATGTTCAGGTGCCTTTGGCGTTTGTTATTGACGTAAAAAGTCTCCTTTAGCGTCATATTTAGACGCACTTGGTCAGGACTCTTGGCGTCACTTTTTGACGCTCTCAGGACTCTAGCTAGCCCTTTGGCGTCACATTTAGATGCGTTGGTCGGGACTATCGGCGTCACTTTTTGACGCTCTGGGTCGGGACGTACGTTTAACCAACATGCAGCATGAGAACGGGACAGTTAGGTTTAGGAAAATATTGTGGTTGGGGTTACAAAATGTACGTCTCAGTGACACACGGGACAAGAACGGGAGAGCCACTGACCAAACATCAGTATTTTACGAGTTGGGAGTGAGAACGGGTTGCCTTAGTGCATTCTGTACAGCACTTTGGTCAGCTTAAGCTGTGTTTAAATGTGCTCTAGAAACAGACTTTACTTACTTACTTACTTACTTATCATTACTGGAGTAGTATTTTACATGTTGTAGCTAAAACTCTAGTCTTGACTGAAATTCAGACTGCTGTGTGTGTGTGTATATATATATATATATATATATATATATATATATATATATATATATATATATATATATATATATATATATACAACAAACTGAATCTCTTTGCAAAACAGACCATCTGCATATTCCCAGCCATATGCAGGTCAATGTTCTTTTTTTCCTTCTTCCTTTTTTTTCTTTTTGAGGATGTTGTCATCTTCTTTGAATATACAGTATTGTTTGAACATACACTTATTCCTGATTCCTATAAGTAAATACATCAAAATGCACTTCAAATATTCAGGTATAACAAATATTCAGGTATAGCAGTTTATTTCAGTAAGAACATACTGAAATAAACTGATGAATCAATGCACTACTCCCCTCTCTGTGCTTTGACTAAAGGGCAGCACTTGTCCTTAACCTCAGCCTTGTGTTTAACACAATCAACACAGCTCCAAACCGTCCTATTCTGCTGGACAGCTGAATTAACTCTTACGTCTTTGTGAAAAAAAGCTTCTTTTTTTTTTATCCCTTCAGATCTAAAAAAGAAAAAATTAGAAAAAAAACAGAAGAGGGTGGGTTTCTGAGTATTGACAGCTATAAAGAGAGACAACACCTCTCCACCTTTCTCATGTCTGTCATTGCTCAAGTCAGAAGTCGATATTAATCCACAGCTGTCTCGCTCTTAGCTGAAACAAATTCAAACACACGCCTTCAGCTTCTGAGAAACAGAACATATGGCTGAAATTTAATTGATTGTCTTTTGCATCTCAAACAAAACCCTCTTAACACCTTCTTTCCTCGCTCTTTCTTTCTATGTACTAATATTAAAGAAATGTGGTTGACCGTTGAAGCCTCATATTAGCTTTAGATAGCAATCAACACCTGTTTCAGTGTTCATGTCCAGGTGAAACTAATTTCGTTAACGGTGGCTCAGTTCCATTAAGTGTCCCAGTAAGACACGATAGTGTGCCAGCATGCATAATAGGCAGGGACATGTTTAGCTCCGACAAAATGTAGCAAAACGTTAATTTAAACTGAAACAGGGGTGCA
The DNA here is from genome assembly GCA_023566125.1 of Zingel zingel. NCBI lineage: Eukaryota > Metazoa > Chordata > Actinopteri > Perciformes > Percidae > Zingel > Zingel zingel. The sequence goes on along the minus strand of CM042332.1, from coordinate 27,508,002 downwards.
TTGAACACCACAACACAAAAAAAGCGAAATGTTTTCCGTCATTTGTGACAGATAATAAATCAGCAAAAAATGGATTTATTTACTGCTGCATAAATATTCAGTCCTGGTGTACAGGTTTTTATTACAACCCACACAATAATTTAAAGTCTGTCAGTTAACAAACAGCATTAATGTAAGTGGCATACCCAGACTGTATTTGCCTTGTGTAAGGAGAATGATAAAACAAATCTCAACAGGTAATATGGCAGGTAGATAACCAATTACTCAAAAGCCAAAGTGTCATGACATCAAACATGGACAAAAATCATCTGCCAAATACAGGTCCTGTGGATGGTGTGTATGAATTCAGGAGAAACTACAGTTTCACAAAGCATTAAAACATTGGTGACCTCTAATGGCTACTGAATGGCTTTTATCCACAGGGTCAAAAGCTGTCTGATGTCCATGTGTAGACCTGTATTATGAGGAATATGAATCTGACTCATGAAATATTTAAAGCAAGCTCTCAAAAGTCCAGGATTCCATTCATCTGTCAAAGAAAACCATTTCAGGAGAGTTAGGACAAAGGCCTTTTTCCAGTCATGATCGCGTAAAATGCTACATTGTTGTATTTTTATACTGCTATGCCACGCAAGCTCTGGTCTGCTCATCAGGAGCAATTTTAATTTTTTTTGTCGTGATCAGGACATGTCCACATGCTGACAGAAATTTCCAGGACCTAAACCACCAACCTTTAATAACATGGACAACAGCCCATTTTTCAGTCTAAGCAACACCACTTTTTACACTCATATTGGATAAAAAAGTCACCAATTTGTGCACACGGCAATACTCAATGGTCAGTGGTAGAATGCAACTAAGTACATTTATTCAAGCGTTGTTTTTCAATATGACAGAACAGAAGCTGTATCAGGCTGTAGCAGCACAGACAATATATTATAACAAGATTATTTATTAGTTTTGGTTCAGGCTACACTCAGACTGCAGGCCTTAATACTCAATTCCGATTTATTGCCAGATTCGATTTGTTTGACTGACGTTTTTTTTTTTTTTTTTTTTAAATGTGGCCCGCATTAGACTCAAGTATGAACTGGACACGGCCTGAAAGTGAGTCGCATGCGCAAAAGAGTAATACAGCGAGTAATACAGTGTCACATGCAGCACCCTGTTGGAATGCTTATCAAAATAAACCCCTGGATGCATTAAGAGAACCAAGGAGACGTAATTATTATCTCGTGCTACTACCAACCACAAGCTACTAGCTGATAGCTGGCAGTTTGGGAACAGAAATGTTAATAACGTTACATCAATGTTACAGGCTTTACAGCATACAGCTCTTGGATGTATTATAAGCTAACACAAATGATGAATTACAGCCATTATATTCATATGAGCCTTCAGTGCCAGACGGCTCAGCCAGGCACAGTCCTGTGGGTCTGCTATGTGTTCATTATGCACGTTCATTATACCTGGTTAAATAGCTCTGGATTCGGCTATTAGTGCATGTTACAACTTTTAAAACATAATGCTTTAAATAAGCACTATTTAAAGTGGCTATATGTAACTTTCAGTTTGTGTTGATTTCAGCTGCCCCTTTGAACAAAAGCGGTAGTGTTTTTACCACACCTGCTGTCATAAAGGTCTAGGAGTTAGCCTTACGGGGAGGTCATATAGTTGTGATGAATGTTTTCTCAGACAGATAATCGTTCATTTTTACAATAAGAGAGTACAATACAGATGCATTGTTGCATATCAAAAGTTGCATACTGAATTTAGCCTACTTTGGATGTCTCGTGAGCTAAACCGGGTATCCCTGTTACTGTGTCACAGGCCAAACCAATAAGAGATTGTTGTAGCAACCAATGTAATAATAACTTAGATTATTATAGTTCATTTCATAAAACACAGACGTTTTACACAGGTATTGGGGGAAAAGTGAAAAGAAAATAGTAGGCCAACACAAACACGGACTAAAAGGAATAAAACGTCCGGGCTTAATGGAAGGGGGACGTACTTTAATGTTGGCCACTGACTTACAACCACATTGCGCGATTTAAAGTTATTTTATGAATGAAATAGACTTATTACATACCTGATGGCCAATTCGGGATGGTTTTTGAATCATTTACAATCCCGTAATTTTCTCCATCTGTTGAAAGCCTGACCGAGTGTGACTCAGATTTCGCCGGTCGTCTTTCACTTTCCCTTTTAGCTTGTAATTGTTCTTCCTTTAATTTCCTTCTTTTCTGGGATGGTCCTGTCCCATTATCAGCCATAACTACAACAAGATCATTTCTAAAAATAAAAATAAAATTTCAATACAATTAGGCCTACATAAAGACATATCCTGCTACCTTTTACCTGCATACTCACTAACACAGGCTTTTCCGAAATCTGTGACCCTTCAGAATGTGTGCTCTGTAGCACTGCCTACCTGCCGTAAATCATTTTGTGACTTTGTGGAAAAAAATCGGTCCCGGACAGAGGCATTAAAAGTGCTGTAGGTAGGATTGTGAAGATCCAGGACTTAGCCAAAGAATTTGAACATCGACAGCTTCTCAGTCCCTCCCCCCTTTCTGCTAAAGCCCAAACAGTCTCCTAAGCCCCTCCCCCCACAAGGGAGAATGAATGCATGTGCATGAGCAGTGATTGACACAAAGTTAGATGCCCCCCCTTGCTATGATTGGAGCATCTGAACAGGGAGCGAGTGGATTTTTGCAAATTGTCCTACGTAGGGGTGCCAGAGGAGCCGGATTTTTTTTTAAATTACCAGCTTCATATAGTTCTACTGGAACATAGGGTCAGTTTCAGCAAATATCACAGAAAATTAGTTTTATAAGTCTTACCTACTGCATCTTTAATAAAAACTATATAAAAAATAGCGTTCTTTTCACTTTTAGTCTTGTTTGCTGTTACAGGTCAGATGGAACATTTAAACATTTAAACATTTAAAAGTGACATATAGTCACTTTAAGTGTTGGGACTGGTAAGTTGATGTACCTCAAAAAAATATCACTGATACATAAACGTATCTTTTGCCATGTAAAGTCTATGGGAAAGCGCAGAATTGTGAAGATGGTCGCTCTAGAGTAACGTCAGAGTCGCATGAATTCCGATCTGACTGTCCAGACTATATGTGTTAATCTGACTTATTCTTACATACAGGAATTACATTTCTGCTTAGAGTAACTATTTTAGGCAAATCTCTAGTAGTTTGTGGCCAAATAATAATGGATGAAAACACAATTTTGCACATTGAAGTCGCATTGCTTTACTTATTGATACAAACTTATCCAGTGTAAATGTTCGTATCCATGATCCTAGGCAGTTGGTGAAATTACTAACAAAAGCAGTTTTTAATTCTTTACTAGCTTTTGCCTTTTTTGATCTTTCATTCTATGCAGAATGTCTCCACATGTATTTTGTAAAATATAACAATGTTTTTAAAATCCCCTTTTCATTCTTCAGTCTTAGGATACCTGTAAAAAATATGTCATCAGTAATAATTCATACGTTTAACGTAGGCATCAATGCCATGAACAAATCACTAGAGCTGAGTGGTGCATTCCAATAATGTCATGTGCTGTTACTTGACAAGTCAGCAGTCCTTCATGTGGTGTATGTATTGCTAGGGAACACAAAACAAGGAGGAAAACTAATGATGAGGCTTTATGTAGGCGATAACATGCATGCCTTAACCAGATTCTGCAGGTTGGCTCCAGACATCTTTATCATTGTGTACTTTATTTGTGTTTCTTTTTCTGTAACATTGCTTTTTATTAATATATTTCAAATGTGCACTGGATTTTTGCTTTACAAATGATGAACAGGAAAAAGGAGGAACAAGAGGAATTGGTATGTATTCCTTTAGACCTTTTTCTAAAGTTACTGTAAAATGAAGAAAAACCAAGGCAGGACGAGACATAAATATATTCACCACTTCTATGCAGAATGTAGATGATACCATTTTCTCAGAGCTTGACCGGGCAAGTCCCCTTTTCTATGACTGCATAATTTGTAAAGTGAAGATGTCTGTACTTTAAAGGGGAACTATGCAGTTTTTGTTACCTTAATTTACCTTAACTGAACAGCTTCGGAGTCATTGGAATGGTTATATGACTTTTTTTTCGAGTTGAATGGTGGTCGTCTTGCTTCGCCCTAGCGCCTGTGAGCTGAAAAACCACCCTTGCAACTTTCGGCCGGCGAGCCGCCGGCCTCAGCATCAGAAAGTATCGCGTGATATCAGGTCTCGCGATGTAACAATTGCTTCATGGCACTGCACACATTTGCCCATTCAGGAACCGGCTAACAAGGTAGCGATGGGGTTTTTCACACTATCGTAATGGCTGAACTGGCATAAAAGAAGCAGAAAGCTAGGAAAGCATCAGAGGAACAGAGAAAGAGGAAACAGCAGACTGACCAAGCAAGTTTTTACACAGTGTTGCCAAATATCTATTCCGAAGCTGTAGGGGGAGCTCTATAGAGAAACCTGCGAGCAAAAAGCGACAAAATAACAATAATAAATAATAAATAACAATAGCACGCCTTGGAGTTCAATTGAAAACCATTTGTGTCGCGACAGCTGGGACACCACATCACTCCACACAGAGCTCCTTGTAAAGAGTTATGCCTCAAGGCACTTGAAGCAGAACATGTACTTAGCAGTCGCCTTTGGAAGGATCTCAAGACTCAAGTCTACAATTCCATCATATCTCAAAAAAGGAAACCATTGTACTACAGCAGCTGGTTAAATATTGATGTTATGAAAACTGTTTAAGGAAGTCCTTGATCCAGCTCTTAGCAGTAATAATGACCAAAATCTCTGTCCAGCTGCCAGTGAACTCTGTTAACCTGAGTCATTTTCATGTGTTAGTTCTTGTTGTAACAGCAGCTGGATCTCCATCATCTGGACTGTTGAAAGCTGGCAGTACATTCAACAAAATCATTCGATTAGGTTGTACAGGTCTAACTTATAAATTGGCCACCGAGTGTATTTCTTATTAGAATGGCAGCTGCATCAACATTGCATTATGATGTCCTAAACTCAGTTCTTAGTAGTAAACAGTGACAGAAATCCAAAGTACTTTTTTTTTACTTTTCAATCAACTCAAATTGCTTGATTAATTAGCTTAATTGCTTTTATGTTTTTTGCACGTTTGCTGTTAAATGCTGTATGGCTCAGATTCTATTCTATTTTTCAATATGTAAATATACAGTATACATGTTAAGCTTACTGAACTTGCCAAACAATGTATTTAAAGTGACATGTGAAAGATTGAAAAAAACATTTTTTGAATGTAGTAGATCAAAAATATAACTTATTCTAAATGTGTGAAACTGAGTGTTATGTAGCTTTACTGACATTCTACCATTCTAGGTACCGTTGGCACGCGGTAGCTCAACCAATGGCAAACTAGAAAAAAGTGTGCAAGAGAGTCTTTTGGAAATGTTCCAATCCGCATGCCAAATTGCCTCTTTAACAGCCATAGGCAGGAGCACAGCCTGTTATTTACGGTAGTTTGATTGACTTTTTCCCCATCTGCATTCCGCAAAGACCCGCCCTACTCTGCCTCTGATTGGCTAGTACTCATTGTCTTCTACACAGACTGTGGTGCGAAGGAAAAAAACAACACTGCGGGCCTGGTAGATGATGACAGGTTTAATGATGATATGGCCCACTGATTAACAATAACATTTTAAAATGGCACTTTATATTCAAAAGGTTGCTGACCCCTGATCTACAGTATATCTATAAGTGATATAAGTTTCTTCATAGAACAATGTATGAAGTCCATTTGATCAATTCAGGTTTTAACAGATTGAAATTTTAATCCTGTAAAATGCAAATAATGTCACACAAATGTGCTTACAACTATTTCACTAGCAGTGGAAAAAAATTGTTTGGTTTTCGCAACATTCTAGCTCGTGAAAGTGGTGGTCCTCACAAAGAACTAAGAGATTGTGGTCCACACTATGTACTAAAGATCCACTGTGTGTGTGTGTGTGTGTGTGTGTGTGTGTGTGTGTGTGTGTGTGTGTGTGTGTGTGTGTGTGTGTGTGTGTGTGTGTGTGTGTGTGTGTGTGTTCACTGAGTAGAAGAGCAGTTGTCGTTGACAGCTGCATGGGAGCAGGGAGAGAAAGAGTCAAGTGACTTCAAATAGCCGTCATTCTCCTCATTCCCTCATTCATCAGAGGAACCCCTCCCCTCTTTCTCTCTCTCAGCAGCCATTGGTGTGAAGTTTACATTTGTTTTGTTTTGTTCTTCAGTCTAAGTGAATTTTTTTGTGATGATCTCTGCTTTCGGCATATAATAACGTTTCATAATTCTCCAGAACAAAGAGATTAGCACAGTCCAATCTGCAGGTAAGTGAAGAGATGTAATGGTGGTTGCTCCAGTAAGCATTATTCTCATTAAAAATCCCCATCCTCATTGTATCTGTGGTAGCTTAAAGGCTTTGTTTAGTTGAAGTTGATGACATTCAACATGGACCAGGAAATCATTATTCAGCTGCTGCAGTGTTTTTTAAATGTGCATTTTAAAATGTTTTCCAACCACATGGAAAGTTCCTAAATTAGGGCTGCAATGTCACTGTCATTATTTTCAATCCATTACTTTCAAAACAAAGGGTAAACATGGCATCATAATTTCTCAGAGCCCAGGGTGACATCTTTGAATTGCTTGTTTTGTATGACCAACAGTGCAAAAGTATTCAGTCATATAAAACGGCTTTAAGCAGCAAATGTTTGGTACCTGATAAATTACTTAAATTATTAACTGATAATCAAAATAGTTTTCTATTAATTTTCTTATTATTTGACTTGCAAATCACTAAATGTGCTGACTCCCCAGTCATGTAACATCCTACTGAGAAAAGTGTGTCCCAATTCCATACTACATGTAAACAGTATCCATATGGTCAACTTTACTGTATATGCAAATTCTAATATGGGAACTTAGCATGCCAGAAATCACTATACTCAAAGGTACTAATAGGAGCTGACGAAGTAGGGTGGTGATGGTGCAGTGGATATGACACATGCCTTTGGTGTGGGAGATCTGGGTTAAATTCCCACTGCGATACATCAACCAATGTGTCCCTGAGCAAGACACTTAACCCCTAGTTGCTCCAGAGGCGTGTGGCCTCTGACACATATAGCAAATGTAAGTCGCTTTGGATAAAAGTGTCAGCTAAATGACATGTAATGCAAAAAAGTGCCCCAAATGCATGTCAGTCAAACTGTGACTTTTCCATTGCCAATTAAAATTCAAAAAGAGAAAAAAACAAAACAAAGACTTAATAATTATTTTCTGTTTTCTAAGATATCCTGGAGCTGTTTCACCTGTGTATATATTTGTGCAGCTGTCTGCAGCCCCTCCATTTGTTTTGTGCTTTGCATTGCGGGACAATGGCAAACATCAACTGCACACTTATAAATCAAGAGTTTCATATATAATTTCATATGCTTACTGACTTTTTAAAGGACACTTTGTCTTGTTTCAATATACTCTAAACCTGCTTCCACACGGTATGGAATTGGGACACAGCTGTAAAGTTGTTGCAGCTGTTACTTGAAACACTTAGAAAATCAAAATCATTACTTAAATATCTTTTGTTATCAGTCAGAACTGTTTAATTTAACTTGTACAGTGCCATAAAATACTGACAGTGTTTTTTTTCAGTTAACATTGAACCAATACTACATGTAAACCAAAGTGTTTGGACTCCTCCTGCCTTCACAGTCTGCCAAATTCTTGCTGTGCGGCCTCCTCAACACCAGCACAGCCTTTCCTCCAGCCACAACACTCCCAGTGTCTGTTGCCCAGTTGTCCCAGTGAGGCAAGTCCTGCCAAGTCCTTCAAGCGCTTGTCTTTGGAGTTTGACAGCACATGTCTCTGTCCGTCTGTCCCCAGACTTTTTCAAGTTTAGGAATGTTGTCCCTGCCTGTTACAGAAGCACAAAGAGTCTTGTCTTTGTCCACATCCGTCAAGGCCAGATTCTCTGTCTCCTCCGTGAGTTCACTTTTGTTTCCATGCTCGTTTTGTATCCACACTGTCAGCTTTCAGCTTAGCAGGGCTGTACTGCTGCTGCAAAGTCCTCCGTAACAACGAGCTGCAAGTAGACCAGAAGCAGTTACAGCACAAAACTGCCGTCTGACTGATTTTCAGTTTCTCTCTCAGTCATCCCATAACAGCAGCAGAGCAACAGAGAAGAGCAGGAGTATAGGGAAGAGGCTACAGTTGAAGTAGGAGTGAAGCTGGGGGCAAGAGTCTCAGCAGTGTCTAAAACCAATACAAATCCTTGCTCTTATCCTGTGCCTGCAGACCTGAGAGAGGAGAAAAGAAAGGAGGAAAAGAAAAGCAAGAAAAGGGAGATTAGAAAGAGAAGCGCAAATGTCTTGTTGATAAAAGCAGAAGGAATTGCCCGAGGCAGAGAGGGGATGAAAGCAAGACAGCAACAGAAAAGGAAGTTGACAGCTGGTGTTAAGGTACTGATTGACAGTCAGTTTGTTGGTTTAAGCCACTTGTGGTAAGTTGATCTGGGCCAAGGAAAAATCATTTAAATCTGTTTTTCATGCTTTCATGTTGATACTTTGGCACTCAATGTCTTCAATGCTGCTTTCATTTAAACACTTCCAACAATAAGAAATTAGTTCTCAGAATGGTTGTGCATTAAACAGACAGGTGTTAGCCAAAACAAGCAGGACACTTGTCAATATAGATGAGTGAAAAATCCTCTAAATCTACCTGTTATCAAGGATGACAGATGTCAGCTTGACCTTAATGTTGCTATTTGCTTTTGCCTTTTTTTCACTGGTTGTTTGCAAATGGGTTGAAGAAGAAATGACCGCACACTAAGCTCCAATCATTTTATGTTCCAACCACACTGGGTCGTTCTACCGAGAATGTATAAATGTTGGTTATACTGTAAAATCATTAAAGCTTTGTGTGAGGTAATTTTGTCCTCAATAAATGTAATTGCCAGGATCACGACTCTATCTTGTTTAAATTTACTTCCCCGGTAAAAGGGAACCGGTGCCTTTAAGTACACAAAATCTCAAGATTTTTGTCAAAATTTTTGTACCGCTTGTTCACCGGTTTTGTCAGCAGATGGAAGTCAAAGCAAATCTAGTTCCAATGCCTGACACTGAATAGATATTCTCCGTATTGTAATTTACCAGTAATAAGTTACCAGTATTGGCGAATCCCAATCAGAAGCACATCGGATAAACATCGGAACGAGAAAGATCGGATAATTAAGACTGTAATTCAGTTTCTTGTGTTATTCTAGACTTTTCAAGCTAAATAAACTGCTGCATATCTGGTAATTAATGTCCATCAATCTAAAAAAAATCTCTCTTACTGACCAGCTAGCATGTCATTGCTGGTACCAATGGATTTCCTTAAGTCATCTATATTTATATATATATATATATATATATATATATATATATATATATATATATATATATGATACCAATGTCTTCAATCTAGCCTTACAAGAGCACGCTACAGCCTCTGAAAGACAGAATGTCGGTGGGTCGTCAGATCGTTATGAGGTAAACTGACCCCTCATGGCGCCAGGCCGGGTGAGAACTGTATTCAACTTTTTTACGGCTATGTTTAGGCACTAACAGCACTGTGGTGTCTGATTAGACTGCGTTCTTGGCTCACAGAAAACCACCAAGTTGTTTGTTTCTTTTTCTCCATATTGTACAACAATTTTACTACTGTCATATCTGTCTACTTTGTACATCTATTGCACATCTGTCCAACCTGGAAGAGGGATCTCTCCACTGCTAATATTGCTGAGGTTTCTTTCTTTTTTTACTCCCCATTTAGTTTCTTCTTATTTGAAGGATAGAAGATGTCTTGTGCAGAGATTGCGACTTTCTGTCACTTTCATTTTGGGTTACGTTTAATGTGAAAAATTGGCAATACCTGTGTCCATGTTGAGTCCGATCTCTGCTCCGGCTCCAGTGAAGGCGCCATTCCAGGCCGAACCCGTCCCTGAATCCCCTTTCCCTCCCAGGTCACAGGGCGAGGCGCTGGGTCCCGGTACCGAGCTGCCGGACGTCAGACGGTGATGAGGCCTCACTGATGGCACCAACAGAGAACCGTAACGTGGGTCAAACGCCGTGCCGTACATCTCGTGAACCCCTGGACGCGGGTATGCTGAGCCCTGGCTGCCTATAGCGCCCCCTAGTGAGTATGGGTGGTGGTGGTGATGGTGGTGGTGATGGGATGGGTGCCAGGAGTCAGGGCTGGGCTGGTGGAGGTGGCTGTGCAGGGAGGCAGAGGAGTACGGGTCCCCAGGAAAGGGGAGCTCTGTGTGAGGAGCTGACAGAGCGCTGCCGAGCGCAGAGGAGACTGATGGCTGATAGGAGCTGTTCCAGAAAGACGGAGGGAAACTTCTCTGGCTCATCGGGAATGATCCATCTGAAAAAAAGAGATCCACACAGGTACGTTGTAAGAAAGCTTGTTTACTGAGGCTGAAGGTTCATTCTTGATCTCGGAAATAGTTTGATAAGAAATTCTTATCACAAGGTCCACATACTTGTTTTTTAGAAACTTCCATTCATATATTGTGGAGATAATACCTAATTTTCAAACTGTTCCTCTTTAAATGTGTCTTTTCAGGATATTTTTTTAATCTCTCATTTTGCTGAACTTATTACAGTTGAATTGATTGCAAAAAATGTGTGGTCATTTTTTTGCCGTATTTGTTTTTTATTGGATTCAAAAGTCGCTAGATTACACAATGCTGCTGGAGTTGAGAAATTGCTGTGAGAGGAGATGAGAGGAGATTAAATATAAAGCAGGTCGGCTGTTAACTAAGGAATACTGACTTGTTTTTGATTCGCCAAAAGATTGGGAAAAAAATATATTAATCCTTCTGTATTAGTTTTTATCATCCATTTATATGTATTGAAACTGCTAAGTTTAAACATTGGTATACAATTTTATCTGAGTATCCTGTTACATCTGTAGCTGATAGACATCAGTATTAAAAGAATCACCAGTTAAGGTGAGCGACAGTGGGATGTCTCGACGCAATGGCACTAAAAGGAATATGAAAAAAATCTTCTGTATATCGACATAACACACAATGTTGGTTTCTCAACATATTGTTATTATATATTTATATTTCCATCAAAAGTCAAAGGGGAAAAAAACTGCCAGCTGAGTAACAATAAACAAAAGCTGCGGCTCGCAAAATGCTATTATTCTCCAGCTGTTATGATATCCACATATTTATAGATAGAATGTAATATATATGTAATATATGATTCAGCCAATGTCATCCAACACTATGGAAATGAATTGATGATGCATGTTGTAAAAGCGATCGTTATTCTAGTGGTTTATGTGAAAACCTTAAGTTCACTTTATTAGATTTCACACAAATAGTTTTATACAGAATTGCTCTGGTTACAGCGGAGGGTTTTAGTATCCCAAAATATTCTTTACGCATTTCTTTTAAGGTCAAATTAAAAGACACTGAATAGAAGAGCAAAATTGGAAATCAGCAACTTCAGATCAAACCGCTATCAAAAACCAACATCAGTGCAACTCTACAGCAAAAAGTGACAGATTTTGTACTTCAGATCGTAACTCTGAATTCTGAAGTAACTGGAGTGAGTAAATAAAAACAACACCGGTTGTTGCAATTGAAGAATGTTACCTGGTGGAAATCTATTAAAGACCAAGACAAAGTTACCGAATCAGGGGGAAATTATATCAGCTTTTAACAGCCTCAGTCCCACAATATCAAAACCAGAAATAAAACAGACAACAGAAGGAACCAAAATTACATGAATTTACAGCACAACCAGAATATCCCAAAACTAGTGAAATGTAGTGTCCCGATGATGGTGCAAAAAGGTCTTTCAGTGGCTTTTCAACGCTGACAGACAAACACAGACGGACACACACAAAGACACACACACACACACCTCTGATGGCCTTGTGGCTGCTTGAAGCAGGGTATGCGGTTGTGTGGCTGAGGGCTCGGCTGAAGTGTTCGTCCACCACAGCGCTGATGTCTCCCTGAAAGTAAGTGAAGAGGACGCAGCGGGAGCTCAGGTACTCGGCTCCCGGCGGTAGCTCCTTGTCCTCCTCTTTGATGGACGGGGGGCCCGGGGGTCCGAGCCGGCTGCCGCTGTCCTGGGGGTCTTGCATTTTGGTATACAAGGCCAATTTCTAAGAAGGACATGCAGATATACAGTATATGTGTGTGTTATGAAACTGTGTGTTTATCTAGTGTCCCGTTAGTACACCTCATTTTGCATTGATGCATTTGGGTGATTTTAGATACTAGAAAGACTTAAACCAAAATGTGACATTTGACCTCCAAACCCTCATAAAGATTTGTTTGGGGTTTTTTTAGGACACAGCAGGTGTGTAGTAGGAGATAAATCCACCTAAACACTTTGTCATCTATTTATGTACAAACTGACATCAATGATGACAAACTGATGTGTTAACCCGAGGGTGTGGCTTTCATTTAAGCATTTAAAAAATAATGCTTTGAACACAGTACATTTATGCTGATATTGGTGGCTTTTAATGAGCAACAATTAAACCTAATTCACCTGTCTTTTCATTTACCACTGGATCACAATATAAATCGCAGTACACAGTCATGTAAAGTACTATGGTTATTTTAACATATTACAACTTTGCATTTCATTACTGCTGCACACAATGACTAAAAGACTGTCACTTTTATTACTTTTTTTTTTACTTAGGCCTATATGGTAAATAGATTATGGTGCAAAAACTATATTTATATGAGATTATTTTAAGTTACTGTTAAAGACATGGAACTTTCAAGTTTTTTAACCTCTGTACCATTATATGGCAAATGTTATAGACAAACCATACAAAATAACAGATCATAAAAAAACGTAATGTACTATATATATGTATATTTAAACAGTGGTGTGTAGCATGGAAAGACTGGCTGATCCTGAGTCTGTTTAGGAGACAAACGGAGTGAGTTTTGGCACTATGTGAAATATGCCTGGATGTTGACTGAGAGGTTTTAAGAGAGTGGCAAAAAAGACCTTTAACAGAATTAGAAAGGCCTCACAAAATCCTGCTGCACTCAAAGTATTCACAGTCATGAAGTCTACGCACAGAAACAAATGTGACATGAAGTGAAATCAATGAGTCCGTGATATTTGTTTAGGCAACTAGGCTACTGCAGCAATTATGCTGTAAAAAAAATGGTATCAACGCGCAAAACATGATGACACATAATTGATTTTAATCGTAAATGATGGGCTTTACTCATTTAACATTAAGAAGGAAATGAGAAAGAGACTTCTGGCAGATTACACCTGTTAGTCATTTGTTGTGTTGGACTATATGGCCACAAACCAAGAGTCAAGTTCTGCAAAAAAATAAAATCCTTTATGTAAAAACCCTAAAAACACTCTTAAAAAAACTTTAATACAAAGTAAAGGAACTATATGATGCATAATATCTGTCAGTTTTGACTTGGATAAAGCTCATCTCTCAACTTTTCTTTCTATCTAAAGACAAGGTCCACGGTCGTGTGAAGACTCAGGAATTAGATTAATATCGATATAAGTGCAAACAAAGTGAATAGTGACCCAAAAGAAAGCTTTACATTCGCTTCAAATAAAACTTTACGCACTCGATCTTATCTGCAAGTAGCGTATAGCCTTACACCATGCCTAGCATGCGCTTCATGGTGTAGACAGTGGTAAGGACCGTAGGAGTGGAATAATTAAGTTTTATAAAGAAAGTATACCCATAGCTAATGACTGAATGTGTAATAGTAGCTGCTTAATCTCTATGTAATAAAGTTTCAATTGGCGTTTTAATGTAATAAAACCTAAATATTAGTACTAGTAAGTTTTCCGTAGCCTAAAAAAACAAAAACAGTTGATAAAGAATATGTGGTCCATATATACCTGGTGGTGATAGGGGCTGTAGGAGCTGAAATAAGGCTGAGGACCGAACACTTGGTACATCACATCCAGGCAGCTCATGGCGAAGAAATCACGGAGAAGAACCAAGCGTCATTTAGAGCGCAGGTCTGTTCAGACGAAGAGAAAACGGTAATCCCGGCGGTGACGGACACAGTAGGCAGTCTCTCTGCTGCGCTGCGCTGCTCTGCTCTGCACTCTTTACGCACTGGACTGCGGTCAGGCGCACAGAGGGGAACCCCTCCACACACAGCCTGACGCCTCCCTCCCGCCAATCAGAGGCCACAGCTCCACTCCTCTGCCTCAATGAGCTTTTAATTACAGGAAATCACAACATCTACAAAGCTATTAACTCAAAGATTAAATAATGGTTGCTTTAGTAGCCTAAAACATTTTTAATGATGCAACACATTTTATAGTTTTGCATGAATGTTGCTGCATTCATAGTTCTGTATGTTTTATTGTGCACCTTAATACAGATGTTATCCATATATTTCCATTCACATTTCTGCTTATTTCAACTGAATACGTTTTTTTCCTGATAATGTATTTTTATTGGAGGTGTTGGTCATGTTACAATTGACTCATCAAAGCATTCAAGCTTAATCTAGAACATGGAAGTTCATTCTTGACCTTGGTAACAGTGTGGCAAAAATAATCTTCACCCAAAGGTCTAATACTATCTTATCCTGAGCTTTTAATCACATCTACAGTAAGATTATTTTGCCACACAAGCTTAAGGTAACAAACGAACACCTGATGTGGCTCCGCTGGCACAGTTTGGGATTTTGCTCCTTGGGAAAGTAAATTCAGTCCTTCATTTGTTTTCTTTATATTGTGTTCCTTTACAAGGTCATTAGATGCTTTGAGAAATCTTGGACTGACAAATAGACTCGGAGAGGAAACACATAAGAGCTATCAGAAATTTAGGTTTTCCATTTTTTTGGAGCTTTATTTTTGAAAGTTGGGAATTTGTGCTGTAGATTGGGATAGAAAAAGGGGGCTGTTTTTTGATGTAGTTCTATACTAAACAGCAGTACCAACCATCATCTTCCAAATGTGTGTGTTTTTTTAAATAGATTCTAAATTGGATGTTATTTAACACTTGATTATAGAAATGTGGATACTGTTACAATAACGTTATGTATTTTTCCTGAAACTGTCAGTGATGGCTTCTCTTTTTTCATAGTCAGATTTAGTCAAGTTTGCATTCATACTGACGCAACTTGACGAGAGGCAGAAGCTGGATTAATGTTACTTCTTATCTGTCACAGTGCTATTTTTCATAATTACAAATAAACCCATTACCCACAGATATAAGGTCAATTAGAGAGCATCGTGATTATGAAATCACTAATATGGAAAAAAGAAATAAGATGCAAAAGTCAGAAAATCGTCATGCTTGTAGTTTAAAAAAAAAAAGGCAAATCCTCATATAACTGACATCTATTTGATCAATTTGCTTTTATCAGCCAAAGATCATGAAGTTATCAGTGAGCAGGGCAAGCAGTCAGGAAGTTCAAGGAATAAATGTTTACGCTAAAATGTACAACTGATTTAAAACTGTGATCATTGTCTTTATTATTTCTTGTGGCTGACAATCAGAGAATGCACAGTTGAAGTTTTTTCTGGCATTTGAAGCCACATTTAAGAATGCAACAGTCTATATCCACGACGTTCCACTTCCGGGATTGCTCCGTTGATGTTGGAAATTCCGCCGCTCCTCAGATCTCTGCAGGGTAAGTCCAGACAGCTAGCTAGACTATCTGTCCAATCTGAGTTTTCTGTTGCACGACTAAAACAACTTTTGAACGTACACATGTTCCACCAAAACAAGTTCCTTCCAGAGGCTATTTTGCAGAGGCACCGTGGCTCTGCCCGGCGCTTAGCACCGCCCATGGCGATTGTGATTGGTTTAAAGAAATGCCAATAAACCAGAGCACGTTTTTCTCCCATCCCGGAATGCTATGTGGACTAGCCAGACCTTCCTTCGCAGCGCTGTGGAGGAAGGTCTGGCAAAGCGAGACTAAGAATGTAGCAACTGGCACTTACTGCTAATTGAAATGAGTAAACAATCAAACGGACCAATGAGTGGAGTGGAATGTAATGCTATGAAGTCCCACAATCCCTCAGTGGCCTCCAAAATTCTGGAGGTCAAAGGTCAAATAGTTTGCTCCCAGTTTGGTGTTATTACTAGAGGTCAGAGGTCCCCTGCATCCTACCCAACAATTATCAAGCTACAGCAGAGGCAGTTTTGGAAAGTAACTAATAGTACATTAATACGTTGTAACTTTGTGAGAACCTGTTATAAATAAACATTTAAAAAATAAAAAAGGAAATTTGCTCCTTAATATAACTTTTATGTTATCAATATGGATTTTGTCCTTGTATTAATAATCTGTTGTAATGATTTTTGTGTCCTTCTGGCACTTGACCGTCGTTTTGGCTGACCCCTCCACCAACCAGCACACCTGTTCCTCGTCACAAGTGGTGCAGGGAAGCTATTAAACCCAAAATATCTCCCATTGAGGTGGCGCTCAGCTCATCTCAAAGGCTCTGTTCAACCATTGATCTGTGTGTATTATGGACCTCGAAACGCAAAGGTTCAATGAGGAATGTTTGGCATCCTCTCTGCTATCACTTAAAGGTTTAATGGATTTTAGAGAAGGTTGCTGCAACAATCAGTTGTTTCAATGCTCTTTGTATTCAATAACTGCCCAACAGCAGCAACAAACAAAAGAGGGGCAGGGATATTCAGAGCAAGTCCAAGTTAAGTCATAAGTCTTTAAAACAAAGTCAGTTGGGAGCAGTGGCAGTTTCTCTCACAGGCCAAAGGAAGCCTGGCCTCCCCATACTCATATTCTAATGAAGAAAACTAAATAGTTGTAATCATTTGCTCTTACCAGTGTATCGCCGTGTGCAGGGGCGTAGCACAAAATTCTGGGCCCTGTAGAAAGGCATTTTCTATGGGCCCCTCCCTGTATCCACAGCTATTCATTCTAGCATCTTTTTGGGCCCTCCTCACATGAGGGCCCTGGGTACTCAGTCCCCTCCCCCCCCCCAGTCCGATGCCCCTGGCCATGTGTACTTTGTCCACAGAAATCCCGCCCATCAGTCCCAAAATGTCCCAGTTAGAGAGTAAATGCCATATACACATATTATTTGTAAATGTTACAGTCATTCTCCAAAAGAACCAAGCAGGCCTGCCTTATTGCGCCGGATATCAGGCATTTATCCTTAAAATGTATTTCCGTTGGTCCAGACTAATTCATCGTTCAAAAAAGGAAGGCCAGTTTGAACCTGGCTTCTGACTAACTGCACTGATCTCCAACCAGCTAGTGCAACTGCAACACATTTAAAAAGCTATAATATATTTATTAATTTTGGACTTGCCATTCCCTCAAAGGTCAACATTGCTAAGACGGTTTGCTATTGGTCAACAGCACAAATTTTCAGGTAAAATCTATCAAAGCTGAACTTGTCTCCTGCTTCACAGTCTTCGGAGTAGAAGTTACATAAACAAAAAAAATATAATTTTGCGACTAAGTCTTTATGTCAAATGATGCATGTCATTATTTTTATCAGTCAACAGTCAATAAATGTTGCCATTTGTATACATTTACAGATGATTTCCAGGCTTCAGAGGCAAGTGATGGTCCAACAACAATAGACCCGACGTTTGAAGATAGTGGAGCAGATAAACGATCCGCAAGAAAGATGCTTTGCTAATGCATCAGGTGGACATTGGCCCGCAGTCTACAATGGAAACAGAAACACATCCAGTGGACGTTTGGGGTAAAGTAAGTAATGTCGCAAAGCTGTCAAGTCAATTACAGCTCTGGTGTACTGTAACAGTGGTTAATGATAATTCCTTACTGAAGTGCTAAGATGAGCTATTTAAAGGTCCCATGACATGGTGCTCTTTGGATGTTTTATAAGGCCTTAGTGGTCCCCTAATACTGTATCTGAAGTCTCTTTCCCGAAATTCAGCCTTGGTGCAGAATTACAGCCACTAGAGCCAGTCCCACAATGAGCTTTACTTAGGATGTGCCATTTCTGTGTCTGTAGCTATTGAGGAGAGGGGGGGGTGTGGCCTTGACCAATTGCCACTTTACTCATTTAAAAGCCATGATGTCTCTCTCTCTTTCTCCTGGGTGGGCCAAATTCTCTGGGCGGGCAAAGCAGAGAAAGGGGACGTAACCTTGCTCCTTATGACCTCATAAGGAAGAGATTCCAGATCGGCCCATCTGAGCTTTCATTTTCTCAAAGGCAGAGCAGGATACCCAGGGCTCGGTTTACACCTATCGCCATTTCTAGCCACTGGGGGGCCATAGGCAGGCTGGGGGAAACTCATATTAATGTTAAAAAACCTCATAAAGTGAAATTTTCATGTCATGGGACCAAAGTTTCAGATATTCATTGTTGTTGAGTTTCATCTTAAATACAAGCTGCTCAAATGTTACTTTCTACTACAGTAGAAGATACAAATTTAGATAACAAGTTGGACAGAAAACCTTACTAACCTAACTATACAGAAAGATTGACAACTCAAAGAAGAGACACTTTTTGCACCTAAATGAACCTCACTGGCTGTGAACATACTGTACATGATTACAAGCATGTCCTACACACACACACACACACACACACACACACACACACACACACACACACACACACACACACTGAAACATCAGTGCTCTTTAGCACACAATTAACAGCTCGAGCATGAGTGGAAAACTGACTCTGGTGTGCCCAGGACTTAACAAATGTGCAAACACACACACACACACACACACACACACACACACACACACACACACAGAGGTCATATTGGAATGCGTCCAGAGCCACATGCTTGTGGTTGATCCTCGTGTTATGTCTACCCAAAGAAAGACAGAGTACTGTTTCATTTTCCTCAACACCAGAGAGGAAACGCTACTGTGAAAAATTTAAATATCGTAGGATTCCCAGTGTCCCACCATGAGTTTGTCCTGGACCCCTTTTCTGTACAACAAAGAATTATTTTAACAACACTAAACGTCTAAAGCCATTCTAAGAGCCCCGTGAGGCTGTAATGCTCTTTAAAAACCAGAGATACCTTTTTGATGGATGGAAAATGGACATAGAACTTCTTAGACAAAAATGTAAAGTTTGCCTTAGGGGGCACAAGAAAAAAGGCCATATCAGCTTGTCAGGCTCAGCTCTACATGGTCAGACTTTCATCAGTCACAGCTGTAATTTGTCAGCCTTAGCTGTTAGGTTGTTTATTCCCACCGAGGGTTACAGTGCTCACAAGTAGGTAAAAGCCAACCCCAGATTCACTTTTGTGGAATGAATCTGGCTCTAGATTTGCATTTTATCGGTGCCGTGTCCGCCAGTCCATAAAAAATCAGATAATAGTAAAAGCCCGAGGTGATATCTTAAGATGTCTTGTTTTGTCAGATCAGCAGTCCAAAATAGAAGAAATTAAATTTATGATGATAATAAAAAAATCTGCTTTAAAATGACTTAAACTATTATCAAATTTGATGTTCATTAATTATCGACTGATTGTTTCAGCTCTAATACAATATACAGTCTAAATATTTACATTATACACTGGAGGCATACATGCTGGAGAGCCTGAGCAGATTTGTGTTGTTGTTAGAGTGCAACCTGTTCAGGCTCATTCACTGTTCACTGCCTACTTGCAGGTGCAGAGTGTGCAGGTTTTGTTCAGTCACATGATGAGAAAGACCCGAACATGACCCCCTCCATTTCCTA
>CM042332.1:27480777-27485777 GCA_023566125.1 Zingel zingel | reverse complement strand
AGAAATGAATACTGTCAAATCATAGCAGACTTTATCTTAGGACACTTTACAGAGTAGGTCTTGACCACACTATAATTTGTTATTAAGTGAAGAATGGGACAACAGACTTTGACACAGCTGTCCACCCTTTGTTTCCTGTTTCCTACCGACAGACATCGTTGGTTCCTTGCTAAGAAATAGCTGAACAAAGAAGAACAAGAGGAAGACGAACACAAACAAAAAGGATATCAAGAAGAAATCATGTCCAGTTATTTTAAACAAATGACCCGAGAGTTTCACTGCAGTCCTCCCTCTCCTCTCTTTTTCTCTTCTCCTTTTTTCACTGTTGGCATGTCATGTCTAAAGAATGTCACTCCATTTCAAAGAAAGTCTGGACCCAAAGATAAAACAAAAATGTTACTCTGATTAAAATGGCTGATTTGCTTAATCTGACACAAAAATAAAACATTTGCAGCACCTTACAAATAGTCTATTTGTTTCATTTGAGGACTACACAAAAAGACTGGACAAAATCAGTTGGTAAATATTTTTCACCTTTTCGCAATTTTGAATTCATTTAAATGTATTATTACACCTGGTATAGCAAGGGCAGTGTTTGAAAGGGTGACTAAATATCTATTTGATGGGATTCATTATGTGGTGGTTTTGAAAGAATAACTTCTGTGATGGCCTTCCAACAGAAAACCTTGAAGGTTCAGGGACTGCTTGTTGGCGTGATCAGACTTTTGTGCGAGTTTGTCACGGGGACAAAAATTCACTGGCTGAGGATATATTTAAGGTAAGTGCAGGGAATACTATTTTAACGTCCCAATGAGCAGGACTATAGAGATCTTTTTCTAGCCATCTACTAGTCTATATCCAAGACGTTCCACTTTCAGGATTGCTCCGGTGCCACCGGAAATTCCACCGGATGTCACTCTTTTTTGCCGGATGTCCATTACCTTCTGCTTTCTTTGTGTTGTAAATTTAAACTCAGGTTGATTTATGAGGACTATGGTTGACTGCTCCTCTGATCTCTGCAGTTGATGGGTTAGATCCAGACAGCTAGCTGGACAATCTGTTAAATCTGAGTTTTCTGTTGCACAACTAAAACAACCTTTGAACGTACACATGTTCCACCAAAACAAGTTCCTTCCCGAGGCTATTTTTGCAACGGCACCGTTGCTCCGTCCGGCGCTTAGCACCGCCCAAGACGATTGTGATTGGTTTAAAGAAATGCCAATAAACCAGAGCACGTTTTTCTCCCATCCCAGCATGCTGTGTGGACTAGCCAGACCTTCCTTCACAGCGCATTTCCCAAGTATTTTTTTAAGCGTTTTTGTATGTTTTTAAGCCCATTTACTACAATGTATGCTTGACATTGTAATCCAGCCAAACGTTTAGAAAAATCTGACATAGTATTTTAGATTTTTCAATGTTTTTCTATTCATTAGGTACTATTGGCTTTTGATTCATGACTGTAAAGTATAAAAAACAAAGTTGTAGAAACTTGAAACTTGCTTATGATGCCACAAATTAAAAGTACTACAACCACATTACCATGACGCAGCAATGCAACTTAGGGTTAATGAGAAAAATCATTGATTACCCCAGGATATGTCATATTAAGTGTAGTCTCGTATTGCCAGACCTACCTCCACAGTGCTGTGGAGTAAGGTCTGGCTACACGGCAGAGACATTCCAGGATAGGATAAATAAGCGCTCTGGGTTGTTTGAATTTCTTTAAATCAATCACAACCGCCTCGGGCGGCACTAAGCTCCGGACACAGTGACAGTGACTCTGCAAAATAGTCTCGGGAAAGAACTTGTTTCGATGGAACCCAACCCAACCCAACCCAACTGACCTGTCTTATTTCATTTTGGTCCAGCGGCGGTTACAATATCTAGAAAATGTACCTATATTGCATCATTGCAGAGGGGGTCGAGTTCAGTGATAGTTTAGGGCACTTGGGCTGACCACAGAGTCTGTTTTTTTACATGTAATTGGCTTTTTGCTCAGCCTGCACCTTGCATCACACATTCCAGTAGATGCTCATTCAACTGGATATTAATCTCAGAATAGCAAACTGCCTGTACAATTACTACTCATTCTTCATCTACTGTATATACTGAAGCACTAATGCAAGGTCCAACAAGCTCAAAAAGCAAATCAAGACACATCCTCCACAATTATGTCATCACAATGGAATGTGCCTCCCCAATCTAAAAGTAAAATAAAATACATTTTGGTACACATAGCAATGTATAGAGTATTAATAAAATAGAGCAAAGATAAACAATATTAATTAGAGCAATCAAGAAGTTTACTACTTTATACTTCTACTCCACTACAATTCAGAGGTAAACATAATTGTACTTTTTACTGCATGTATTTGACAGCTTTAGTTACTTTACAGATTATGATTTGACATAAAATAATTAAATGCAGTATATTGCTAAAGATTAAAACTAGGGTTTCCAACCTCCTTATCTTTGCTTGTGAGCTCTGACAAAAACATCAACATGTGCGAACCCTTGTCTCCCCTTTAAACTTCGCACTTTGATGCATTTAAATAACTGTTTGAGGATCAAAGAGATGAAGAAATCAAAGAATAGAGAAATGTTAACAAAATGAATCAGAACTTTCATTTGTACCTTTTTAACAATAATCAACTTGCGACCCCTCCGATTTATCTTGTGACACTTTGGAGGGGCCCTGACCCCTAGGTTGGTAACCACTACTGAACTAGCTCCACCTCCGCTTCGAGCAGCTACAACAGGTGATTTTCAGCAAAATGAGTACATTTACTTTTAATACTTTGAAGTAAATTTAGCTGATAATACTTCTGAACTTATACTTTTGCATGATTTTGAATGCAGGACTTTAGTATTTTTAAATGAATGTATTGGTAGTTTTACGTAAGTACAGGATCTGAGTACTTCCACTGTTTATAGAAACACCAAAAACTTGCATTATTCTCCATTTATATTCTATTTTCTGATGTATTTCTCTTCAAGACTTAAAGTAAAATGTATTGATTCCTCACAGAGATCAATACAGCTCATCTTATCTTCCCCCCCTCGCTACATGTCTCCTCATGCTGAGGGTCAGTCTGCTCCCTCGCCTCCTTGTCGGGACCCAGGGTGCTTGCTGCTCCTGTTCTGGGTGCTGACAGGCCCAGCTGTCTGTGTTTTTTGCCCTTGGCTGTCGCTCATTAATTTCCACCAAAGGCCCCTAAGCGACAGCTCTGCTTCATACTGACCATACTTGGAAAAGAGGTACTCAGCGAACAAACACACACACATACCAAACACAAGTGTACACACACAAACACACAAGGAAAATAAGGGCACATGTAAGTCATACTGTGGGACACAAAATGAGTATGACAAGCCTGGGCTTTAGTACACACATGTCAAAAATTAAATAAAGTGTACTGCAGTTTAAGTACCTTAGTAATATCTCGTAAATCTACAGAAAAAAGTAATTTTCTGTTGCTATAATAAACATAAAAGCATACATTTAAAAAAATTGTTGGCTACCTGATGCAGGTTATACAGGCATACAATGCCTGAACCCTGCACCTACAGCACTGTAATTCACTGCAGTACAAGAAATGCCTGGGTGCATACATGAAGTACAGATTGTAAATGTACAGGTCAAAGTGTGCAGCTGTAAATTCCAAATATAATGTTGTTGAGCTATCTGTATCTGTATAATGTGCTCGCAGTTACAACCGTCCACAAACTCTTGAGGTCAGCAACAGAAAACAAGAGTATTGAATCTTAACAATTTATCGTTTCAAACTACTGTACTGTGTGTGTGTGTGTGTGTGTGTGTGTGTGTGTGTGTGTGTGTGTGTGTGTGTGTGTGTGTGTGTGTGTGTGTGTGTGTGTGTGTGTGTGTGTGTGTGTGTGTGTGTGTGTGTGTGTGGGGGGGGGGGGTGGTGTTAATCACAGACCCTCGGCCCAGCCACGCGTCCCCACACTGCAATGTAAATTGGATCTGTTAATGAATGTTTTCTTTCATCACATACAAGTGCAAAGTAACTATGCTATCTATGCCCACCTTGCCTCTTCGTTTACCACCCCAGTGTGCCAAGCATTCAGACTAAATGAAAATATACACAGACACAACCATGCCTGGCATCCCGTCTTAACAAGCTGCAGAAACGCTGCAAAGCACGGCTGCTATGCTGCAGGGAATCTTGAGAATCTTCATGCTTAGACCGGCAAGCTCTTCTCCCAGCTTTCACTGTTATCACACTGATCACTGCGTTACAGAGCTGTGTTTCCAGCATGGTTTTAAGTAAAATGTCAAAAAATTCATGAATAAAAACAATTAAGTTTTAAGATTAAGATTTCCTTTTCAGCTAACTTTCCTTTTCAGCTAACTTTCAGCTTCATGAACGTCAAAAATGGTCATTCAAATGCCACAAATAAAGACTTACAGTGAGATTATATTTCAAATTATACTAAATATGTATGAATTGTTGCTTAGTTACAGTCGTCCCCATCATATCAAGCTTCCTTCAATGTTTATTCCATAAATCCTATTTTTTGCTTCACCACTTTCCTTTTTTCATGCAATATTACATGAATTTTATAATTACAACCCAAAGTTTAAATCCCAGCTAGTAAGTATTAGAAGAGTTGATACCCAGCCAATGGAAACACAACTGTTTTAGATTCAAGAAGCTTTACAGTAAGAGAGAAGAGAAGAAGGTGAGAGAAACAAACATCCCTGATGAAGACATAGTGCATGTTTATTAATTAATACAATGGCAACGGGACAAAAAAAATACATTAGAGGAGCATAGTGTTTAAAAAAAGTGCATTAAGGCCGCACATTGAGCATGATTGTCAATAAAACACAAGGTGCTGAATTACACTCATTAGTTGTCATATTTAAGCTTGCTGGTGTAAGCCGTCTCTCCCTCAGTCTTACAGTTACACAGTCCATATAACTGACATGGTAACAGCTTAACATTGACTTAACAGCAGTTGGTGTAAACTGTATG
>CM042332.1:27330777-27475777 GCA_023566125.1 Zingel zingel | reverse complement strand
AGGAGAAAGATCACTATGTGACATATTCCTCCTATTCACTCTCAGCAACACAGGTGCAAAACAGACAACAGACAAATGTGAATCAATCAAATCACACTATAGCTTGTGCTTGTATTGGTGTACAAACGCTGACGGTCACTCAGCTGGGGGGGTTGATCAATTCAATTTTTAGTTGTATAGACTCAATTTAAGTGATTGTTGCATGTGCATAAACACATGTAGGCAGAGACCGACGGTAGAAATCAAATGTTTTACAGGGCAAGCAGGGTCTACCATGCATCCATCCCAAGGCCAATGTCTCGCACCGTGTGAATGAGAGAGTGGGGACAATGAAAAGCTGTGAATAAAGGGTGTGTGTGTGTGTGTGTGTGTGTGTGTGTGTGTGTGTGTGTGTGTGTGTGTGTGTGTGTGTGTGTGTGTGTGCGTGCACCCTATTACCCAGACACCACCAATATTGTGTGGGAGGATGACTCGGTGCTGTGAATAGAGGATAGTGAGAGCATGTTTGATATCTAAAGGGAGAGACAGAAACAAAGACATGAGGGAGTAGAGGGTTTGCAAAATGGAGGTAAATGGGGGGATGAATGGATGGAGGAGGGGGTGGAGAAAAGTATATAAAGGGTATTTTCTGTCAGTCTCCGAGCAACTCACAATAGAAGGTCAGAGAAGAAGGAAAGAAGGGAGACGACAATACGGAAATACAGAATCTTCCTTTATTTCACCACAGACAGACAGATACAGATACACAGGCATGCACAACAAACACACACATACACAAAGTGCGTGTTAGACCCAGGCCTGGGTAACAGAAAGTTACATAAAATATCTCGGAGTAGAAATACACATCTGTGATGTGTAATTGGGATTTTTTTTTCTTCTCCGTGAACATTTCACAAGACTGATACTAACAGTAATGATCTGAAGATGGGGTTAAACTAATTTACAAAACATTCAGTGATCCAAGAAAATATGAGAAAAAGAATAAAGTTCTGTCAACCACATAATTAAAAGTACCAAACAAAATTTTCAGCCAAGTATGCAACATAAATAAGACTTACTTTTCATAGTATCAAAGTTGAAGTCAACGTGAAGTATTTCATTTACATTGCTCCTGCAGATAAATCCACTGATTGTGATCCAATTGAAATTAGTTGTTTTATTGCTTAAGCCAAAAAATGCTTTAAAAAAAACCTAAATCAAGTGACAACAAGCAGGTAATGACAATTACAGGATACGTTCAGGATCTTAAACTATAATGAGCTTTAAAATCCAACAGTTAAGTTCAACTATTATTATTTTCCGCACACATATCCATCTATTTCAGAGATCTGTAGCAAACATTGATACATATTGAAAAATAAATTATAATTGAAACAACAAAGGCCCTTGGACTATTCTTTGGGGAACACCAAAATAATTATTGTTGCCCAAACTATTTTCTATCAAAATATATTTAATTTGAAGTCAATCAGCCCAAAGTCAATCTCTGATTGATTAAAAAAAAATGCATGAATGTGTCATGCTCCTTAATAAACTAAGATCGAGCCGTTTCATTTGTTAGCAGCTATCAGCAAGTCTTTAGTCAGCTTGAGCAAAGCAGTCTCGCTAGAGTAGTGAGCTTTACATTTTCTTCCAAAAGAAGTTGAAATTCATAAATGACTCATTCAAATGTAAAAAAAAATCTTCTCAGGGACTTTAGCACAGGAGGGCACTTTGGAAAAAGGTATGTAATTATGGTGATTGAGGAAACTTTAGCTTCTTTGAAAGAGCCTAAATAATAGTGTTTGTAAAAATCTGGAAAGAGCATAGTACTATGTATTCAAACTTCATGACTTCATGCACTGTATACTTCAAAATACATGTAAATTTATTGTTATTTTATTTTTTCAAGAATGTATGGCAAATAACTAATGAACCCCTACCCCTAATTGAAAAAGTCATGCTCTTCACAAAATTAGAGGTGTACATCACCACGGACTAGACCATATTTGAATTTTTTTGTTATCAGCTTGATGTTCTTTTTAATCAAAATGATACATTTATAATATTATACACTCGCCACCACTGTAGAAAGCATCAGAAAACACTCAGTTGTAGGCAAGCTCATCGTTTTCAGATGGTTCTTCACTGCAACTCAAAGGTGATGCTTCTTCCTTTGAGTGAGTGGCAACAAGTGCCCTCTCCTCTCTTCAGAGACGTGAGGAAAAAAATGACTGTTGTTTGCTCAAGGACAAATAATGAAGAAAATAATCATACTTTCCCCGTACTTGAGTGAGTTGTGTAAATGGGAATCCTTTCTATGGAGCATAGGTTTTTGAAAAAGTTGCATTTTTATAATTTTCCTATCACCAGTCTGCCAGTTCAATGTCCATTAGCAGGGCAGGCTGAAATGTATTTCTGATGCATTAAGTGACATTCAGCAATGGAAACAATTAACTCAATGTTCAAGGGACAAGGTTTCACAAAAAGGATTGTCTGCCATTCATGTAAAAGCCCAGTAAACAACAGGGCTCTCTGTGGCCTTGAACTGAATATTCACTTAAGTGAATTCTCTTTTATTTTTCATTCTTGCATTCATATGATCATAATGCTGTTTAGTAGAACTGTCAAATCAATCCTTACCTAGTTACTTGTAGCTTTAGTGGTGGATCATTTGGAAAAAAATACTGTGAATTTTCAAAAACCGGCCCAGACAACCTACCTGTTAGGTGATGAAAGGAAAGAGACTCCAACAATTCAAGTGGATTATCAAGTGGTTAGATGTATTTTATTAATTTCATGACAAAGATGTGAAACTTATTTCAACATATCACATCACCTGTGACCACATTATCTTATCAAGAGACTGAGAAAATGAATAGCTGTGTTCATCATCCATTTTACATTTTTTTGATATTTTAAATCTGTATACATTTCTTCAGCTGTGTCTCCAAGAAAAACACTTTACCTTGTTTATATGCTACTAATTTGTAACAAAAAATATATTTTTGGAGAAATGTAACACGCCCCAGATTATGTCTTTTATCAACATAATTACGAAACATTTTAACGAACGTGCTATCTGCCAAGTCGCAAAATGTTGACATTGAACTGCAAAATGATGATGATGTATTTGATTTATTTTTTTTTTTTTATATATCCTGAAACTAAATTATAATTACATTTTTGGGGTATGTTTAGGCACCCAAAGCACTTGGTTGAGGTTAGGGATTTTTTTTCTTGGTTAAATACGAAAAGTTGACTTGAAATTGATTTATTAAGATTCAACCCCAAACCCTAATCTTTCCTGAACCAGACTGCTTTTGTTCAAGAGCTCCAAAAGCTCCAAATCTGCAGCGATAGTTCCTGGCTGAATCTGGTGTCAGTCAGACCCGGAGTCAGGGAGCTTTTACACTTGAAAGTCCGAACCAAGGTCCGGACCAAAAGAGGTAGGTGTGAAAGCCCCCTCAGATGAGGAGTCTGTTGTGCACTAAAATCAGCGACTAGCAGATGTATCAGAATGGTAAGTGTAGTTAGCATCTTTTATTTGTTTATCTTATTTGTTAGCTTATTAGCTTGTAACTGGCAGTGGCTAACGGCTACACAATGACAGTGTGTGTTTGCTCTCTGTACTGACAATCCGCTCTTCTCTGGCTTTTGCATATTAAACAGCGATTGGTTTATTAATTGGTTTAAATAACGTACCTGCACAGACATCTCCCCCTTCAGGAGAGGAATGTGAAAACATCTCTCCAGTGACAAACCCAGAGACGGTTTAGAACAGAGATTTCCCAACTCAGAGTAATTTCCTGTGTCACATGGGTTTTGCCAGTGCCACGGCTCTCTAGGACAGTGTTTCCAAAGCCGGTCTACGGAAAGCCTTTCCACTCCCTACTCAGCCCCATTGTACCAAATTTGGTTGCAGTTCAAAATGACAGGACTCTATGGAGCGGCTAAATTTGTCTCTTTCGCCTGACTGTCATTGAGAAATCTCAGATTTGATTGTAGTTTTTGCAAGTTCAACATGGATTATAGGTTGACAGTTGAATGAACGAGTACTTATATCCTTTTGATTTCTTACAGGTTGAGTCGTTGTTGCCCATAACACGCTAGCATTCTGCTAATGAATGCTGATTGGTCAGTGAAGGACTGATTATGACCAGAGATCCCGCTTGACAGCATCCGAAGCAGAACCAGAATGTCAGAGTGAATATTTCGGCGTGGTCTTTAAAACATTAGCAAACCTCTTTCTAGCACGTGTATTGACAGAGAGAGTCTAACCTGTCAGCTATCAAATTACATTTTACATCTTTTGTAGTTTTAAGGGCATTGCATCAATAAATAAGAGTAAAAGCTGACAGAAATACTACACTAAACACCAATTCAATGGATACAATTTGACCAAGATAACAAAAAACTATATCAGATGTGGCCCTGAAAATTTCATATCCTAGCATGCCCAACATGTGTGTGCATGTAGACACATTCTCATCCAATTTCTGAATACCCTAACTTGGTGTCCTAACCACGTCACAGCGGTTTCTGTTACACAAAACATATCCAATGAAAACAATCGTACTTACAGGCTTATCCTTCCAGGATAACTGAAGTTGCTTGGCTGACAGGGCTTTTCGAATCCTTCTGTAAAGTTATCGTTAGATGCTATGATGGTGCTGCTAACGTTAGCCGAGTTGCTTGCTAACGTTATTTCAGACTCTGGCTCTTCAGCTGCCTCAACAGAGTTTGCCTCGGTGGTGGACGAGGAAACATCAACTCTAACATCTACAGATGAAATCTTGCTAATTTTAGCCGCATTACTATGCTGGAAGAAAAAATCTTGTATCCTTTTCTGCGACATATTCTTCTCTACAACTAACGTTCCAGTCAACTAGCCTCAGCCTGCTCGCTTCTCAGCGAGTCACGTCACTTGACTCACTTTCACTTTGACCTCTATAGCAGCTATAACAGTTAATTTTTAGTAGGCTGTATTCAAACCTATCCATAACTCTTTTTTGCTGTATCCCTCATTATTTGATATACAAAAATATAAATAATGTCAGACAGCGAATTAGTAATTATTTAAAAAATAAAAATTATAAACTCCAGCTCCTGCCTTCCCGCGCCCTTGTTCTCTTCTTTGCCCTTGTTCTTGTTCTGTTTTTATTACTATTTTTTAACTATCCTTGCCTTACTTACTTCTTTCTACCGTCTTTTTCCAAGGTTTTGTCGGGTTTTTAAAAAAAAAATTTTGTCACCTTTTTTCATCAGCATTTAAATGTTTTCCAGGTACAAGGCTGTTGTTTAGTAAATCCATCGCTGACATCGCTGTATTGTTCCTCTTCATATAGACTTTTTTTCTTCAGTTATAGAGAATTTTTGACACGTTGCACAGATACAACTATATACTACAAAGTATAGTCATGGTCAACATTTAACGGGACATACACATAAGTAAAACATTTTTGAGTGGAGGGGAAAAGCAGATTAGACCTGTGTATGTAAAATAAAATCCTTCCACCATCTCTCCTGCCTTTCAAGGAAAGGCCAAAGCACTCTGACAGCAGCTGCATGAATGCCATCAGCTTCTAAAAGCTCATTTAAGAACCGATGTCTTGAAAAAGGAGAGAGAGGTGGAACATGTCGAGGAAAAATAGTGAAAAGAATTAACTTGAAAGTTTCTGTGTATAAACGAGGTAAACACGTGGTTAAATAGTTCGTAGTGTGTATGCTTCGTGTCCACATTGTCGTCATATCAAGGTTGTGATGTACAGAACGTGAATAGTTCATATTTGACAAATTTGAAATTCCACTCACTCAACTGAGTGCTTTTGTAAACATAAAAGAGGACAAACTATACAGAACCGCTTGTCCTGCAAGTGGAGAAAGCGATGTGGAACTGATGCAATCAAAACATTTATGACTAAATAACGAATGAAAACTGAAGTCGACATCTGCAATCAGCTGATGTTTTTAATTATAGTGGTGGAATGTAACTAAGTACATTTACTCAAGTACTGTACTTGAGTATAGATTTGAGATGCGTGTATTTTACTTAAAACTTTTCATGTCACTTTCTATTTCTACTCCACTACATTTCAGAGAGAAATACTGTACTTTTTACTTAACTGCAGTATCTACAAGTACTGAAACGATTAGTCGATTAATCAATTACTCGATTGACAGAAAAGTAACTGGCAACTACTTTAATCATTTCAGTCATTAAAAAAACATTTTATGGTTTCAACTTCTGAAATGTAAGAATTAGCTATTTTTACTTTTACAATAAATTGTTTTGGTTTGTACAACATAAAAATCCTGCTTTTATGGTATACGAATGCATGCATAATAATAATCTAATATTGATATAGTATGATATAGTATATGATATAGTATATAATAGTATAACAGTCACATGGGGACATTTTTCTGAATTCAGTACTTTTACTTGTAAGTATTTTACTTACTTCTCCTCAAGTAAAATGTTGAATGCAGGAAGCCACACACCGTTTGTCTGCACACACAGCCCACACAAAGATGACACAGAGCTGGATTCAAATCAACAAAGTATCCGTGTAACTATCAGATTTTAAAAGGAGAGGTCCGACTTTCAGCCTGCAGTCTTTATATGCGAATAGCTTTGCACCTTGGACACTTTCTGACCCATAACACAAGAGTTCATTCATTCATTCAGACCACCAAAGAAAAGATGCAATTAAGCCCACAGATAATAGTCGGCGCTTTTACCTTGAATGTTTTAATGGGCTGAATTCACGGGTGTAAATGGCGTATTGTGATGAAAGAATAGTTTAATTTCTCTCTTGCTATAACTTTAATTCTTCACTGTCGCAGACAGGCTTGTTTACCTCGAGGTCATGTGCTCTCTGCTTTGTGCCATGTGAGAGAATGAAGACATCTACTCCCATTAGCAACTGCATTAAATGAAGCGCAAACTGTTGCATTATTATGGGTGCTGTGTGTCTGCATGACACAATGTCTGCACGGTTTTATGTTTACAAGACCACTTCTCTGCAATACAGTATTGAGTAATAATGTGCACAATTTTATCAAAAGCAGCTTTCAGTCTTAAAAAAAATGCTTTTTGAAGTGCAGCTAAGGCATTAATTAGGATTTTTATTAATGTCTGTTGGTCTTGCCAAGGTGAGCCAAGACAGGGAAGAGTCTTATAAGAGCAGAAGCAACTAAAGTCTTTTATGTAGTCTGTGTGTTCTTTCTTTGAGGGACGGGCTTGACTGTGGTGAATACTTTGTTTCTTTTATACTGTAAGGATGTATACTATGTATGTGTGAAATGAAAACTTTTATCTGAGCTCACACTTGACACCCAAGTATACCTGCTCTCTCTCTTAGACACAAGCGTTCATTTCTTTACTGTAACTCAAACTATGAGAAAAATGTTCATCCGACATGTCGACAAATGTGACGAAACATGTCACTTCATGAAAATAGGCGATGAAATTAAATTGTGCCTTTTTTGTATATAAATGAAAATCGGGACAATATAAAAGCACTATTCTGTGAAGTCATCGACTTTAGAGTTCAATTTTGTAAATTATTTTAATTTGAAATAAGTTGAAGGCAATCATTTATATTTTCCTTATTGTCAACAAATCAGAACAAGTCATAAAATAATTGTATTCCCAAGCCTGATATATCTTATTCCTTTCACAGAGTAACATGATGATTCCTTTGGAGTCGTGTTTGTGTCCACATGATGAATGTAAGTCCAATGTTCACTCTCCTTTTAGCTCTGTTTTAGGGGAAATATCATTCTCTTTAGCTGCTAAATACTCCACTATGTTCACCAGCTAGTCTCTGACTCTGGCTGTCTGCGGTTTGCTGCTGAGCAGATAGTGTACAGTGTACAGTGGGTTGTTAGAAAGTTTTCACTGACAACAGCTGCCTCCTGCGGCCGAAAACGATGCAATGGGAGCTGTGAGAGTGAACCAAAACAGTAAAGTTGCCTGTCGGACAGCTAAACAGAGTCAAAAAGACTCACTATAAAGCTCCTAAAGCCGAGAGGAGCTGCAGATTCATGTGATAATTATCTGTAAGTTTGACCCCTTTTCAGTGTCACATTTTTTATCAAATTACATTTTACATCTTTTGTAGTTTTAAGGGCATTGCATCAATAAATAAGAGTAAAAGCTGACAGAAATACTACACTAAACACCAATTCAATGGATACAATTTGACCAAGATAACAAAAAACTATATCAGATGTGGCCCTGAAAATTTCATATCCTAGCATGCCCAACATGTGTGTGCATGTAGACACATTCTCATCCACACAGAACAATCCTACACACACACACACACACACACACACACACACACACACACACACACTGTGGACGCACACACGCCCACTTACGACATAACAGCTAAGATTAAGGACAACAAAGCAGGACAAAAAAGGTAAAGAATAGACAGGACTATTATGTACACAAGTACATGTGGAAAATAGGTGTATACTGTATATAGATATAATTAAAAAGCACCAACGACCATCAACAGAAATAAAACAAAGTGTGTCTCTATGTTGCCATACAATACAAATAGTGCTTGTGTTGTGAATGAAGTGTTTGCATAGTTCTCGCAGATATTCACCACCATGGAGCGAAATACCTGCAGCACTGGTCAGTGTGGGGTTAATACACACACACACACACACACACACACACACACACACACACACACACACACACACACACACAGTGAGTAAAAATGGTGGTATTCCATATTTTTCTTATTCTTCTTACAAATCTAATGACAAGACCAAAACCAACAATATGTTAATCTGTACTTATTATTTATACTTTCTGACTTCCCTACTTTGTCTGTGGCTCTGAGCCCAAGCCCATTGGTTCCTTCTGAAGATGTAAATCTTTTTCAGCAAACATTACTCAAAAAGGAGTAAATAGTGCATTTGTTGGGGACTATTTTCAGCGGCGGATTAATCTACATTTGGTGCTCTAGTGAGTATTTGTGGCAGCAGGACGGCATGTGGGATTGAGTCAAAAATAAACACTACAATAAACAATGTAAATATACAGTGAATGTGTTCATGGTAATGAATGCAGATTCTATATCACAAAGTGCAGTGATGCACAGACAGGATAGACTTTTTTTATGGCCTACTGAAATGTTATACAACTAGTTTTAGTTTTTTCATTTAATTAAAATTCACTTAATAGATATATTAAAAGGAAATACATACAATGTGTGACCCTGGAAACAGCCGTTAATAAACTCCTCACACGGTTCATTTACACACAATCATATTACACAATCTTTTATCAAAAGTTTGAGTTCCCTCAGTTGTCGTGAAATTAGATACTAGATGTCAAAATGTCCATTTGCTTTCTGACCTTTCATTTACCTTGGCTTAAAAGCTGAGATTTAACTTCTGATTATATTAATGTAGTATCATCAAAAGCTACACAGACCTTGTAGTAACAGATTTATTTCAAATGTGTATTATATTTCACTTAAATAGGCATTATGAAGAGTAGAGTTTTTTAATTATGCTGAGAAAATTCTGCAAGGCACAGGGTCACACGGGTCATGTTTTAATAACTGTACTTTATTATGTGTCACGGCTGTGACTGTGCGCATGCCTCTGCAGATCTCCAGTGTTTCTTGTGTTTCCCTCTCCCCTGTGTTTCCAGCACCTCCATGTTGGTGTCGCCGTGGCTCCCGGCTCCACACACACCTGCCTGCAATTGACTCATCACTTCCCTCAGCTCACTCACCTGCCATCCATCAGCTCTTCAGAATTTCTCCCCCTGCTCTTCACCTAGGCTGCTCATCACCCGATCGTTGTTTCAGCTCTGTGCTCAGGCCGTTCCTAGTGTTTTATCTTAGTGAGACTTATCTTCGCTGGGCTTTTGTGTTTTGTCACTTACCTTTTTCTCCTGTCACCACGTCCCCACCTTCCTCCCTACCAGTCTGCTTGCATTACCTGCCAGCTCACCAACAAACCTTTTTTTCCTCTGCCTCGCTCCAATCCCTCCATCTTCAACCATACTTCATTCCCCTATCTCCACTCCAACATTGCAATTCATCCCATTCTCTATAACCTCAGTCCCTGTGTTCTGTCACTGTGTTTCGGTTCTCATTTCACTGGCCTTAACCAGTGCCTGATATGAGTACTCACCAGTACTGAGAACAGGCACTTGAGACCCCTTAAAAATCAGTTTTATAAATAATCTGATATATATACCAAAAAAGGCTATATATCATGATTTATTGTGAAAGAAACAAGCAATTATTATTATTATAGTCGAATCAGGCACCTTAGATTGAACAGTCGAGTATACAGGGTCACCCCTACAAGATATACATGTGAATATAATTATATCCAAGACACATGCGATGATCATGTTATGCAACTGCTGAATTAGGGTACTGGCACCTTTTTCAGACCAATTCAGGCACTGGTTGTAACATTATGTAAAAGGATAACATAAGTCCCATCTTCTGAGAGCCTCACAACAGCCATTCATGCATGCTTCCTATTGTACTGACCTATGGTTATAAAACAATAATACCAACAAGTCCTGCGTATTAAAATACAAGCTGCAGTTTGCCAAACTATCCTCAATCACTGCTCAGCTCTGGGAGATTATTATGTTATGCCAAACAGCATATATATATATATATATATATATATATATATATATATATACTGTATATATATATATATATATATATATATATATATATAAATTGTATTACTAATCAGCAGCTGAAATTACAGAAACATACAGAAAGAGAAAACTTATGCACAGTACTTTTACTTAACTACAATTATCTGACAGCTTTAGTAACTGCTTGCATTACAGCTTATTATATTGCACACAAGCCACATCATCTTTATAAATATACATTGTTATAGACTGAACTACCCAGCAGTATATATGGTACGGTAAAATAGAATTAAAATTGGAGCCATGTTGACCAGCTGCAACATCGAAGTGAAGCTTAAATATGAATCCATTAATAACCACAATCAATTAATATTACATGTCACTGTCAGGAGCCATTCTGTGTGTATAAGTATTGCACTTTTAGTCTCGATACAATTTGCCAATAATGATAAAACTCATGTACTTTTACTTAAGTAAAATGTTGAATGCAGAACTTTTACTTGTAATGGAGGTATTTTTACATTGTGGTAGTAGGCCTACTAGTTTTGCTTTAGTAAATGATCCCAGTACTTCTTTCACCACTGTAAGGAACAAATACAAAGAAAGCTTTTTATTGTCGTAAATATGTTTTATTGACTAAACTCTATATGTTTATTGTAAAAAAAAAAAAGTACATTTGTAAATAAAATGCATATGATAGCATTATTTAGAGTTAATGAGGCTTTAGCTACATAGCATAGCAGAATATTAATTAATTTTAAATAGTTATCTGTGTAATTATTGAGTGTCAGAGTGTCATCTTCTTGCAGAAAGCCTTTGGGTGCACCTCAGCAAAAATCAATAACTATTATTTTTGTGAATGGAGACCTTGAGTTTGCAGTTTGCAGTGAAAGACATTTTCAAAAGACTTTTCTTTAAGGCAAATCAATCAACCTTTGTTTGAAGCTGCTGCTCCCTCTGCTCTTCCCCTCAGCACTGGTACACGTAAAAAAAAGCTTAAAGCGGGAGTGTGCTGCCCTCTAACTGACATTTGGAGAACTACACCTTCTCTCTAATACTTCTCCCCTGGAAAAGAGGCTTAAGAAACAAGAGAGAGGCAAGTATTCCGACCCTTTACTTACTAAAGGTAGTACCAAAAGTAAAGGATGGATTTAAAACCTTACTCAAGTACCGGTATGTAAGTATTATCAGCTAAATGTACTTACAGTGTTAAAAGTATAGTATTCCCTGTCAGTGTTTTCCTATTCTATCTGATGTTTCTATCTGATATTAATATTCCTGCTGCATTAATTTGTATGTTGCATTTATCTCTGTCGATGTTTAAGGTTGTGCTCATTTTAACTCATTTATATACTGTTGGGTAGTTTAATCTACAGCAAGCATAATATTCTATAAGATCATCATATGTTTGTAGCGTCGCTGTCCTGTGAGAACCACGTATCTCTAAAACGTCCACTTTTCACGGTGTGACGATGAATTTTCCAGCTGATCCAAGAGGCTTTCTAAAGACTTGATGTATTGTGATCGATTACAAACAAATAAAAGAGCCATAGTGTTTCATTTAGGTGTTATATTATAGCCTACTACAGTACAGTGAACACAGCATGTTCAGGGTTCAAACTACAGTAATAATAGGCTACTAACAAAGTCCAGGGAGGCATGGATTGGCCATAGGGAGTACGGGAAGATTTCCCGGTGGGCCGGCCTATTTGTGTGGGCTGAATGGGCTGCGGCTGCACTCCGGTCGAAAACGTTTTGATCGGCCATAAAGAGAAGAGAGATCACATCATTTGGGCCACGTGTGTGTCTTTCATATAAACACTGGCCATTCACATCCTTGATCTTTGACTGACCGGCCCACAGAGAGGAGAGAGATCACATGATTGGCCACTTGGTTTGTCGCTCATCTGAACACTGGCCAATCACATCCCACTATCACTAGCCGTTAGTAAGCTAATCTTAGTTATGTTTTAGCAAGGTAAGGCACTTGCAAACATAGCACTATTACTTTTTGATTTATCCACATTCCACTAACATAAGCTGCATACTGTGTACAAATGCAGCTTTAGTTTAACTTACAGGCTTGTCACTTGTTTACTATACAAGACATCTTGATGACAGCCATGCTCCACCCTCAACCTTTAGCCATCTAACCATCAGGAGCCAGGCAGCCTTTTTGAATCAGTGAGTACATTATCATACTCTCTTCCATACCACTCAGATAAGTGTGTATTAGGGGCTGGTATGCAGG
The DNA here is from genome assembly GCA_023566125.1 of Zingel zingel. Classification (NCBI taxonomy): domain Eukaryota; kingdom Metazoa; phylum Chordata; class Actinopteri; order Perciformes; family Percidae; genus Zingel; species Zingel zingel. The sequence goes on along the minus strand of CM042332.1, from coordinate 27,462,878 downwards.
GTTCAAAATTGACTTTTTAATCCAAATGGCTGGTGAATGTTTAAAAAAAAAAGGTGGCTGGTGAGTCAAGCAAATCTAACATTCTACCAATGTTGAACCCTACTGGTACATGTGTTGAAGGGGAGTGTAAGGATGGTTAGTGTCCGGCTGGTCTGGGTCTTAAAAGTCCGGGGCTGATTTTTTACCCCAGTCCAGCTCTGTGTCCAGGAGTTACGGGAAAATATTTAACATGTATAAAATTAAGAATTATGTACTTTATGTTACACCTTCTGCAGCATCAAAAATCATAATTTATTTTTTTTAATTTAACCTCCTAACCTCAACACAATGAACATTATAAGCATTATGCAGATGGTTCATTGTATATCTATTATGTGTTGCAATGCCCTATTGCCTATGCCATATTTAAAAGTCATGAATCATTCATTCATCAATAAAAAAAACGATTACAAATGTAAGCCCAAACAGTGCAGATAATTGACCTAATCCCACCTATTTGTAGTCTGGAGTGTGGAATAATTATAGACCTTTTCAGTTTGAAATGTTAGTTTAAATGTGGCATTTAATGGTACATTAAAAAGAAAAAAACAATAGAACATGGACAGTTCATTAAATGAGTCAATTAACCCCATGTCTTAATATTGTCTTTACATTTTAATATTGAGAAATTAGATTTCAACTACATTAATTGTAAAATGATTTAAATGATTTATTTTTGTTATTCCATTTGCTGATTACAATAGCAGTAATGTATTCCACCATACTGTCTCTTTATGTTATAGCATTTAGTTTCTAATTTTCATTTGCAAAAGAGACTTCCATTTGTAGGCTGATCTAATCTAACAAAAAAGTATTATATTTGTGACAGTAGGTAGAATTAAACATACGTAACATCCAGAGGACTGAGACTATTTGAACAGGAAAATAAAATTTGATTTTAGTTCATACATTACTCTCCTTATCGTTTATATTTAATTTTTATAGGAGGGCTGTAACTGTCATGAAATAGGAAATAATGTTAATTTTAATTGGAAGGTCTGTGTGGAGACACATAAGGAGGCTGTCTCGATCGGCTCTAATGCAAAGTTCTGGTTAAACATTGGCCCAAAGTTTGCCTTCCGCCTTCTGTTGTTTTTACACTAAAGGTCCGGCAATTGTTGCAGCCATTATTGACTTAGTAATTAAAGTATTTTAACGTGGGGATTCTGTAATCATTACATATGCCACCATCTGTCCATGCGCCGCTGCATGAGCACCTGAAATGGATTTTTCCTCCTGAGTAGATAACGTATAAAAAAGGGAGGAGGGAGGATGGCCTCATCACTGCCATTCATCTATAACAGTCTGATTCATGCCAGGGTCTATATGTATTTATTGGGTTTTTATTAAATATGTAACAGTGATCTGTCTGTTCTATCCAGAGGTTTCTCCCAAAACACAAATGCATTAGCAGAGCAATAATATAAATAGTTTGAGATATTGTTTTTTTCTAATAATTAGTCAGATTTTTATGTTGGTATATAGACTATTTCGCACGTCTTTATTTTTTTTATTTGCATTATATCTAAAACAATAAATTTGAATTGAATTGAACGTTTTAACTTCTTTTTGTAAATGAATGAACACATTTTATTTTATGTGTCATGCTGTAAAAATGGCCTATCTCACCTGGAATTACATGAACACATAATAATTCTACCATCCTGTTAATCAATAACAAAGCAACATGTGGGATAACACTAAAATTTAATGAAAAGAACTATGTAGTTTGGTACAAAACAAGTCAATAATACATTTCAACATATATCGAGAATAAGTTTACAATCACAGATGGACAATAAATTATTTTAATGGATTTAAATGAAGATTTTCATTTGAGGAAATTCAAATTTTCTCTATAATTAGTACTAAATTACATTCTTTTAAGGAAACTTCCTCGGAAATTATTAGGATATCCCATAAAATAAAGCATTCACTCGGTTCACTCGGTTTTCAGATGACTCCAGAAGTGTTTTTTTAATTTATACTTTACAGTAATTGCTTTTCCATCTGTATAGTAAAAGAATAAACGTATTGGTCAGACAGTGGAAGCAGTATTTCAAATTCATATTTCAAGATACTAAACATACATTTTCAAGATACAGTTTATTGGTCTGAAAATCAACACTTAATCAATGCAATGATACAGTTCAGTTCAGTAAGCTTAAAGCATTTTCTTCTTCTTGAGCTGACTTCGAAATATAATTACGGTAAAAGGTTTGAGTTTTTTACTGAAGTATGTTTTGTCAGAGGAAACAATCCATTTCAGCCTCCTTTGATCTTATGGTTTTATGATGTCCCATCTGCCCCAGCACTGACAAACTCAAGAGAAGACTTCTTTCCATGTTTTCCTGAGGTCACCATGGTGTGATATTAACAGTTCCACTCTTATCTGCCAGTCCTCCCTTTCTCTGTGTTGGTTCTCGTAACATTTTGGTAAACACTTTTATCTGACTCATATCTACTCCCCATTGTACCGCAGAGAAAGCAAATAATTTCCAACTTTGATCCGCAATCTTCAATTGTGATTCTGTCCTGTAATCTCAGAGTTCAGCCATTAAAGAGTCGTGTGTTTGGAGCTTTGACACATGGTCTTTCAATCAGGGGAGATAAGGACTCTATTGGTGTCTATTATTGACTGAAAGTCAATCTGCCCCAGAGGCAGACAGAAGCTAGAACACAAACTGTTCCCTGTTCTGTTCTGGGCAGTTTAGTGTCTCCATTATTGCAATTAATAAATAAATGTACAAACATGCAACCAGGAGCAACACAGTAATGTTTCATCAAATCAGATTTTTTTCCATAACTGAGACGTTTTTTGAATCTATAATTTTTTTTTTAATAACATGGCACATCTGTCCTTGTTTGTCTCCTGCAGACTGACTGTGTGTGGACTATACGTGGTCATCAGAGAGGCAGCAGTGCTGGACAGACTGGGCTTCATGGTCTTTTTATGTCATTGTTATGACCTTTTTTGACATTTTTCTCAAAAAATATACTATGACATTTTTATGACATACTATACTATGACTTTAAATGACATACTATACTATGACTTTTTATGACATACTTTAATATGACTTTTTTGACATACTATACTATGACTTTTTTTTTTTACTTTTTTTGACATACTATGCAATGACTTTTCATGACTGTTTTTGACATACTAAAATATGACTTTTTTTCGACATACTAAAATATGACTTTTTTCAACATACTATATTATGACTTTTTTTTAGACTTTTTCGACATATACTATGACTTTTTTTGTCATAGTATACTATGATTTTTTTTGACATACTATACTATGACTCGTTTGAGACTTTTTTCGACATACTATACTGTGACTTTTTTATGACTTTTTCGACATACTATGCAATGACTTTTCATGACTGTTTTCGACATACTATAATATGACTTTTTATGACTTTTTGACATACTATACAATTACTTTTTCATGATTTTCTTCAACATACCATACTATGACTTTTTTTCTGACTTTTTTCGACATACAATACTATGACTTTTTTTGACATACTATACTGTTACTTTTTTATGACTTTTTTCGACATATTATACTATTACTTTTTACCGACATACTATACTATGACGTTTTTCGACATACTATACATTACTTTTTATGACTTTTGTCGACATACTATACTATGACTTTTTTCAACTTGCTCTACTATGACTTTTTTTATGATTTTCTTCGACATACTATACTATGACTTTTCATGACTGTTTTCGACATAGTATACTATGACTTATTTATGACTTTTTTCGACATACTATGACTTGTTTGACATGTTTTTCAACATACTATACTATGACTTTTTTCGACATACTCTACTATGACTTTTTACCGACATGCTATATGACTTTTTTCGACATACTCTACTATGACTTTTTACCGACATGCTATGACTTTTTTCAACATACTATACTATGACTTTTTACCGACATGCTATATGACTTTTTTCGACATACTATACTATGACTTTTTTCAACATACTATAGTATGACTTTTTTATGATTTTCTTCGACATACTATACTGTGACTTTTTTATGACTTTTTTCGACATACTATACCATGACTTTTTTTTACGATTTTCCTCAACATGCTATTCTATGACTTTTTTTTAGTCTTTTTTCGACATACTATACTATGACTTTTTTATGATTTTCTTTGACATACCATACTATGACTTTTTTCACTTTTTTCGACATGCTATACTATGTCTTTTTTCGACATACTACACTATGACTTTTTTATGATTTTCTTTGACATACCATACTATGACTTTTTTCACTTTTTTCGACATGCTATACTATGACTTTTCATGACTTTTTTTTCGACATACTATAATATGACTTTTTATGACTTTTTTCGACATACTATACTGACTTTTTTGAGACTTTTTTTGACATGCTATACTATGACTTTTTTCGACATGCTATACTAGAACTTTTTATGACTTTTTTTGACATATTATACTATGACTTTTTTCAACGTACTATATACTATGACAATGACTTTTTTCCAAATACTATGACTTTTTTGAGACCTTTTTTTATGATTTTCTTTAAGTTACAATGACTATGATTTTTTTCTACTAAAGAACATGCTGCTCATTACTGTCTTCATCTGCATTATAAAAGAAGACATGTTTGGCATCTGTTATCAATGTTGACATGACATTTTTGTGTTTAGTTTTTATTTTGCATATTTGACCACTCAGATTGTGATCTTTGACTCCTCAGTATGTCCGCAGCAGCATGAGTCCTCCATGTTGTTTTATTTTGTGTGTTGCAGTTAAATGTCATAAGTTGTGTAATGAATTATAAATAACCTGAAATAATAAAGCTCCCAAACAAAGTGCAGATTGTAAAGTTTTTATTTTATTTTACAACGAGCTGTAAAATCCCAATGTACACTTCATGCTCAGCAGCAAACAGCAGACGGACTAGCTGGTGAACATAGTGGGGCATTTAGGAGGAGAAGGCCACTAGGTAAGGGGCCGGGCTGCTCCTCGGGGACATGAAAGCGAAAGGGCTGTCGTTGTCCCACCTGTAAAGAGGACAATCCTTTCGCTGAAAGGAGAGCTGGAACAGCAACAGCTGGAAGATGGACGAAATTGTCCCCCTCTTTATGAAGTTGAAAGAACCTGGAAGACAAACAGGCTGGTTTTAGGTTCCTCATCAAAAGATCAATAACAGTACAGATTACAACACACCTTCATGTTAAACTCTTACCACTGCAACAGGGTTCTCTGGTTGGATGAGAGACCACCGTCCTTGTGATGAGTCTGTCTACTCTTTTGTCAGAAAGTCTCTGAATGCTCCTTGTTTCCTGCAGGACCTGGGTCAGCTTCAGGACATGCTGACATCCTTGCTTTTCGACATACTATACTATGACATTTTTTGACATACTATGACTTTTTTCGACATGCTATACTATGACATTTTTCAGACTTCTTTCGACATACTATATTAAGATTTTTTTTCGACATACTATACTATGACTTTTTTATGACTTTTAGACATACTATGACTTTTTTCGACATACTATACTATGACTTTTTAATGACTTTTTTAGACATATGACTTTTTTAGACATATTATGACTTTTTTGACATACTATACTATGACTTTTTTCAAAATACTATACTATGACTTTTTCGACATACTATACTATGACTTTTAAATGATGCTTTTAGACATACTATACTATGACTTTTTTTGACATACTATGACATTTTTCAGATTTTTTTCAACATACTATACTATGACTTTTTTCGACATCCTATACAATGACTTTTTCCGATATACTATACTATGACTTTTTAATGACTTTTGACATACTATACTATGAGTTTTTTAGACATGCTATACTATGACATTTTTCACTTTTTTCGACATGCTATATACTATGACTTTTTTCAACGTACTGTACTATCACTTTTTTTGATTTTCTTCGCCATACTATACTATGACTTTTTTCAACGTACTATATACTATGACTGTTTATGACTTTTTTCCAAATACTATGACTTTTTTGAGACCTTCTTTCGATATACTATACTATGACTTTTATAATTTTTTTTGACATAATATACTATTACTTTTTTCATAATACCATACTATATTTTTTATATATTACTACATTTTTCGACATACAATACTCATTTATGACTTTTTAGACATACTATACTATGACTATTTCATGGGTTTTTTCCGACATACTATGATTTTTTTCATGACTTTTTTTAGACATTCTGTACTATACTTTGACTTTTCATGACATACTATACCAAGACTTTTTTGACATATTATACTATGACCTTTTTCGATATACTATGACTTACTTTTCAACATACATTACTATGACTTTTTTATGACTTTTTTTCGACATTCTACACTATAATAGTTTTGTCCATCCATCCATCCATCTTCGTCCGCTTATCCGGTATCGGGTCGCGGGGGTAGCAGCTCCAGCATACTATCATACTATACTATTATTTTTTTCGACATACTATACTATGATTTTTTAATGAATTTGTTTTACATAAAAAACAAATTCCCAGATGTTGAAATGACTTTTTCAACAATCTATTCTATTACTTTTTTCAACATTCTATACTATGACTTTTTTTAGACATGATTTTTTAAGACTTATTTCGACATACTATGCATTTTTACATACCCTAACTTTCGACATTATATACTATGTATATTTTCGACATACTATACTATGACCTCATGACTTTTTTCGATATACTATACTATGACTTTTATAATTTTTATACCATACTATGATATTTTTTCGACTTTTTTCGACATACTATGACTATTTCATGTTTTTTCCCCGACATACTATACTGATTTTTTTCATGACTTTTTTCGACATTCTGTACTATACTTTGACTTTTTATGACATACTATGACTTTTTTCGACATACTATACTATGACTTTTTCATTAACACAAATTTAAAGTTATTTTATTTTTTATAATTTATATTTATACTATCCAAAACGGTTTAATCTTGCAGCAGTGATAGCAGCCCGTCTGAATAATTAAACTCAGCACCAAGTCTAGCCTTTATAGTAAATAGCTGAGTATATAGAGTCCACTTCAATCACCTTGGATTGTCAATAAATATAGAACAGAATTCTGTCTAACAAAGATTTATTTACAACCATTTGCAAACAGAAGAAGTGGAAGCCCTTAGGCATCATTTAGAAACAAAGGTTTGTGATCAAAAACACAGTTGTGGATATGCGATAAATATCTGTAAGAGAATGAATGCTGTCTTATATTGTATGTTTTTAAAGAAAAAATCCACATTTTCATGCAAATAAATATCTTTCATTTGCTCCTCTCCATCTGGTTTATAATACAGTAGGGGATAAAAACAATTGGCAGGTGTCTTGCAGGTGTTCCTTAGTCTTTATACAGTATGTGTGTATCTCTTTATGCAGGAGTGTCCTGGCTCCATGTTCATACTGTACCTTACAGTTTGAATGTTCTTGGTTTGAATTTGGCTGGGTGCATTCGTCACATACATACATACATACATTCTGCATCTGATGGGAACTTGAGTCCAAACATCAGGACGGTTCTCCAGTAGAAGTTTGTTCTTTCTGCCGTCATTGTACTCCTCCTGCTCCCATGAAGACAGTGTTAATGGGAGGCAGCGAAGACACCAGGTCCTGCACCTCTGACGATGATGGCACACGCTGCTGAGAGAGCAATGCATCCTGGGAAGTGAACAGAGAGGAAACTCCAAACATGCATGGAGCAGATCCTGATGTGGGGAGGGAATGAGCTGAGGAGAAAAAAAACAGAAATGTATTGTAATGTATGAGATTTAATTGCTTTAAAATTCAAGATGTATTTTACATCTCTGGTCCTTTTACGGACTTTTTACTTTTGCCCATATTTATGTGTTGAGAAATTTAAACCTGACCTGCTCCGGTTTCGGCCTCAGTGAAATACGCTCCCGTTGTTTTCCTTCCCGGTTCATCCAGGATGTTGAGCGGATCGTGGACCTCAGAGTACGTTGAAGGAAATGGGCGCAGACTGCCGACGGTGCTGATGACGGACACATGCTGATCAACCAGTGATGTCATGCGCTGGGTGTCCAGGTAACTGCTGTTGCCATAGTAACCTGCCACAGGAGGAAAGTTTGGCATTGAGTTCCTGTTACAGTTTTTGCCAATTGCTTACACACTGAAATCAAAAGTATTACACAAGTATCAAAACCTAACACTCAAAGAGCAAAACATTGGCCCAGATGTGCACCACTATAAGCACAATGTCAGCCTCACACTTTTTGCAAAAAGATACACACGGTTATTTGCAAAACACTAAACACACTTGTATACATTAGACACAGAAGTATATTATGATGTCACTTCCTTACAATTCCAAAGCTCAGTGCTTTCAAATGACCACACCTATGAGCCAATCTGTGAAACACAGCCATCAGGTGCACAAACACATGATTGCTTAATTGTAGACACACCAATCAGGTTTAAGCACTATACAAATGCAGCAGGTAAGTCTAGTATTTTCTGTACTGTATTTTCAGATCTTTTTTTGTTTGTTGTTTTTTTTTTACTGTAATTGTAGCCTGTACTGATACAGTATTTAATGTTTGTCAGTTGTTTGCTGAGCTAACAGTGTAGTACTGTAGCATGAAAACTGGGACATGTTTTGTTGTTGATTCTCCATGTTGACATGTTGACTGATTTGGGTATATGGAGAGAAATAAATTATATTTTCCTCAGTCTGCAGCATTGGTCTTGTGTAGTCTTTGGTGAACTTATTGTATAGTTGCACTTTCTCTGTGTACTTTATTTACAGTGTTAACAACAATGGTAACAAAATATGTTTTTTATAAATTAGTGTATAGTTTTTGCAAGAGTGTTCTTGTATTTTGCAAAGGGTCTGAGGTGTTCTGCTAATTGTGTGTAGTGTTCTGAAAAAACCGTCCCTGTTTTCAAAATACTGCTTAAGCAATCGAAAAAAACTGTAATAATTTAGTGGGGATTGGGACCCCTCAAGGATTCACAAGAAAAGTTTGATGACTCCCAAGGTGATTAAAGGAATAACACTACATTGTATTACAACTAAGGTTGTTTGGTGTATTGCTTCATTTTAAAGGGTCACAAGTCCTTTTTCAAATGTTTTATTGGTGAAGAGAACCGTGACAAAACAAAAGCCGAGGCTGGAAACTGCTGACATAGAGTCTGATCTCTGAGTATCTTAGCAGTGAAAGTGTGCATTTCTCCAATTTTACATCTTTAAGTCTAATGTGTCAATTTTATGTCCGAAGAGGTTGACTATATGCAGCTAAAAAAGCACAGAAAACTGTAATAAGTGTGTGTTAAATGTCACTTAATTTCATTTGAATTAAACACTTTTTTCTTGAGTATATATTCTGTATCTGCTTCTTTTGACTCTGACTGAAGCCACAACATAAACTAAGACAGCACGTGGCACCATGACATCAAAAAGAAATATTCAACCGTCTTGTGCATAATTTTACTTTTAAAAATAAAATTCTGTGGGTGGGCAAAGTTTGAGAGGCTAATTTCCACATTAATGGCAGAGTCTGAGTCGTCCTCACCGCTGTGTCCTGCAGCAGAGTACATCTGTCCCTGACACCCACCGCCCGCATGGTTCAGTCCAGCCCCCACCACAAAGCCGAACCCCTCTGCTGAGTCCAGAATCTGAGCCGCTGTCTGAGCGTCCAGTGCCTGTTCAGTCTGAACTGGATCTGAGCCTGAACTGTAGCTGGATGTGGGTCGGACCGCAGAGCCGTAAGGTGCCAGGGAGCAGTTAGTGCTGTTAGATGAGTGATGGGCTGACGGGGGATGATGGCTGTAGAAGACGTCTTTAGTCAGGTGTTGGTCATTGAAAGATGGGTACCGGGAGAGATGGTAGGCCAGCGATGAAGCCTGAGACTGAACCGAAGCCAGACACTGACTCTGATTCGGAGGCCTGAAACACAGATTAAACAAATCTTCATACTACATGGTGTTCTAAGCCCCCAACGTCTCCTTCCAGGCAGCGCTGCAACCGTTGACTTCAAGGCACCTAACCCTAACTATAAACATAGGCTAATCCTAGTGCCTTCAGGCAGCGCTGCCTGGAAGGAGACGTTTGGAGGCTTAAAACACCGATAAAAAATCTTCATTCTTAATAATGACAACAAAACATATTTTGTGTGGCAGAAGCTCAGTCGGTGGGGACTTGTCTTGTACGACCCAAGTACGAAGTGTTAACTGGTAGATAGAGCGGTACCAGTTCGCCCGACTGGGCACTGCCGAGGTGCCCTTGAGCAAGGTACCAAACCATTTAACTGCTCTGGCCTCTTTTCCATTTCCCCCTCACTCTGCTCTGACATTTCTCCATTTAATGCACATCTATAGGTCCTGTTCGCATGTGTGTGTATTTCATGACTGTGTGTTAGGAAAGTGTACAAAAACAGAGTGAACATTTAAATTAATAAATAAAGTATATCTTCTTCTTTCATCTCATAATAATCTGATAAAATGAACCAAGGAAGACAGTCTATATCCCTGACGTTCCACTTCTGGGATTGCTCCGGTGCTGCAGGAAATTCTGACGGATGCTTGTCTTTTCGCCGATTTGTCAGTTTCCTTCCGCTTTCTTTGTGTTGGCGTTCTAAATTCCGGTGGATTTCTGAGGACTATGGTTAACTGCTCCTCAGATCTCTGCAGGGTAAATCCAGACAGCTAGCTAGACTATCTGTCCAATCTGAGTTTTCTGTTGCACGACTAAAACAACTTTTGAACGTACACGTTCCACCAAAACACGTTCCTTCCCGAGGCTATTTAGCACTGCCCAAGACGATTGTGATTGGTTTAAAGAAATACCAATAACCCAGAGCACATTTTTCTCCCATCCCGGAATACTATGTGGACTAGCCAGACCCTCCTCCGCAGCGCTTTGGAGGATGGTGTGGCATAGCAAGACTACAAGAACGATCGATCGATTGATCGATCGATCGGCAGCATGTGATTGTGCCGGCTGGCACAATCACATGCTGCCTCCCCCTCGATCGATCGATCGATCGATAGATAGATATACTTTATTCATCCCTAAGGAAATTTTAGAAAAAAAACAGTCATCAGTCCATATTGTCCATCATATCAGAGGCAGATGACCCTGACAGGACTGTATCTAATAAATGTATTAAATAAAACGTCAGTAACTGCCCTGAATTGTCTGTTAAGTAGCATAACTGACCTGAGTGCAGGCTGGTAGTTTGAGACTGAGGAGCCGCTGGCTGGATGGAAGTAACTAGAGCTGGTCTGAGGTAAGCAGTGGTACAGGGTCTCTGGGTATGAAGAGCAGGGGTTGAGCTGGGTCATGGCGCTGAGAGAGGACAGACAGGAAGAAGAGGAGGAGGAGCAGGTGGAGGAGGAAGAAGTAGTAGTCAAAGGTCTCCCAGTCGTGGGTCCCTGGTTGATGACGGAGCCTCGGTGCACTAACGCTGCTGGAGAGATGGGGGGCGTCATGAGGGGCCCGCTGACCTGAGAGAAGTCCATCTGACCACCTGAGTGTGAAGAGGGAAAACACAACGGGGCCATAAGTGTTCACTTTACAGGATTGTTTCATTTAAAGCTGCAATAATCAAAATACTCTGCACCTCTATGGAGCCTTTTTTCTGCTCATGGTTTTGGTTTTTTATGGTTCGTAACTTAAAAGGTGCAGTAAGCGATGCTGCGCAAAGATTGTTGCTATTTGAACTCAACTGCCGAACAAATACAACCCCTCCCTCCCCCCCCTTCAGAAGCTCCACCCCCCAGATTCACCGACAGATAACTCCTGGCCGGCCGGCACAATCACATGCTGCCTCCCCCTCTACCACAGAGTACCTGCAGGTTTCACCAAGTCAAATTTAAGACTTTTTAAAGACCTTTTTAAGACCATAATGAATGAAATTTAAGACCTTTATCACAACATCAACTAAGCCCTCAATTCAGTTTTTTCTAAACAAGTATCGCTAAACTTGCACTTCCCCATAGCTGAAGAATAAAATCCGTTTTATGTCTGTGGTACAATCCGAAAAAAAACTTGCACCAATAACACGAAAGCCGATTGGCTGCAATTTAAGTTGCACGTTGGTCTCATTTGTAGTCGTAATACAGGGAAATTATATTTGGACTAGCGAAAGAAAGAACTACAACACCACGGAATAAAAATAAATAAGAGCATTAGAGGTAGCGTTGCATGGACGTAGGAAAATTAAGACCTGTTTAAAATTATTTAAGACCTAGAACACAAGACTTTTTAAGGCCTAACATTTTGATTTTTAAATTTGAGACTTTTTAAGACCCCGCGGAAACCCTGCTACCATCAACTGTTGCCGCCTGTTGCCAATTGGCTGGAAGAGTGTTTTGTGGGTCGTGCACTCCTTTCTGTTTGTTTTTCCATTTACACAGCTATTAATAAATCTAATGAGGATGGTTGGATGTACAAGTCTTTTGCGGGGACCAATCACAAATTGGCGCGGTATTGGTGGGTTTATCACGATGACGATAGTGAAGCGACCAAGCAGCTTCTTGTTTACATTCAACATGATGGCCACCGCTTCGGCAGCAATCCGTTGATGCCGCTGTCGCTGCTACGTCACCCGTCGTTGATCTGATTGGTTGAAGGACTATCCAATTGCGTACAGTGATTTGAACTATGCCCGTTGATCACGCCTCTTGTGCAGTAGAAAATACAGAGCAGACTCCCCAGACTAATGTTCAATCTTAAAAGATTGAGCTTGGTCTGGTGATAGCCAGACTACTACTTTGGAGGACATGGTGCATTCTTTTTTTGTTGCTTTTACCTGACACTGTGAACCCAGCAGACTCTGTCCCCTGATAGATGACGGTGCTTGTTTCCAGACTTTGCTGCTGATTGGTTGACAGAGACATGTAGGCGTGTTCCACCAGAGACTCATTCTTCACTGATTGGTCAATGGCAGCACTGGCCTTGTTGCGATTAGCTAGAAAGCAGGAACTGGGAGAGGCCATGAACGCTGCTTTACTTGCATCTGAAAGTAATAAAGTTAACATCACGTCTTTAACAATAACAAAACTCAGTAAACCAAATGTTTGAACAGTTATGTTAATGTTCATTTACCATTATTGTAGCACCAATTATTTTGTTTGTAGGGATTTAATATAATAATGATGAAAGTAAAAGATCAATCATTCATTCAAATTATGTTAGGTTGATTATTTCCAGTAAATTCAATTACTATCAAACCCCAAATTTATTTTCCTGTGACCTTTTCTCAACTGCACATGAACTTCCTTTATTATATTTGAGAGCTATTTATTACTGCACCACAAATGCACAGAAATTGGATAACTTTTGTTCTTTTTTGTAATATTTTATGACATTTTATTCTACTCTAATTTAATTGATTTCCCTTTCTGCTGTGTTAAATTAAATGCATCTCTATGCCTTATGTAAAACACTCATGGTATATATTTCCTAATACAACATGTGCTCCATATATTGTATAACAAAAAATAATCGTTATGATGCTATGATGTAGAAGGATTTCCATTCCTAACAATTACAGTTTATTGTATTTTTTACATTATCCTATATTTCATTATATTTCCATTCTCTTGGTTTTATGACATGTTATGTCACATGACAAAAATAGAATTATTATCATCCTACGACGTTTGTAACATCTGTAAAGTGGTTTTACTATGTGTCTGATGGTAAAAGAAAAAACTGACTTTAGACCTGCTGGAGATTTGAGGTGAGTTCACGTATGTCAGCAGCTAAACTTCAGCCTCTGTTTGATGCTTGATACCTGCATTTTTCATGTATTTGTCCAGCAGGTTCTGCAGGTCCTGCTCCTTGTCGTTGTTGAACTGAGTCTCCAGAGCCAACAGGATGTATTCGTCTAACAGCATCCTGATCAGATGGAAGGAACCTGTCAATGTCGAAAATACAAAAGAAAAAAAAAGAGAGAATTATACCTAAAATTATGAGGCGAGACTGTGTTTATGCGGATATCAAATTTCCAAAGACATTTGACTACCTCACTGTATATTCTTCTTTAATCAACAGTTTGACCTTTGCGTCAAGCTGCTCTTTGTTTGACCTGCAGGGTCGCAGCTTTAAAACCGTCTGTGTGTGTTTGAGCTTCACTAGGACTCTTCAGACCAAATGGTCAGTGTTGATTCACCTACAGGTTTTCTCTGTGTGTGCGTGTGTTTGAACAGAGAGCATGCAACCCGCAGATAAGATTTTGTTTAATCAAGGCGAGTCTGGCCATTTAAATTTATGGCGCTATTGTAACAATCTGCTCCGAGCTGGCTCATATTAGCCATGTGTGTTAGAGTGTTTTTGTGTGTGTGTGTGTGTATATAGACTGAATAATGTAGAAGAAAGGAACACAAAATTAATTCGCTGAGTTACAGTTAATAGTTTGGCAAACAATATTCACCATGTTGCCAATTTGTTCAGTATGCAGCATTCATAAATTGTGTTTTAATGTTGTCTGACTAACAGTTTCGTTAGCACCAGTTAGACCATAGTTCCCCTAAACCCTGTTGCTTGTGGTATCTTTGAGTTAAAGGTTACACATTCTATCTTGATTTCAGGATTCATCAGTTTAAGTTATGTTTTCTCTGTTCTGAGCTGTAAAGTAATCTGACCTGATGGCATACGAGATGAAAATCAAAATCAAACGTCTTAAAATTCATTTAATAATTTGTGACAGGAGGATTACCAGTGATTGCACTGGGTAACAGTGGTGGAAGAAGAACTCAGGACTTTTAGTTCAAGTATTAATCTCCAAGATTTGCATTTAAATAAATGTCTGTTAAGCCACTACAGTATCACTGAATCAGGACCACTGGGCAACTTTCATGTATGAATGTGTGTAACTGTGCGAGTGTAATTACGTTGTTCCTGCAAAATAGAGCATGTCTCTCTCAGTGAATCAGACCTGAATACATGAAGGTTAACGATTTGTTACTTTAAAAATGTTCTTACCAAAGCTGGAGGCATTGTTGAGCGTGAGGTTGTGCATCACTCTGGCACCAAAGAAACTCCACCTGAGGAGGAAATCCTGAGCTCGCTTCTTCACAGATCGACCACTCTGCTTCCCGGGCTGATCAGAGGCAGAAAAGAAAAGACTGCTTGGTTGCACAACAGGACAAATATGAGTCCGCGGCGCGCACAACGCCAGGTGGAACAGCTGTTACCTTGATGACTTTATGCTCCATGACAGAGTCCAGCCACTCGATGAAGGACTCCACTGTGGCGTTCTTTCTCAGCAGCTCCTTCAGCTCCTGAAAGACGGTGATGGAGTCATCTGGAATAAAAAAAGAAGAGAAAAGTTGCTTTACTATATATACACAACAGAGTCTCACCTGTCTAGTAGAACAGAAACAGCTGCTGGTTGTTCTTTAAAAAAATTAATTAAAAAAAGCTTGATGAATGCATCCTTTTAGAGACGGATCAGTCTATGGATTTGCTGACGTAAATCTTCTAATATTATTATATAGCCTACCTTAATTAGAAACTAATATTATTTTCTAGCTAAGTTATCATATATGATTAATGTAAATGTATAAATATTAAATTTTCCTCAGGTTGATTTGAGAAAATATGACTTAAATGATCATCAGTGATGGAATGTAGTAAATGAAGTATATTTACTCAAGTACAATTTTGAGGCACTTCATTTCATGCTACTTTATACTTACACTCCACACATTTTTACTCCACTACATTTATCTGACATTAATTATTAGTTACCTTTTATTAATACAAAATAAAAACCGCCTAATAATTTATGTTCTGCATAATTACAACACTTTATATATTTCTTATGATTGTATTTTCTGTTGTTCTGTTTTTGTCTTTGTAATCTGACTCGATGACAGTGAAAATGAGGGTAGCCCCTCAATGATCTCTCGAGGATAAATAAAGGTGTAATGAATGAATGAATGAATGGATAATAAATACTTTTACTTTTAGTACTTTAAGTATATTTTGATGCTAATACTTTTGTGCAGTTACGTACGATTTTAAACGCAGGACTTTTACTTTTACTACTTTTTACTTATTCTCACATTGCATGTTCCTACTTTTTTAGTTAAGTAAATGATCGGAGTACTTCTTCCACCACTGATCAGTAGCTGTCTTACACTCAGAGTAGATGTCTGGATCCTGGTCTCCAGTAGTGTTTATGCTGAGCAGAGGCTGCGAGCTGATGCTGCTAAGATCCACACTGTCGATGTCCAACACCATGCTGGTGACTACTGCCTGGTCAAACAGCGCCGGACGGGCTATCTGAAAAAAAAAAAATAGGACTCAGAAATCATTATCATGTTTATTTTGAGACACTAAAGATATAGAATATAATCTCTGTAATCTATTCTGTTGTTCAGTAAACATACCTGTGCCAGATGTAGGAACGATGTCTGTCTCCTCAGGGAGGAAACAAAGTGGCGTGCTATAGGGAGCTTCTTGGCTGCAAGGCATTCTGGGAGGTTCTCCAAGGAGGAGGCAAGCCAGTGCTCCCAGTGTTTGGCAAAGTTGCGGATATCTGCCAACAGACTGATGAACAACATTTATACAGCTGTATTCTCAGTTCCCAATTAAATAATTAATCAAAGCTTTTCTCTCTTTTTATATCATTGTAGTTCAAAATAACTGCTTTTGTGTTAGACAAGACTCATCTCTACAGTGAAGAAAGTGGGTGAAATTGTATCATAACTGATGGGAATGATGGCCAAAACGGGGCTAAAGTTATTCGATAATAGGGAAAATTCCTTCCAACATTCTTATCTTTTTCCAGGGGAGGGGAGGGTTTTATGGGAGTTTATTTGTATTACTTGTTTGCACCAGCAATTCATTTGACAATAATACATGGAGTGCAGATGAAGTAACAAACCTTTCGGGCATCTCCTGCATTGTAGCTGGAATCAGAACATCTGTTAAAACCTGAGACAATAAGAAATACATTATTAGAATATACACCGTTAATCCAGATAGTTATCTTATCAGTAGTCTTGCTTTGCCAGACCTTCCTACAAAGCGCACTGGAGGTTATCAGCTCTCTTATCAGCGAGTCAGAGAGGATCTCTCTCTTCTAACAGTCTAAGAGGTTACAAAAATTACCTCGGTGCTGGTAAAAAAAAAATATTTTCCTTGCTTAAGACACATGGCTCAGGGAGAGGGGGAATTGAACCTGCACCTTTACACTTGCAAATAGTGTCTCCAATTACTAGGTCAGTCTGAATGACATTTTTACTAATATGTTGTAAGCTGCAGGAGGCAGAATTTGAAAAAAGAAAGAAAAAAAAACGCTCGAGTTTTCTCTAGAAACATGAACTTGAACTAGCCGCTGCCGTGAGCTAGGGTTAGCAGAAGGCTAAACTACCGGCTCGTCTACCGCGTTTACAACGCCGGAGGCGTGTAAACGCGGTCCTCGTTCGGATGGCAGCAGTAGGCAGTGCCGCGGCTTCGGCCTCTGGTCCTCGTAGCAGGCTGCTGCCATTCGAACGAGGAATCGCCGGAGGAAGTGTACCCACAACAAACGACCCCGGCTTTCATGCTAAGCTAAATACTAACCCCAGCAGACCAGCTTTCCTGACTGTTTTCACACAGCAATTGTCCGCTCCCTGGACAGTAAACTGGACTACTTTTTACACAACTTCGTTTCTATATGTACTGTATATAGATTGCTCACAATAAGGTATCTTATTTTATAGTTTAGCCTTGAATTAGCTGCAGCCTTGAGCCGGGTATGGTATGGAAAACAACTTTCACCGAAGGAACCTGAACGTGCATATGAATTGGCAGAACAGCCAATAGGAACGCTCTCTCTCTCTCTGAAAGGACCTGTGATTGACTAAAGTCTCCCGTGACGGGCTAGATTGACTTAACCGGGAAAAGTCTTTTTTTCTCTCAGACCACTTGAATTACAATTTGCTGATAGCTTATTATGAATGTTTGTGCCCAATGACGATAAAAATAAAAAAATAGCTTTAAAGCAAACTTCACAATTAACCAAAATATATGCAATGTGATGAACCGAAAAAAGTGAATGATTCCAAGTCCCATGAGCATCAACAAGGACAAGTGCAAAAAAAAAAAATTACTATCTTTCAATTTTGTATTAATAATGTGCTCATTAAATCATACCTGACACTTGATATGAAACAAAACAGGAACTTATGATATACATGTCTGCGTTTGGGACACATTTGGAACTGTGCATTCCTGCCATTATACTGCAGAAATAAAAATCCTGAAACAGTGTTTCCTAACAACCTTATAGAGGATTGAGTCACAGAAGCAGATGATGTCAACTATAACAGGGTTTTCCAGCAGCGGCAGCAGATGGTCGGGCATTCCCTGCCAGAAGTGGAGCAGAAAATTTTGGATCTGAAACAAAACATTTGAAGAGTCATATCTAGTTTTAGTGGAGGCTGATTTTACTCTCTTCAGTAAGAACAATACAATTCTCTCGTGTGACAGTAATCATCACCTCCTCAAAGTTGACATTAATGGCATTGTCCAGGATGCACTGGCAGTGTGTTTTATACATCATGATCAGAGTGTCCACCTGCGAAGAGACAGTGAAGATCTGACATTAAATTAATTCACATAAAAAACTATAATGAAATCAGTAGCAGCCAGTTAAAAGAACTACTGCCAATGTAATTTTGTTAAGAGTAAAATAGATTTGCATCATCTAGCATTTTATGAATGTCAAAATTAAGATTATGCCTATTTAACAACAATGCAGCAGGTAGATCGACACTGCCAAGCTTCTTGTTTGTTTACGCTAAATACATAATATACTGATACCTCAAAATGAATTCATATGTATCACCAACCTTTTCTCTAGAGATATTTCCCTGCAGCAGAAGATGCTGAGCGTTGGGGAAGTCTGGGAGCAACGTTCCAGTTTTAGAGCTCAAAGAATATTTCCTGGTGAAACCTCCCTAAAAGAAATAACAATCTCATCATGTCCCTTTTTCCTTCAGTTGATCTTGACACTATTGTTTTTATTTAAAGAGTTAACTTAGCCCGCCTCTGAAGAACTGGTTTTTGCAGACCTCCAGTGGCTTAATGGCCCTGACACACCAACCCGATAATCGGCCGTCGGACAGTCTGGCGAGGTCAGTGACTCGAGTCTGTTCGGAGTGTTCCGTGCCGTCGTCCGTCGGATGAGCCTTCATTTTGGCCGACCTGACTTGTTGGGTCGGAGGGCAGGCAGTCGGACTCAATGACCAATCTGATTGGTGGAGTGCTAACCCGGAAGATGAGCGGGATGAGCGTGACTAAGCCTCTCAAAATCTGACGAAAATCTTTTAAACTGACCTTTGTCGATCTGAAATGAAGACAGATTCAGCAACTGCATGGCCTATTTCTCGCTTAAAATTTTTTCAGAAACACGTGGTGAACTATCTTTGTAAAATATGAGATCGTATTCCGAACAAAGCCACAATTATGCCCGGTTGAAAAATCCGGGAGCAGCCAGACCCACATGATGCGTTCGTCCAATCAGCTGCCAGTTTTCTTTTTTTTTTTTTTTTTTAAACGGTTGGCCGTCGGGTTGGTGTGTCAGGGGCTTAACGTGTCGCAGTGATGTACAAGTGTACCCCAAGCCTCTGTGACATTGTTGTTGATTGCGGTTGCAGGTGTAACAGAGCATATTTCTAAAATAAGACTAAAAATTATATATGTGAAAAAACTATATTTTACAGCAGATCAAAAACTATATTGTTCCCTCATTTTTTTTTTTTTTTGGGATGAATGTTGTTTATTTGGGAAAAATTTAACACTCACAATTCACAAATTCCCATTGACAAACTTTCAACCAGAGAGAGCAGCAAAAATAATAAAACAATGCTTTTCAGCCTGGTGTTAAGTTAGTTAAGTGTTAGGTTGTAAGAGTTACCCTTTTCTCTTACCTCATTCTTGAGCTTGCTTCCGGAAAATCTGCAATTAAAAAAGAAACAGATTTATTATTTGAAAATATAAATGCATTATGTTTTGACATGAGATCTTTAAAAGTAAAAAAAAAAAAAAAACAGTACAAATGCATATATTTAGAGTATCAATACTACAGTAAAAATGATTTTGAGTTGACAATTTTCATATTAATATGGGTTTTACATTCAAGGTTGCATGTAATTTGTATAATACATTTTGGTAATTATTCTAGATGGACCAAACACACGGACTGAGTATTTAACATGAGTTGTAAAACTTCAACAGATAATTTGTGTGTCATCTGCAAAGACTGAGACTAAACAATGCAATAATGCTGCAAACAATAATATACTACAAAATCATCAACAAGCAAAAAACATGGAGGTACAGTATAACGTGCAAGAATTAAAACTGTTAAATGTTTTGTTACCTAGTCAAACCTTTTCCAGAATACACAGAGTGATAGTAAGCGCTGCTCTCTTTGATGCCAATTCCATAGTAATGATATCTGAATAATGCCAAGATATTAATATCAAATAAGTTCGACAACATTTTGGAGCTCTCGGTTACATGAAAAACGTTTTGCAAAAATTCATATTGAGACAGAACGACTGAAAATTTTCTGCAATTTCTGCAATTACTTGGAGTGTCCTCTGGTGCCCAGTCTTCTTGTTGTTAGAAGAGGAAACTTCTGCCGAATCGTCTGATGAGAAAAGGAAGTATAAAGTTCAGGTTAGATCAATCAGATCATTGTCATTGGATCAATATTAGGATTCTACAGTACCGTCATAATGAACAGTATGTAATGTTTGTAACTGTACTGTCACTTTTTAGGGTATCTGCAGGTATTAGAAAGCCAAAGTATAGACTTTTGGGACATTTTTAAAACTACATGAATTACACTCTCATAATAATAAAAACAAAGAGACATGTAACTGAAAGCACTGTATCTTTAACACGTGCAAGGAAAATGAAAATAAATGTTCATGATGTCCAAAGTTTGTCATATTTTATTATTATTATGTAATCTATACAAAGAAAATTTGTTCCCTAAAACTAACATACAATGATGAAAGAAGTCTGCAGATAGATATCTGTTTCTGATGTCTTCTGGACACACACACACACACACACACACACACACACACACACACACACACACACACACACACACACACACACACACACACACACACACACACACACACACACACACACACACACACACACACACACACACACACACACACACACACACACACACACACACACACACACACACACACACACACACACACACACACACACCTTTCCAAATGTAGCAGCACAGGCCGGCTCTAGTTTCTCCTTCCTGCAGAAGTCCAGGTAGTGAGCATAGAGGATACATCGAGGCAGACACACTCCTTCACACACAATATAATTCTCCTCCAGCCTGTTGAGATATACATCAGTTAGAAAAAACATGTAAGTATCACAGCAACATGGCAGTTGCACACTGAATACAGTAAAAACAAAGACCAGCAACAAAGATGAAACCAATGGACAGACCCACTTTTTTACATATTAGAGGGGGGAAAAAAATCGGGCAAAATGGAATCAGGTGTACTGAAAAGACGAGAATACAGCTTTAAAAAAACAAAAACGTTATTCTTATCTGTCACATACACATAGTACAACGTAGTGAAGGTGTATAAAATAACCATCTGATTGCCAACAATCGTTAGGAGGCGGAAGTCACTATCGGTTGTCATTTTTGTTTGCTTTAGGAATCAGTAGCAATGAGGGAAGCTTAAAGGTGCTCTAAGCGATGTTGGGTGACGGCACTTCTTGTTGACATTCAAAGTATTTTCAAACAAAACGAGGCTAGCTCGCCCCTCCCTCCTCCTCATCCTGTCCCCTCCCCCTCCCTTCCATGCTTCCTCACACTAACCCCCCAACCCCCAACTCCTTCTTGTCCTTCTTGTTATTGGCTGGAACGCTGGAACACTGTTTGTTATGTTTGGTGGTGCAGGTTGGCGCAGTTTGTTTTTGTTGCGGTTTGTGGAGCCTGGGCTGTCTACAGAGACCGCGTTTTTTTACAGTGTGTTCAGGGGACAGGCAGCTCACGGGTAGTGAGGAGATGTTTGCTGTATGTGACAAAAAAGGCTGTAGCCTATAAAACGTGTGACATCGATTAGAGCACCTTTAACATTGCAGCCAACATAACTTTTGTTATGATGAGAAAGAGCAGTCTTTGCAGAGTCTGTAAATGTCTTCAAAACTGCTTTAAGTGTTAACAAATAACCTCAACTCAGACTGCCCAATAGTTCTTCCACCACCCACCAGCATTTTGTAGGATGGACGAAGGAAAGTTTTTTGTGATGCAAAACAATGCTATCAAGTAGCTATGGAGATGCTATTCATGTATGTCACCCCACACTAGGGCTGCACAATATTTTTTTTTTATCGTTATCACGATATCAACTGCATGGCGCAATAGACACAGAAAATATCCGTCGAAAACTGCACTTTGTAATGCAACAGTTTGTTTTTTAGCAGAATACTGAGAACAGCAGAAATGCGGAACTGAGTACATTTAATCAAATACTGTTTATTTATAGTAATATAAATAATATCGTTATAGTAATATCGTTATCATGGTATTCAACAACGTTATCGCATATTTTCCTCATATCGTGCAGCCCTACCCCACACACACCTATACATATGGATGTTAGTGCTTTACCACTGCAGAGTGAGTTGTGTCTGTTTCTTCTTGTCCTTGATGATCTGACTGATGGTCTTCCTGGAGGACGAGATGCTCTGTTTGATGGTCAGGTCCGGGTTAAAATCCACTAGGTCCTGGTCATCCTCAGAGGATGGCGTCTCATTACCGTCCTCTGCTTCTGAGAAAACACATAAATACAGTAGCTCACAAGAGGGGTGTGTTTTTGACATAACTTTTTTTCAGTATGGTTTACACAGATAGTGGTCTTTCAATATCATGTCTAAAAGAGAATGAAACTGTACTTCTTCTCCTCTAGCATAATTTCAGTCAATACCCTCTAGAGCAGTGGTTCTCAAGCTTTTTTCAATTTTGTACCACCTTTGAACAGTTTTTTTAAGCCATGTACTAGGGGGTACATGGCCAGTGCAAATAATTTTTTGCAGAAAAAAAAGAGTCTATATAAAGAGTAACAATACAGCGAAGTCAGTGATAGATTTACTAAACAACAGCCTTGTACCTGGAAAACATTTAAATGCTAATGAAAAAAGGCGACAAAAACGTAACAAAAAAACGACAAAACATCGGGAAAAGATGGTAGAAAGAAGGAAGTAAGGCAAGAATAGGTCGAAAATAGTAAGAAAAACTTTGAAAACAAACAGTAGAAAGAAGGAAGGCAACACTAGGGCCACAAATGTGACAAAAAAACTTTAAAGAAAAAAGACAGTAGAAAAAAGTAAGGAGGAAAGGCAAGAATAGGTCAAAACAACAAAAACTTTGAAAAAAGCGACAAACTTGGAGAAAAAAAAAGACAGTAGACGTAACTACAGCCTTTTAACTGAAAAACATTTTGCAAAAAAATGTCACGTATCCCCTTCAGTCCTCCAAAGTACCCCTAGGGGTACACGTACCCCCATTTGAGAAACACTGCTCTAGAATATGTGTAAAAATCTCAAATAAGTTCTGATGGAACATTTTCAGATTTTATTTTTAACATTTATTTAAGTTTCAGTGTTTTTTCTTTGCCTCCAGCATGACTCATGGCAATTTGACAATATATGCAATTGTGGGACAATTTCCAAACTTATCAGAATCAAAGGATTTTTAGCAAGCATTGGAGTGAAGTGGACTGAAAATAAAGAAACGTGTAAGGGTGTGTAGCTAGGGAGGGGGAAACAGTACTGAAAAAACCAACAAACAATAGGACAGTGAACTAATCCTAATACTGCTAATAATTGACACATGACTTGTTGATGAAACATTTGATCCATCAAATCTTTTGTTGATGATTGTTAAAACCGTAAAAGTTAATATTTTGCAAGATAAATTAAATTCAGCATTAAAAAAAAGCATGGTGAAAACTGTACAAATGAGGATTTATGTTGAGCCACAAAATGTATCGAAATAATTGTTACTTGTTCTACATTTTACATCGGAATTTAAATCGATCATGATATAGGACAGATTTTTTTTTTTTTTTACTGATTGCTCATACATTACTTACTTTTTGGTCATGTACAAAATACATCTTTCCTAATGTTTATGTATCTCCTTATTCTCCTTATTCACAAAAAAGTATGTGAAGAAAATAAATGGGATCTTGTTGTTGTAGCACCACCATGTGGTCAATCTGTGTCAGTTTATTTTTCAACTGAGCAGCATTTCAAATTTAACCACAGAAAAAAAAAACTCACATTTAAAGTGAAGATTGAGTGGAGATTACGTTGAGAAAACAGGAGAAGTTAACGGTGAAGAAGACATTAATATAAAACAGTAACATTTCAGCCGTATTGATCTGACCTTCCAGCAGCAATAATATTGAAAATTGTTGTTTCATTACCTGATTTAATCCCAGAATCATCCTCTTGATGAAAATGTGTCTGTCCATTAAAGTCTGTGTGTGTTTCTTCTGGTGAGCTGCACAAAGTCTTGGTTAGAGAGTGAATAAGAAACACTTCATGCCTGGCTGAACTCTCACTGCTGCGTTTCAACGGCATAGTCCCAAAAAAGTAAATGTCGATAAACAAATCAACCAAAGACAAAGATGAAAACTTAAGTCAGCGTGCTGTAAAAAAACAAAAAAACAAAAAGTCCACTGCAGCTCATTTATCTTTAAAACTGTGAATCTTTAAATACTGTATGCCAATCCCACCTTCACACAAGTCCAGGAAAAGATTTTAAAAAAAGATTACAAACACCACATCCAGCATTTTTCATCCAACCAAATTATAAACCAAAGAAAAGTGGAAACAACTGCAGTTGATGAATCTGACACATTGAGCAACCTCAGACTAATAAAGCCGTGCTGTGGGAAGGCAGAGGTAATGAAGCCGTGGATGCATTCATCATATTTACAGAAGACTGGGGCTAATCCAGGTTATTAATGATTAACAGAAAAGCCCTGATCCATCTGTCCATCCATCCATCCTGCCTCCCACACTCAGTTGGCTTTTTATACAGTAGCCTACCACGTTATATCTATCCTATACCAACCAATTGTTAAGTTTGCTTTCACTTATTTAGATAGTTTTGAAAACTCAAATATGTCCAGTTTAAATTAAGCTAGACTGGATATTATTGTGTGGCAGTTGTGTTATGTTATGTTTACAGGTTCATTTTAAACTCAATGGACATTTTACCTGCTTAAAGGAAAGAAAAGAAAGAGGTTTTTGTTTTAGCTGCATCCACCACACTAGAGCTGCAACTAATGAATCTCTTAAATTAATAATTTCTTGATTGTTTTCTTGGTTAATCAAGTAATTGTTTGGTTTATAAAATGCCAGATAATAGACCTTTTTCACATCAGACATGTTGACATGTCGTAGTAGGAAAAGCACAGGTGTATCCAAACCCATTAATGATGGCTGCATTCCTCTTAGGAGAGACCCTGGTATTGTGCATGTTGACTCACTGAAATAGCTCACTGGGACACTTGATGGAATTGAGCCATCATTAAGGTTATCAATTTCAGCTGTGCTTTTCCTACTGTGACAAGTCAAAATGTCTGCTGTGAAAAAGGTCCATATTCCATTACTACAATTTCCTAAAGCCAAAGATGGCATTATTAAGAAATCCTATTTGTCCAAAATAAAAAAAAATAAAACTAATATAAACAGATCAAAGCAGCTGGAACTAGTTAATGTTTGACAGTTTTGTTGATGAATCTGCAAAGTAACTAGAAAAGAGCTATCAGGCAAATGTAGTGGTGTGAAAAGTACAATATTCCCCTCTGAAATGTTATGGAGTAGAGGTACAAAGTAGCAGAAAAAGTAAAGTATAAGTAGGCCTACCTCAGAATTGTAAATGTAGGCCTAATTTCCACGGTGTAAACCTGTAATGTAAATGTAATGTTATTTAGGGTTTCTGTATAAAAGAAAATGCTATGATGAAATCAGCATAAACCTTGAGGGGAATACATTTTAAATGCCCCAGCACACGTGTAGGCGTAAACGCAATTCAACAGACGTTAATGAAGTGTTTATACACACTTGGTTGCTGATGTTGTTAATAATATCTCCCAAATTTCGTCTCACATTCCTGTTGGAACATGTTCGAGCGTTTTTGCTTTAGAAGCCTGATGATTTTTTTCAGGTCACGCCTGCGCAGTATGCTCGTGTTGATGTCGACACGTGTATCGGTATTTTGCAAGCAGCATCCTGAGTAACGTCGTTAAATTGAAAGACGGCAGATACGAGGCTGCACAAATGGTAGGAATACAGTCATAAATATTAGGGAGGAAACTTTAGTCAGAAATATATCAGTCTTGCCAGTCACTGACGGCAATTTGAGATAAAACCGACCATAATGTAAAGTTAGGCTGACCGTTAGACCCAACTATGAAAGTTAGCTTCAGTATCGTTTAGAGTGATTGTTTAGCGTTAGCAACGTTAGCTTCCGCTTAATTTCAACTTGATTGCTAGCTTCAGTATTGTTTAGCGTTAGCAGCAATTTCAACTTGACTGCTAGCTTCAGTATTGTTTAGCGTTAGCAACAATTTATACTTGACTGCTAGCTTCAGTATTGTTTAGCGTTAGCAACGTTAGCTCTTGCTGAATGTCAATTTACACTGACATGAACAACTCTGCTGAGTCACTTTTGTTTAGTCCGGACATCATTTTGTACCCTGTGTATTTAGCAAAACAGAAATGTGTACATTTAAAGTTATATTTTTGTCGTGGTAATATTTACTTAAATTAAATACCTAATGTTAGCTATGTTAGCAAACATAGCTACATTGTTAAAATTCCCTCCAAGATCAACAATAAAATAACGTCAGCCCAAGTTTGTATTTAGTCATTTTCATTTTTTAAATTTTTTTGGATATTTATTGTTGATAACTTGTGGAGACTTGCTAGGTGTGCATGATGTCACAGTTACATAACTATTTAATGCACTGTCCAAAAAAGCCTGAAATAAACATATCTTTGCTGACAGGAAATGCCAGTAATGTAGCTTTTTAGTGTAGTTTGGTGTCCATTGTGGGTTATTATTAATATAATTGTTTTTTACAAGTTTTCTCTATACACTGGCCGACCAGTGATGTATCCTGTAATAATGTGTCAAAGTTTAAGCTTTTCTTAGTTTATAAAGGCTTATTAGTATGTAAAGGTCAAGATCCATGCTAGTTTTGTTCTTGTATTTTTTTTAAATAATAATAATAATAATAATAATATTATTATTATTATTATTATTAT
Source organism: Zingel zingel (assembly GCA_023566125.1). Lineage (NCBI taxonomy): Eukaryota > Metazoa > Chordata > Actinopteri > Perciformes > Percidae > Zingel > Zingel zingel. The sequence goes on along the minus strand of CM042332.1, from coordinate 27,435,426 downwards.
TATTATTATTATTATAGTAATAACCAACATTTTTTTTCAGGTTCTGTTTAAGATGTGACCGTTACTAAAGGCTGCAGCCATGCAATTAGAACATCAAACGTAAGTAAATCAATGTGACAAAATGAATTTATGCTTATAGTATAATGTAAACGTTTTAGGCAAAATTGTGTTTTAGTGACTGGATTAGAAGTTGACAGCTAAGCTATTAGAAAACAATGTTAAGATTTCTTAGTTATTTACTTTAACGATTTTTAAATTAGGAGTCAGTGGCATACAATTTAGTAGAGAACCTACCTCGCATTTAAATGTGAAATTAATATCTCATGTTAGTTTTATTTTCCTCTTTTAAATTGTTTTAGGTTACATAATTATTTTTTTTAGCTTTTTCCATAAATCTACTGTAGCTATAACAATAACATGTAATAACTATAACAATATTATATAATATGCGAATGAAAGTAAACTGATGCTAATGAAAATAAACCTATAAGTAGGGCTGGATCCGAATACTCGTTTGATGGTTAGGTATTCAATTTTCAATTTTGGGATTCAAACTTTTTTTCTTTTTTTTTAAGAAAAATGTGCATGCAGGCTATGCAGCGCTATGTAGTCCATGTCAGCCAAGAACGGAGAAATGTTGAGTTACAAGCAAGCAGTCTGATGTTTGTAGAGGTCTGTATGGTTATACAGTAGCAGCCTGGTGCCTGTTTTCAGGTGATTTGATAAAGGTAAAGATAGCACGGGTGTACATGATTCCGACGCTCTAGTGAGGCGCTGGCTGAGCTTGCATTCCCACACACTGTCGGTCGTCACTCAGACAGTCCGGCAAAACACAGTTCTTTCCATGCAGCACCTTGTAACCATGGTTGTTAAAGATGCTTTATAAATAAAGTGTATTACTATTATTTATTTTGGGTGCCTGCGGCAGAAAGTGAGACCAATTCAACTTTTTGGAGAAATAGCAGCCAGACATAACCCTGCGGTGGACTCGTCAGTCCATTTTGCAGGGTGAGAGTCCCATAATGTTACAGGAAACGGTGCCTCTATCGCTGACACAAAAAAGTTGTAAACACTATGAAGGTAAAAAAGGAAGCACAAGAACTGAACTGCCCAGGAGTTTGTGTAACAATAGGTGACTGTGTCCTGCAACAACAAAGCAAAGTCGCTTCATCTCTCGTTTCATCACTTATCTATCAATTTTTTTCCCGTTAAAGCTGCCTTCAAGTGCGGCCCGAACTTTTTAACACACCGCCACCGAAGCTAGGTATTGAAGCTTTGAAGCTCAAAAAATGGTATTCGGTACAGCCCTACCTATAAGCATCTAAAAGTAAGTACCATACACAAGGAACAGAGATGGAGCTCATACTGGGGTCTGAAACACTCTACACTATATTTATTACTGTCAACCATTTGACTTAATAGTCCAGATTCTGAGTGGCAAATTGTTGCACTGCACAGTGCCCTCATAAATTCCCACAATGTAATAGAAAAAATTGTGTCCATGGAATCCCACAATGCACTGTCACATTTTATATATGTGAAAAAAAAACTCCAGAGCTGCGATGATGCAAAATGCTGATTCCAGGGTTTTTCCTGCAAAGAGAGTTTTGGTGCCCCCCAAAGAGGTTTTTAGCCAGCGCCGAAGGAAAAACACAAAGTTAGAGAATTTGGTGTTTTCTTTGAGATCCCACTTAATGTGTCTCCCCAAAGGCTCATTCATAGCCAGGAAAACTACTGGATTCATGTGTCTCTCAATCTACTGCTCACTATTTAGTAAGCAGTTGATTGTTAATTATAAAGTGAGTAGTGACTAAGGGAGTTGGTTCACACACAGCCTGGGCTTTGTTTTGCTCCACACACCAGGCTCTGAAATAGCCGAGGTCTTACAATGGGCAGCTGCTGGTGCTTAAATGAAAGAAGTTATAAACTTACCAAATTATTTAACACTTTAAGGTTATTAATATAACTCACTTAAATTTGCAGGTCTAGTCCATCTGCACCATGTGCCCTTTGGCCAGTGGACCTCAAGTTAACTCACTTGGACTGGAACCCTGAAGCAACCCTGATACACTTCCAGGGACAGTACCTATCCATATGTGAACTTGACTATAACATCTTGCAAGGGGAAATACAAAACATACCAAAGACCAAAGCCGGAGTGGATATTGGAGAGTTTTGCCTCGTGGAAGATTTGACTTCAGGCCGCTGGTACAGAGGAAGAGTTCAGAAAAGAAAAGAGGACTTGTTTGACGTTTTCCTCATCGATCACGGTAACGTCTTGAGTGTCGACATCGTCCACATATCTTCCTGTTCAAACGATCTGTTCATCCTTCCTCCCAAGGTAGTTTGTGGCTTTCTTGCAAATGTACTGCTGCTTCACGGTTGTTCTCATTCTGTAGTGGATGCGTACTTCTCAAACCTGATTGGAAGAAATGTCACAGGTTACATCCAAGCCTTCCTGCCCCACAAAGTGCTCTTATTGGAAGCCCCTGACATTAACGTTGACCTTGTTAGACATGGGTTTGGAAGGCACGTGGACAAAGATACTTTCATCCTTTTGGTCGAGATGCTCACAGAAGTGCCAATCAAACAAAACAAGGAGCCAGTTCCTGACTTACTCATTGAAAAGCCAAGGGGACAAGAAGTTTTCTTCAACCAGTCTGGTTTGCAGGGATACGACATTCTGTCTTTCTGTGGACCTAGATTGAGTTGTGGGACACGTGCTAAAGTGCGTGTAACTGCTGCTGTTAACCCTGGGCGGTTTTACTGCCAGATGACCAGTATGGAAACAGATCTCTGGGAAATGTCAAAGAAGCTGGCTGCAGCGAATGAGTACCGATCCAAAGAACACAATCAGAAGACCCCAGAAAACCTGGGGTTACTGTGCTCAGTCAAAAGCAAAGATGAGAAATGGTACAGAGGCTTTGTGCAGTTTCTCCCAGTCAACTCTCAACTTCGAGTTTTGTTAATTGACTACGGGTTCTTTGAATCTGTCAAAGTTGAGAATGTCCACAGGTTGCCACCTGACTTCTTTTCAACACCCATCATGGCATTCCCATGCTCGCTCGCCTCCCTTAGTAATCAAGATGAGGTGGTCGAAACTCAGCAGTTGAGTTTCCTCAAAGCAGGCTTGCTTGGAAAAGTGTTAGAAGTGGAGATCAAAAGTTTTGACAAAGAACAGCACATGTACTCTATCACAGTAATTGGTGCTGAAGATAATCATGTGAAGGAACCGGAGCCCATGCAAGCGCATCCTAGAATGAAGATTGAGTCAGTTTTTGATACAGAAGAATTGTCACCTGAAGGTGGCTATTTATACAATGAAACGATCATGGGCGAAGCATTGGGTAAAACACTGGAAGCAGAAGAGGTGCATGTAGGCTCTGTCTTTGTGGGCTATGTTGAGTATGTCCAGAATCCAAACCGCTTCTGGATGAGAACACAAAAACGCAATGATGAGTTTGAAGAAATGATGACGAAATTGGCAGATTACTACAATCAAGTGAAGCTGGATGAAGACGTGCTGGTGAATCCAGAGCTTGGGACACTGTGCTGTGCAGTTTATGAGAAAGACATGCATTTCTACAGGGGTATTGTGACAGACACTCTTAAGCATGGAGCTGAAGTTCTTTTTATGGATTTTGGGAACATTGAGAAAGTACCACACATGTTGATCAAGAAGATACCGGAGACATTTGCGAGCAAATCAGCATTTGCCTTCTGTTGTACTCTTGTTAATGTTGTTCCTCTGGATGAAGTCTGGACCAGCGCCAACTCTGACTTTTTCAGACAAGCTGTGTCAAACAAACCCTTGCTAGTCCATGTTGTCCAAAAGAGAAAAAACACATTTGTTGTTGATCTCTATGAGATGGGAAGTGACAACAATCAAAGTATCACTGAGCTCCTGATCACTTCCAAAAAAGCTGAATACTGGAACAACATTGCCATAAAGCCTGTGGTGCAAAAAAACACAGATTTGACAGAAGAAACGAGGCGCCCAAGATACAGTGTGATGTCAGACATCAATGGAAATGCAGAGCAAATGAAGAATTGGGAGGAGGAAGAGAAAACATGCAAAAATCAAACTGAAAAGGCCCAAGCCTCTGCTAGCTTCAAAGCCCTAAGCATCAAGCCTGGGTGTAATTTTGCTGTGCGTTGCTCTTACATCAGGTCTCCTTTAGATTTCTGGTGCCAGCCTCTAGATAAGATTCCAGCTTTGGAGGAACTGATGGATAAAGTGAATCAATATTACTCAACTCACACAGTTCCCCTCCAATCAGGGGATCAATGCTGTGTCACAAAGTCACCTATAGATGGAAGATGGTACAGGGCCTTCATCATAGAGAAACAGAAAGGTCATGCCAGAGTGATGATGGTTGACCATGGCTTTACCATCCAAATCAAGGAGCACAATCTTCAGGCAATAATGCCGGAATTTGTTCATTTGGAAGGACAAGGTTTCAGGTGCAGCCTTTCCAACATGATTAAACCTGCTGACCCCAAAAACAGTGGGTATTGGAGTCCGGAGGAGTGCAAGTGGCTAACAGATTTTGTCCTTGACAGTCCCAGTGGTCTAAGATGTAAAGTTGTCTTTCAGTTGAATGTAAAAAACAGAGGGCTGTGCAATGTTGTGGAACTTTACAACACCCAAACCCAACAGAGCATAACCAATTTGCTCTTGGAACAGGGCCTGGCAAGAGAAGGGACAATCTCGACAAAGCAACTGTTAACAGTGTTTCCAGAATCTTTTGTCTACTCTTCATTTGATCTAAGCCCTGGAAATGAAGAACAAGTCTACGTCACTCATGTTAGCAGTCAGTGGGAGGTCTACTGCCACCTTGAGAGAAATGTTGAAATCATTCAAGACCTTGAAAAAAAAATCTCAGCTGAGAGTGAGAAAATGATGCAAGCCAGTACGAGAGCAGTTGTGAGGAAGCTGTGCCTGGCAAAATACTTTGATGGTCAATGGTACAGGGGCTTGGCACATCCTGTTCAGTCACCTCTGCATCTTAGTGTGTTTTTTGTGGATTATGGAAACACAAACATATCTGAGAAAACCCACGTCATGTTTATCCACGAAGACTCTGATTTGTTGTACACACCCATGCAAGCTTTGAAATGTCGCCTTGCTTCAGTGTCCAAAGAAGAGCTCTATGCAGATGTCAAAGAATGGCTTGATGGTGCAATACTCAACAAGCAAGTGAGAGCTGTCATAGTTGGAGAGAACGAAGATGGTTCATTTGATGTTAAACTATTTGATGGAGATGTTAACATCAATGAGAAGGTAAAGGAGCTCATTCTCAGTGTTTCACCGAAACCCAAGACTGTTGTGAGTTTTGACATGAGCCGCACAAAGACGAAAGATAAAGCTCTCCACACAAAGAGCTCAATGAAGTGCAAGAATCAACCTAAAGGGAAGTCTTCAAATTCCCACACATTGAAAACCAGGTGCACTCAAGGCGGATTTGCACCTCACAAAAAGAAAGAAAACACAAAAAACTATGTTCATGGGAAAGCTCAGAAGAACACAAAAGTAAAACGACAAAGAGAGTACCATGATACAAACACAAAGGCAGAACAACCACAAAGTACGGACACAGAAAGCCCTCAGCTCTCGTGTTTGCCGTACATGAAAGTGAGCGCAGGTTACAAGGCAAAGTGTTTTGTCTCCTACATTGACTCGGTCAACAGTTTTTTCCTTCAACTGGCGGAGGTGGAACCTGCCATCTTGCAAATGGCCGAAGATCTCAACACAAGTGTCTTCAGAGATTCCTTGAAGACTCCAACTTTTTTGAGAATCAATGACCTTGTTCTGGCTGAGTATGAAGAAGACGGCGCTCTGTATCGTTCTGTTGTGAAGGACTGTGGGGGAGGTTCCTGTTACAAAGTTGAGTTTGTGGACTATGGAAACTCGGCAGTCATCGGGAAGGAGAAGATCTACTCCATACCAAAGGAGTGTCTCTCTCAGCCAAGATTCGGCATATCCTGCTCCCTGTTGGACTCAAGCACATATGAAAATGATGCTTCTTTCACTGAGGCTGTAATGGAGAAGCCTCTCATGGTTGATTTTGTCCGTCATAATGAAGTTCATTGGGAAGTCAGGCTTGAGATTTTTGAAGAAGCTGTTGGTCTTTCAGCCACACTTGAAGCAGCTGTTGAAAATAGCACTGAAACCAAAAAAGAAGAGGAGGCAGGTTCACCTGAAATAGAAGAGAAAGTGAGATTCTGTGAGCAGAACCACTTAGATAAAGAAGTGAGCAAGATTGAAAAAACTAAATGTGGAAGAACTACCAGTGATGGTGAAAACGCCAAAAGAACTGTTGATGGCGAAAACTTCATGCTGAAACCGACACCTGCCACACTGTCAAATAAACTAGAAGAACATAGAAAAGCACCCACCAGAAAGAAGAATAATTCTAAGGAGGATCTAAGAAAAATCTCAAAATCACCTGTCAAAACAAAAAGTGATTGTGCATATGCAATCGTACACCTGACTATTCAAGCTAAAGACACAGAGAATGGTACAGTTCTGTCGGTCCTGAGTAACAGCAATTTTTACGCCAGACTAAATAAGGCCGGTGAACTGCTTGCTGCGTTGGAAAGTAGTATAGATGACAACCTATACAAGTGCCAGATCGTGGCTGAAGAGAATGTCAAACAAGGCTACAAGTGCTTAGTTCAGGTAGACAAGGACAAGCAGTGGCACAGGGCTGTTGTTCAAAATGTAGGCCAGGGAAAATGCCAGGTCTTTCTCGTGGATCAAGGAATAACAGAAGAAATCCCAAGTGGCTCAATCCGACGACAGTGTAGCGAGCTGACAAAAATCCCAGACCTTGCAGTTTTGTGCAAGGTAAACTGCTTTGGGTTCAGTGAGGGAGATGGTGCTCACGAATTGTGGTGTGAAACTCTTAAACCACTGATCGGCAAAGAAGTCAAGCTGATGTTTGTGTGTTATTCAGAAGATGATAAACTGTGGAATGTTGAAATAATCATGAATGGACTGTTCCTTGTTCGTCAACACACAACCACACTGCAGCAGAAGAAAGAGGTGCTTGTGTTACCCGCTGAAACTAAAGTAGAAGGAGAATCCAACTCGGACAAATGTCCTACTCAGCAACTTGTCTTTTCTCTTATTGATATAGACAAAGCATATTCTGGATTTGCTGCTGCAGTGACAACTCCCTTTGAGTTTTGTGTCGTTCTGGAGGACAGGCTTCTGGTCATGAACAAAGTGTCCGTCATGCTGGACGACCTCCCTGGGCAGATGTCTCCTCTTCCTGAAGCCCACCTCGTCCCTGGCACCTGCTGCCTATTGAAATCGGACACCAAGAACAAGTGGTGCCGGGCTGAAATTGTACACGCCGACACCACAGCAGTCCTTAACCTGGTGGATTACGGCCATTGCGAATGCATCTCGTACGAAGACTGCTCCAAGCTGAAGAGGCTTCCTGAGGAGATGACGAACCTCCCAAAAGTGGCGTACCCCTGCATCCTGAGAGGGGTGAAACCAGACGGAGTGGATGGACAGTGGACCGATGAAGCAGGAGTCTTCTTCCAGCAGTGTTTGTACCAGAAGAACCTCCAGATCTTCTTCAGAGAGTTTGTGTCAAACACACACTGGAAGGTGGACATTGTGGCAGATGGCGTCCATGTTGCCAAGGAGCTGGTGGATGCTGGACACGCCAATTATATGGACATCATGCTAGGACTGAGGTATGCACTTTGCATTGTCCTTTCCATTACTTTTTGTATTTGTCTTTTATTTAAACTTTTATTGAAGGAAGTTTAAGTCAGCCCTTCAGTTCACATTTCACAATTAAGTTAAGTGACGTAATATAAAATGAAGATAAACTTGAATTAGTTATACACATTGCTTTGGCTCATTGTTTTAAGAAAAGTCTTGAATATGTAATCATTTAAAAGCAGGATCAAATCTGATAACAAATTGGTTAGAATTAATGAAAACATCAGTTCTTTAACATGTTACCCTCCATTTTTCCAAAATCATAATAAGCTGTTTTTATGCTTGGTGATCATTTTAATCTCTTTTTTAAATCAAGGTATTTTTCAGCAAAATCTGAAAATAATATCAGCGAAACGGTCACATTTGCTGCCAAGACAGGAAAAAAGTATAAAGAGTGCACATTTTCAAGCAAAATACATCAAACTTAATCTTATTTCTGACACATTTAGGTTCCAGGAACAGAGCTCAGATAAAGCTGCTCCTCCTGACAGTGAGGAAGAGTGTGCTCAGGAAGATGAAGGCTGTGATGGGAAGTCAGATCTCTCGGTCGAGTCATCTGATGAAGAAGAGGGGACGATGCAACTCAGCATTGTGTCTGAATCTAGGCGATGTAAGAGAATATTTTAAATAAATTTTACATTATATTCTCTGGTGTAGCTCAGCTAAAAACACAGAATTTGTCCGCACGTTAGTGTGTAGTTCACTACCATTTTCTGGAATACATCAATCCAAAACATTTAACACGCTCCTATAACGTGTATTTTATTAGACAAGCATTTCCAGCAAGTCCTGGAAAAAGGGGTTGGCAGGTATGTAGAGTAACCTAATAGTAATGTACAGTACGGTCCTGTCACTTTGTTTTCTCTTTCGTTACAGGCTTTCTGATGTGAAGGCAGTCCGGTTGAATCTTGTCAATTCCCAATCACTCTGCGTAAGATTAATCCAAGTAAGATGCTGCTTGTTGGATGTTTGGCTTTAAATTGAGATTTAGCACTTAAAAATGACATAATTTACCTTTAAAATGTTATTATGTAAACTTACTTGTAATTAGTTTATGGTGAAATTTATTTAGTTTTGTTGAATTAGCTGGAGTACCTTTGAAAGCTTTCAGACAGCAGCATAATGTTCCTCTGAAATCTGAGTCGGTGAACAGTTTCTTTTAAATTAAGATTTAAATGAGGTGTTCTCCTCATTCATGGACTTTTTTTATTAATAATGTTGATGGATGTTCAGTTCATTTTTTTGTTTTATGTTATAAAAAAAGGAAAAACTGCAGTGTTTGTTTTGATGAGGTGAACTAAATATAAAGTAGCCAAGCACATATTTTGTTTGGTTTATTTTAAGATAGGTCTACTTTGTTACTTTTGAGTTTAAGGGACCATTGACAGGAAATATTTTTTCCACATTCCAAAAAAGAAAACTTTTTTTTTTTTTTTTTTTTTTTACAATTGGGGCCTTCTGTAGAAAACATTTTTGACTTGACATTTAATTTAACATTTAATCTTTGCTTATACTTATTTTGCTCTCACATACTTTGTTCTCTAAACTAGTAGTGGGACAAAGGTTAATTTAAGGGTGTGGGAAAACGGAAAAGTCCTGAACATTCCAGTTCATGTTCCACCACTAGAGTGTGCTGTTGAGCCAGGATTGTTCATAGTAAGTCATGAATCCAGCCCCGTTGGACGCTATTTCGTGCATCCCTAAACAATAATCAAAATGTCATTAATGTATTAAAGGAATTATTTAAAAATAAAATTTGAACACAGAGAAATGATGCATGTTTGTCTGGCTCAGTGTTTCAGGTCTCTGTGGAAGAAAAGATTGTTGTCAGAAGTGGGATTCGAACCCACGCCTCCAGGGGAGACTGCGACCTGAACGCAGCGCCTTAGACCGCTCGGCCATCCTGACATCTGAATCCATTAAAACGGATATAGTTTTTATTGCTCATTTACACTGGCAGGAGCAACCAGGGTTGGGCAGACGTTATTTCCAACTGCACTTAAAGGCAGCTTTATTTCACGAAGAAAGAAAAGAGATGGGACTGTGCCTGTTGTTGCAGGAAACAGTCAGCTGTGTTACACAATCTCCTGGGCAGTTCAGTGCTGTGTTGTTTTTTACCCACATAGTGTTTTCAAACTTTCTTGTGTCGGCGATAGAGGGAGTGATGTTTCCGGTTTGCTGAACGGGACTTTCACATCGCCTCAAAACGGACTGCCAAGTCCGATAGCTGGGATTGACCAGCAAGAGAGAAAACAATGCCCCGCTCAATTTACCTTTTATTAATTGAGAGTAAGAAATTATATTGATTAAATATTACATTATTAACATCTGCATTTTTTTGTAGGTTATTGTTTACTTCTTGGGGAAAATGTAGCTCGTATAAAATACTTGACACATTGAATGTGGTGTGTTTAAGTGCCCACTAGATGGCAGTATTACAGCACAAATGGCAATGTGTTGAATTTTTAGTAGATTGGAGGAAAAGGAAGAATTTAATGTTCTGCAAAGCCATTGATTTCAACGTGAACTAGTTAAGATCCTTTGATTCATGGCAACATTTTTTGTGCAGCAAAGGGACATATTTTTTTAATGTAATGATGGTGTGAATTATATTTTACATAGACTATTATGTAAACTTATTTGTCCTTTCATGAACAGACTGTTGATTAGGAATCACAGTTCAAACACATTTTTATATAATTAGAACTGGATGAAAACACATCTGCTGGATAGGAATTTTTATTTTTCAGATACTACTGTTTTCGCCTCAGTGGCCTAACAAGTATTTTGTTGCACTGTATTTAAATCTAAGAGAGACTTTCCATAGTTTGATTATAATCCCTTTGTTGGATATTGGTAAACATTGCATTCTTTTAGGCTATCATATTTTCTTGTCGTGGTGAATAAATAGCATGAGTTGTCCAGATTTGAGTGTTTAAGTTGTAATTGTTTGGCAAGTTTTTCTCCTCTTGGGAGCAGGGTAGGGGAGCGAAGGAGCTGGAATAACAAATGTTGGGATGTGTTCATTAAATCCATGACTAGAGTCCCTTCTATTTATATGCGGCAAGTTCTTTGTGAAATGACCACATAATTGGCCAATGTTGATAATGTAATACACTAACCAAAAAGAGCCGGAGCACTGTCTCTCTCTTCTCTCGGGGTAGAGCAGTTGTCCTTGAACCACGAAGTCGGCGGTTTGACCCCCGGCTCTTTCTGTCCGCATGTAGAAATGTTATTGAGCGAGACATCGAATTCCAAGTTTCTCCTCCCGGGCGAAAAGTTGAGACCGATTTCAACTTTTGGGGAAACGCAACCTGATGTCATCCTGCGGTAGCCAGTCATGTAACCAGCAATCAGACTTCAGTGTTTTGGTTTTGAGGCAGTGTGAAAGTCTCTTACAGGAAACATCACTCCATCTATCGCTGCCACAAGACAATTTAAAATATGAGGGTAAAAAAAGCGAAACAAATTACTGAACTGCCCAGGAGTTTGTGTAACAGCTGAGTTTCCTACAGCAACAAAGCACAGTCCCTCCGTCTGTTTTCTTTATCTGTGAAATGAAGCTGCCTTCAAGTGCAGTCAAAAATGAGATCTAAAAGCGATCTGAAGGGAAACAATAATTGTCAAAGTAGAATAAAGTCTACTTGTGGTACATTGGGGGGTTAAACAACAACAGGAACAGCAGCTCCACTGCTCTTAAAAAGCTTAGGGTGGGTTAAAAGCAGAGGTCGAATTGTTTACAGTTAGCCTGTCATAGTGGTATATTCTTGGGTTTTCTCCGGCCAAATCTTTACCGGTCCAATCAGCGAACAGAGGGAGTGGCTGAGAACGATGACGTTGAGGTTGTGCGCTAGTTTGAGTTGTTGTTCCATAGTGGCGACGGAGAAAGATGCGAGCGAAGCCATTCGGTCCGTTGTGGCAACGCTGCCGAATATCCAGAAGTTAAAGCCCGAGCAGGAACAGTCTTTGCTGAGTTGTGTTGGTGCGGCCATGATGTTGTGGCCCTCCTCCCCACGGGGTTCGGGAAAAGTTAGATTTTCCAGCTCGCTCCGTTAGCGGTGAAGGAGTTGGCTAAGGCTAACGCTAGCGATGCTAAGCCGACGTCACGACGAAACATTAGCGATTGGTTATGGCAGATCCAGAGTGGCTCTGGGCAGATCCAATAGTTTTAAACTTCAACAGAGTACCCGCCTTCAAGGAAGTTAACACTTGTCAATGGAGAGTGGCCAGACTCTGTACAAATGAAATGGACCAGAGTCTGGTAGGACCAGGCTAATGTACAGTTGCATGTGACAAACAAAGGCAAGTCTGTCTTTCTCTAAACTGTCAGAGCCGAACACGCCACAAAGAAATAGAGCAACATATAGCAATATATACTTTTGAGTATTGTTCATAAGCAGGAGAGGATTAATACAATTGTTAATAATTGGTATCATAAATGGCCAGACTGTTTCTGGAGGCCATTCTTTTCCCTCCCCAGCCAACTCTGGTGGCTGAGGAGATTGATTGATTGATTTATCGATCCATCCCACACAAATACTAAATCAGTTGCAGAAAAGACCTGATAGGTTGCCCCAGAGACGGTTTAGAACATGTGTCAAACTCAAGGCCCAGGGGCCAAATCTTGCAAATTTTGATCCGGCCTGCATTTCAATTTAGGTTCACAGCTAATTTTGGCCCTACTACTTGTGCACCACACCAAAAAAAAAAAATCAGGAAACTGTTTTTCATGCTGTAATTATGCGACACTGCCGTGCAGAATTTGACAAATTTGCCGACTTTGAGACTCTGAATTCCCCACAGAAGCAGAGAGTTCTTTAATATTCAGGCTGTGAAACCGGTTGTTGGGAGTCGGCTGGGTGGCAGCTGCTTTTAAAAATGTAATGTTTGTTTTTCATGACTTGCTAAATTCTACGATGACTAAGAAACTTTTTTTCTGACTTTTTTTTTAGGGTTTTATGTCAACCAAACTGTATGGGAGAAAGCTATATGAGACATGCAATAATACAAAGTTAATTAACTTTATTTAGCTAAATAAAAGCATGTCAATAAACTCAACATGTCTGGCCCTTATTGTGATCATCATTTCCAGTGTGGCCCTTTGTGAAATGGAGTTTGACACCCCTGGTTTAGAACATAGAATTGGAACAGAGAATCTTAGATAGCCGGAACTAGCCACTAGCAAAGAGCCCACAATGCAGCCCCCCCCAAAAAAGGGGCATCAAGTCATGACAACACCAGTTTCTGTTGTCCTAAGACATACACATTTGAAGTATTAATGTAGATGCCAAACTAGATGTAAAGCTGGATAAATACTGGCTATTTAACCACGCGTTCATGTAGACAACCGGCTGCGACCGGAGAACAAAATATGTACGGTCGTTAATGGCGAGGGACAATTTCTTTGTGCCATGAATTACACACTTGTAAATTTGAAGTGGTAGAAGTAGAAGTATTAGTGTTATAACACTAATATTTCCATTTTATAAATTATAAATTGGAAAATGCTCAAGAAAAGTACAAGTAACTATTTTTGACAATGACAAAAGACCACACTTTCAGCCTGCACTGTTGAAAAATCTGTATTTATTAATGATTTACAAAAGGCTAAACATGAAACCATTTAAATGATTCCGTTCATTTTGAAACCTAAAAAGGAGTTGCTGTTGGTGTGGGAGGGGAGGAGACAGTGTGGTCTGTAGTGTTTTTACAGGTCAGTAATTAGAACAGCATCCTTATCTCATCATGTAGAATCTGTTTCAGTGGAGGCTCCTGAAGAGAGAGAATTAAATAAATCCACACACAGGATGGAGTCAAACTGCAGAAGAGAGATACATTTGAAACATCGCTGTTTTATCTTTTTATTTTGAAACTGGGGGACACACACCAGGGTTTGAAGTGCGCTCCTTTTCAACATCAGCAGTGTTGGTGAAAGTGACTATGATAACTGCGTGTATATATATTTGTACAATCACAATTCTGTCAACTTGACTCCAGTCCTTAAAAAAAACACATCTGGATCTCCCCGAACTACGGCTGGTGTAAAAACAGAAAACACAGATTACCACAGTACGAGAGGTCCCAAATGTAATCCACTTGTTAAAACAGTTTGCAGATAGTTAATATTAAAAAAAAAAAAAAAAAGTTTTTGTGCAAGTATGTTTGTTTTTTTCCCACAATGTTTGAAATAAATATCTGTAAAGCAAACGAGGACTTAAAAGAATGAGAGAATGAAAACCAACAATCACATTGTGAGTGAAAAAAAAATCCTTTTCTGGCTTGAATTTCGGGTACAATCGATCAAATTAATCTCACACAACTCTGCAAAGAATGCCTATTTGATTTAAACTAAAATAAAAATTAGTTAACTCAGATTGGGGTGAAACATTTAAAACTTAAACTCCACTGACGGTGAGGCGCAGCAGAGAGACGGTCCAGTTTTAGCAGTACTTCCTGTTGGGATTTTCTGCCACCAAAATACTGTTAAATCACATTAGTTTTGCAGTTTTTAGTAAGTAGCCTGGCAGCTTTCTACAGTAGTAAAAGAGTGAGACACTTGTGGACCCAGATATTTACAGTAATGTTGTGCACTTAAAGATCCTTCTCTGGACTGTTAACGATCCTCCTCTGAGAATCATTCAGAGTTTATCTAAAACATCACAAAAAAAAAAAAATCCCAAGCTCTTGCTATGGAATGAAATAGCAGTTCCACTCACTGAGAATTTAATAAAAAAACAAAAAAAAAATAACAATTGGTCTTGAGCTCAACTGTGGGCATTTCTGCTGGCAATTAAAAGTGTGAAAGCATGATGCCAAAAAAGAGCATTAAAATAACAATTAAAAAAAGCTAATTTAAAATGAGAATAAACCTCTTCATCCCCTCGCCCCAAGAACCATTTTATAAACAAAAATATATCCCCCTTTGTCGTGTGATTCTCAAATTCTCACTTGTTACAATTACAACTTTTTTACAGTGCTTTATCATTATATATCTTTGACAGACCTTAATGAGGGGAGGAAATATTTTAAGCCATAAATGTCTGTCCTATTGCAACGATATAGCTATGTCAAAAAAGTGAGTGGTCCAGTTATTTGATGATTAAAATAAAAAAACAAAGGGGGGAAAACAACACAAACAGGAGGAGACGGTCAGTGGTCGGGAAGCGAGCGCCCGTTTTCTTTTTTGTCCCAGGATCACCTTAATGTTACTGTGGCGATGCCCTTGTTAAGGTGGCGCTGGGAGGTGAAAGGCTCGGGTCTACTACTTGGTGTTGAGCTCGTTCTCCAGCTCCATGAGTTTGCGTGAAGCCTTGACCTTGTTGGACACCTCCTTCCCCTGAGAGAAGAGACGCTGGCGCTCCTTAAAGGTGAGACTCTCCGGAGCGCCGCTGGGGATCGAGTTCTCCTGCTCCTGACTGCTGCAGCACACACACACACACACACACACACACACACACACACACACACACACACACACACACAAAATGTAGTAAGTACATCTACTCAAGTGCTGTATTTGAGTAAAAATTTGAGGTAATTGTACTTTTCATGCCACTTTCTACATTCCCTTTATTTAAAGGACAATTCCGGTGCAAAAGGAACCTAGAGGTTATTACAGATGTGCACCCACTCTGTCGTTCTCTGGGACATGTTTTCATGCTAATCGAATGTGTTTGTAGCTTGAATGAAGCTAGCACGGACCGCTGATTAGCTTACAACGCTAGTATTCAGGGCACAGGGAAAGTAAAAACAAATCGCTATTTATACCACTAAAAAGGCTCAAAATATCACCAAACTTCAACGGTAGCATAATGAGGGTCCCTAAATGTTAACCGAAGCATTGAGAAAATTGTAAGTGTGCAGACAGTTTATTGAACGAAGAGCTGCGGGAGCTCCGTGAAAGGGCTACGAGAGAGAGAGAGAGCTACCGGTAGTCAATGCACAACACAGCCTCGTACTTCGGTAAACTGGTGGTGTACCTGCGGACATTTTGAAACTACGGCCACCGAACAGGAGTGTCTGTGTTGCACGGAGTTGGACCTGTTGCGTTGCGATGCCCAAGAGACGCAGTGTTTTGTACAGTCTGAAGATTACCCCTCTCTGAAGAACAGGGCTGGACTTGAAACTTTTTTCTCTGTCCCGAAAATAAATTGGAGACGGCGACCCAGACCGGAGGGACCAGATGGACAGTTATCCACTGAGTAAGTACACTAGACAAGTTATGCAGAGTGCGATTATTTCAGATATATTGAGCAAACTGCTTTTGATTTTAGTTTTCATCGCCAGCTGTAAGTCATGACTGGTTTCCAGACGGCGGCGGCATGTAAACATGAACGTGTCTTTATCATCTATCTTTTCAATAAACTGTCTGTACACACGACTTCAAAGTTCTCAATGCTTCGGTTAACATTTAGGGACCCTCATTATGCTACCGTTGAAGTTTGGTGATATTTTGAGCCTTTTTAGTGGTATAAATAGTGATTTGTTTTTACTTTCCCTGTGCCCCGAATACTAGTGTTGTAAGCTAATCAGCGGTCCGCGCTAGCTTCTTTCAAGCTACAAACACATTCGATTAGCATGAAAACATGTCCCAGAGAACGACAGAGTGGGGACACATCTGTTAATAACCCCTAGGTTCCTTTTGCGCCGGAATTGTCCTTTAAGAGGAAAATATTGTACATTTTACTGTAGTACAATTATGTGACAGCTTTCATTACTTTACAAATCAAAAATGTTTGCGCACACATGTATTCTTTCAAGTTTTACAAATGTGAAAATTTGGTATTTTATTTATAATTTTTAATATATAATCAAATTGATATATATATATATATATATATATATATGTGTGTTTTTTTTTTTAATTTTGAGGTTTGGACTGTTGGTTGGACAAAACCTTTGTAATTGTGACGAAATTTGTGTGCTCACTATTTTTAGAAGATTTATAAATCGATCAATTAATGAATGGAGAAAATAATCAGCAGATGAATCCATAATATAAATAATCCTCAGCGGTTCAAAAGGAGCTCCACCTCAGCTCAAAGTCAACCAACTTGTATCCTCATGAATTAGTAAACCAGAGAACAGAATAAAAAAAGTGTCTCACCTCTTCGGCCATTTGTCTCGCGGGTCATTGTAGACTTCTCCCGATCCTACAACTCCTGCTGAGTTTCCAGTGTACGAGTTAAATCCTGTCCGAGGTTCAGGAGTCACACGGCAGACAGACAGAGCAGTGAGAGAAGAGTCAGCATCGTTCATATTACAGCTTTTTTTTTTTTTTTTTTTTAAATATGAAAACGTGATACAGAAGCTGCTGGCTGATGGCTGCCGAGGTCTCTGGTACCCGCCTCCCTTTACTCCCATAATTTATAAGGAATTCCAGGCATTTTTGCATTTAAAATCACAAAAAGTGGAAAACTCATATTCCTGTAACAGTTTTGATTATTGAGACCCAGGTCGCCTTAACCAGCAGCTTCTCCGGTCGACATCACTTTATTTCCCACAGACCAGCCTGAGCAGAAGGAAGGAAGAGAGGGAACATTCTGGAGAAGCGTTAAGGCAGAAACAATCAGATCTCAGCGAGCCGAGAAAAGAGACAGAGCGTTAAAAAGCTGTTAAAGTGCCATTCCAAAGCAGTGGAGATGGTCTGTGGAAGTGTCGGTGCGATCCGAGGCCGAGGTCACCGTCCAACATGTCTGACTGCTGAAGATCTGGACCCCCGTATCTCCTGAAACACCTACATCTGACATGTACTTTTTGTCATTTAGATCCAATATTGAACTCATAAATTAAATCAAGCCAAGTTGTGAAGGAAAAAGGTGCCTGTTCAAGCATAAAAATAATATCCTGGGCTCGGTTAAAGGCCGGTGGATCTTACACGAGGAGGGTGACTGCGACCTGTGACCCCGAAGGAGACATCAATCAGTTGGGTCGTGTGTCCCTGTGTCTTTCCTAACACCCCCCCAGTTACGTCCAGCCTAAAGCCAGACGCAGCCAGAGCCAGATCTGCCTGAGTGGTTCACAACTATTTGACCCACTGGGAGTCCTGCAGAGGTTTATTCCCAAATACTACAGCAGGAAAGAAACCTGATTAGTTCCATTTTGTAATCGTTATAAGTACAAGTCTACCAATATTCTAGATTTTCCTTAGTGTCAATAAATCCCATGAAAACACTCAAACCTATGATGGACCTGTAAAGGATAATAAATGGATGTAAATTCAGGCTTGTGTGTCTGGGTCCATAGAGCATGCTCAGTAGGCCTGCACGATACATCGTTATAAAATCACGAGCTCGATTCACCCCTGTTCACGACTTCATTTTTAAATAACTTCGATTTTTTTATTTTTTCTCCTTCAATTAATGTATTGAAAGCATTTGACATTGACATTTTTTAATGATGTAAAGACATGTTCAAGGAGTTCAGATAGAGCCTGTATCAGGGCCATATTTAGTTCAATGTGTTATATGTCACTATTTCTGGTAGCCTACTGTACTTAAATGGACAGTATGTACTTTATTTTCTTTATTCATTGAAGCCTCTGTTTACAGTCTTGTGGTGATGTGCAATGTGCTATAGAAGCCCCCCCAAAAAAAAAAATCTAGATTTGGTACTGCCAATTTGTATGTGTGCAATAAACATTACACTTCGTGAGAAAAAAAATCGTGGCAGAGAATTGCGATATCAATTCGAAGCAAAAAATCGTGATTCATATTTTTCCACGAATCGTGCAGGCCTAATGCTCAGTAGAACATTCTGATAATACTGTACAAAAAGCTGAGTGAATGTAAAAAAACAAAAAAAAACTGGCCAATGTGAGTCACATGCCGTATAGAGTGAGGCCACTAGGTCAAAACACAGCTTTCCGCTGTTCCCGAGTAGAGCAACGAATGCGTAATAATCCGCAGCTAAAAATAGTCAAATCAACCATTTACTCTTGTCTGAGTAACGTTTTTGCTGAAAGCTACAGTGCCAGCTATTTTAGGAAATTACCAAACTTTTTTTAAAGAATAAACATATGTATATATTTGGGAGCTTATAAAAGATTGACATCCTCAGTTTGAAGAAATGGCATGAGGGCTGCATGCCACAGACAGGATGGCAGAGGTGCAAAGATTAATCGATTAGTTATCAACTATTCAAGCAATCACCAACTATTTTGATAATCGATCAGTTTGAGTAATTTTTTTTAAGAAAGGATATTACAGCTTTTTAAATGTGAATATTTACTGGTTTTCTTTATTCCTCTATAAATATTTGAGTTGTAGACAATACGAGGCATTTCAGGATGTCATTGTTGGGCTTTTGGAAACACTGATCGACGTTTTCTAGACCAAACGACTTATCAATTGATCGAGAAAATAATCAACCGATGAATCAACAATGAAAATGATCGTTGGCTGCAGGCCGACAGGGATAGTGAAGTCAGACGGTGCTGAGGGACTGACTACAGAGTCTCCATTTTTTTTTTTTTTTTCCATGGGATTTGTTGACAGGCAAAAAAAGAAAGAAAAAAGAATGCCAGTTATGTGTTTGAACTGAGAGATTAAACCCGGCAGACTCTGTTCAAGGCACACCACAGGCCGAGAGGAAACGCTGGATACAAACAGTGAAGAAGAGGTCTTCTCTATTGTTGTGTTAATTATTGAAAACAGTGCTTGAACCCTACCAGGTGACCGCAGGTATCGATCCAGGACTTTAGATATCAAACATGTTGACTCCACTTGGTTGCGTTTCAAAAAACACAACTCTGGAGTCTAAATGCATGTTGCTCTTGTGTTTCAGATGAGATGGAAATGGGGGGTACAGTTCAGATGCAGACACAGTGACAGGGTGTGAACCCAGATGGATTCATCCAGCTGGCAGCTCCTAAGCCCCTTTCTTTGGGTTTCATAGTGCCAAAACACAGAGAGAGATCCTATGTGCAGTTTGGGAACGGGATCAAGCCGGGTCCCACTTCAGCATCTTAACCACAGAAACACAAACTGGCAGAGAACAAAGTAACCACAGAGAAACAACCCCTTGTTCAAGGCCGGTAACATTCCTCTGTGGAGCCAAAAGAGATTTAAATTATACTTCTGGCGCTGTGATCGAAAAATCTCCAGATTCACAAAAAAAAGAAAAAAAGTCATGCACTGGCTTTTCACAGATTCTCAAAGGTTGTGAATGTTTTTCTTTGACTCTGGTTCAGTTCTCCTGGAGGCCAGAAGAGTCTAAAAAAGTTTTTTGTTTTTCTGTACCAACAGTACAGTAACAATCTTCCTTTGTAGCTTTCTCCGGTTCGTGCACCATCTGAGGCAAACTGGAGTCAGTATTTCTTCTTGTGGTTTTTATTCTTATTACACAAAAATATCTGTGTTTCGAGTGTTTTTTTTTTATTAAAGTCAGACTCTGAGCTTTTGGAGCTGCCAGCTGATCAAATCACACACATTTCAATACATTTTGGAGATTCATATGTCAGGGAAGCCAGAGACTCAGGTGCTGTTTGGTCACCTGAACCTGCCGCAATGCCCTGTGGGAGTTGTAGTAAGGTCTAGTAAAGCTGTAGCATTAGACAGCAGAGACAGACAGGCGAAATGAAGGACGAGCCCAAACAGGCAGACAACAAAAGCACATACAAGGAGTGGAATTATTGGGAAGGCAGAGTAACAGACAGTCCAACAGACGGGCAAAGTAGGCAAAGACGTAAATAAAGAATAAATAAAGACAGCAGCCTGATGGAAGCTACGCACAGGCAGTAAAAAGCAATAGACATCAAGCCGGTTACTGGAGTGAGCTGCTGGCAGCCAGAGTACAGTGTTGTGTGTTTATGATGCGTGTTTGTGGTGAGAGGGGGTGACATGCAGATTTTTATTTCTGAGGGAGGTTGGGGGTAGGGGTGGGGGTGGGTAGGTAGTGGGAAATTAGTGGGATGTTTTTCTGATTTGAGTGGAAATGCAACACGTTTTCCACGAGGTCCTGGGTATGTTTTAGTGTTCAATAAGCAGCAGGGGTGGAGGAGGTTTATTTTGAAGGTGCAGGCAGCTGTTTCCTGGACCTCAGGTAGTGATGACATTCAGAGTGTGCTGCATTCGTAGCTCTGTTTGTCTGTGGATGTTCAAATAGCTTCACCAAGTTGATATGAAGTCAAGTCTGCTTGTGACCGTACGTTACTCAGGTTCTGTATCGTTTTTTCTGTACCTTACCTAAACAATTATGAACATTTTCTTATATCAAAAGAAGCTAAAGATCTAAAATGGCTTGTTAAAAACAAAGCAATGGTTTCTTGTCTTGCAACCTCTTTGTCTACCAGTTGTGACTAAGAGTGATTTTTTTCCTCGTCTTATTTGAATAACTTAAAGAAGTAAAATGAACCAATAATTTATTAAAAAAGAAGACAATATTACAGGAAAATAAGCCTAATTTTGTGTAGTAGAAATACGTTGACTGATTATCTCTTCTGTTAATCATCAACTCCTTAGATTTATTTTGGGACCCTTTGTAGGGGTCCCATCCCCCAGGTTGATAACTAATGAGCTAGACCTAAGGATTGAAAAAAAAAAACTTTCATCTTCTTCATACTAATGACCAATGTTTTTTTGGCCCAAATCTAAAAACAAAGGCCAAAGCAAACCATAACAATACAGGTTTGCCCAGAAAGTGTGTCTGAGGTAAAATCATGGGAGCAAAGCTTTCTAGACGGCTGCCAACTGACTGCAGCGTGACCCCTCTTCTGTTAGATATCACTTTCCGTCGACTTTCCGTTTGAAGAAAAGCAACGACACATATCTTTGACAAGGATAAACCAAGAAAAACAGCGGTTTAATATTTGATCTATGTTAAAAAGACTGCTTGATTTCTTTTTTAGAGGGAACTACTGCCGTGTTCCAGACACAATTTTTAGCCCGTAAGTTACGACTTCAAGTCACGACTCACGACTTACGACTTGGTAGCGTTCCAGGCAAAGTCACGACAAACCCTTCTAGCTAGCGTTAGCGTTAGCTAGCGGCTACCTAACGTTGACGTTAGCAAGCGCTAGCTGATACTAGCGATTTCTAGTCGGCAACATATTTTGGGCTTCATTTAATAAACATAACCTGTAGTAGTACACAATCGTATGTGTATTGTTTTGATTACAATGTGCCGGAATTACTTTACGCTGCCTATTTATTTCTATTTCTCACTGTTAATCACCGGTGTCTGTACAGCATCAAGCCATTGTTGTTTATGTGTGTGTGACGTCAAAACTGTAACTGGAGTACAACGATCTGGTACAAGTTCACGGGTAGTAAGTTACGGGTTTGACTGCCATTCCAGGGCACTTTCACGGGTAAAAGGTTGTGAAAACACAAGTTATGGGTTGCCTGGAACGCAGCATATGGCCCAAGCCTGGCCTTTAAAATCCTGACTATAAGCAGCTGTAATGGATTAACTGTCACTAGGAGGTGCTGTGGTTTGAGCAGACTGAGTTATACCGAAGCTCAGAGTTGATCCAGCTTGATGACAAGAATATTATAAAAACAGCCACAGACAAAGAAGAGGCCTTTCACTCAACACACTGCTGCTGTGTGCATTTTGGCGTGTTTATGAAATGAAAGCGGATTTTAATCGCGTGATTGATGGATTGTGTGAAGCCAATGGTGTGTCTCCTTCCCTTTAAAGCCAACACCGCTAAGCAGAGCCACGGGGCAGGAAGGGGTAAGGCTGGCCTCGCCCCCTCACCCCAAGCAGCGACAAACCAGACACAAAGGAGGCGGCGAGCGACAACACCAACAGTACTATGATTGGCTCTGATGGGTCTCAATCTGCAGCAAGAAGTGATGGCGTGATTGTCGATTGCTTTTTCTGTTCGCTAGTGCTGATCGAGGAAGGGGAGTTTGATTGGAGGAAATAAAATGACTGGGGGACAGGAGGTGTTTGAACAAACCAACATAAAAATAAATAAATACAAATACAATCCGATTTGCCCGAAGAGAGGGAAGGAAATTTCCACATATATAAAATAACAAACAAAGTGATGAACGGAGGGACTGATTGACGACAAAAAAATTTGGACAAACATAAAAAGGAGGGAAAAAGTAGACGGTGGAAATGAAAAGGCAAAACACCTTTCTACTGAAGGTAAAAAATAAAGACAGGAGCACTAAACTATAAAAGGAGTGGGTAGTAAATAAAGAGGTGAGTGAATGAGAGGGAGGTATGGGAGCTGCAGGGGGCGCTGTGGCGAGCCTGACTCCTGACTCGTCTCTCTGGGTCTACCTTTAAAGCCTCCGGGGGGTATGGAGCTGGGTTTGGCAGGAAGGGGGGGACCTGTACTGTTGGAGTTGTTGTCTGGCAGCTGGAACGAGCTAGACAGGAAGATGCCGTCTGAAAGAGGACGGGGCTTGCGCGCAGTGGGCGGCGGCCGGTGCCTGATGTGATTGGGTGAGGCGGAGGCCGGGAGGTCGCCGTACGACTTCCTGGTCGCCGACAGCTTCACCTGACCTGATTGGTTGCCGCCGCCACTCCCTGCTTTGGTGGCTTCCTCCTCGTCTTCCTCATCGCCCTCATAGGAGACAAACTTGGCGGTGTAGAGCGTGTCAGGGGAGGTGACCTGGGTTTTGAGGTAGGAGGTGTTTCTCTGTGGGGGGGGCGGGGGGGTGTTAGTAGGGTTGTGGGGGGCGGGGGGTTGGTAATCCCGGGGCAGCGGGGGCCGATACAGACCGGCCGGCTCGTCAGGCGTCAGCAGCTTTCTCTCGGCCTCCTCGTGCTGCCGGCGCCGCTCGGCCTCCAGGCGAGTGTAGTACTCCTCCTCCTGTCTCCTCTATGGGAGGGACAACCCGTTAGTAAGCTCCACTCTCATTGGCTCTCCCCTCACCATGGACACTCAACTACCTAATCAGATACAGAGATATTCAACTAGACAAAAAAAAAAAAAAAAAAAAAAAGACGCTCCACTACCCTTCTTCAACCACAGGTAAAACCGCATCTGTCTATTACTCCAGACTCTTCTGGGCCGAACTACACCTGCTGTGACTGTTACTACGGTAACTACAACACACAAAGACCTGGTACAGTACAAACACCAAGTCCAACATGTCTACCAATTTGACAAAACTAAAAGCATTTAACTGAAGCACGCTGTTCCTAGATCAGGGGCCTCATTTATAAAATGGTCTAACGATCAATCTATCTGAAGCAATGCCTTTAGGCAGAAATATACAATAAAGCAACTTTATAAAAACTTATTTTGATGTAGAAATGATCTTATATTCATAAAACATCTGCACAATGAATGTTCCGTTGGAGATTTTGAAGTACATTTGGGAAATATACGGTGTGTGAGAAACACAGCTGCTTTGCAATACTGGAAGACTGGAGGGGCTGCATTATTTTTATTTAAAGATGCATCTGTTGATTATTTATTCAAATCAACCTAATCAATTTTAACGAATTAGTCATTTGGTCTGTAAAGTGTGGGAATATTATGAAAGAACGTTTAGAGATACAAAGATATTCAATTATCATGGATACGGAAACAGAGAAAAGCAGCAAATCCTCACACTTGACGTAATTGATGTTACTTAAAGAATTCACCAATTATCAATATTAATACTTTTTTTGTGAAACGATTATCAGCTAGTGATTTCAGCACAAATATTGTCAAGTCACTTTCTATCTTTTTATGTTCATGACTTATTTGACTTGTTTGCTCTGGTTTGTGAGAGGAGGTATTCCTGTTTCAGCCTCCTCAAACCATTTTACACTGGCAAGAATCAACTAAATTCTGCCTTTTGAAAACATCTTATGATTCAGAATAAATCCAAGGACAGTTTTATAAATGTTGCCCCTGAGCTGGACTTAACCTAACTGGTTTGCCACCAATACAAACTGGTCCTCCTACATCTGACCTGATCTTGTGTAGACACCGGGGACAGCAACGTGAATATGTCCAGGACTTCTATCCCTGACAAAGTCGAATATTTTTTAACTGGTCCACACCACCTAAAAACTTAATCTGACATTTGGCAACTGTGTCTGGACGTACAGTAAACCTGTTCCTGGACCAGCCTGTCTACCACCATCTCTCCTTGCCCTCAACACTCCGGGAGTGTATGCATATGTGCACAAACTATGTGTCCATACGTGCGTGTGTATCCTCAGTTTATTATATATACTATATGGTTTGTGGCTAGGTGTTTTGATTCGAGCCCACCCTGTCTCCGCCGGCTGAGCTCTACACTTCAGGGAAACTGTCTGTGATGGTACACATGAATCTACGCTGCAGGAATGTGTTTGGATTTCTGGGTTTGGAGCTAGACCAGCTGCTCCGGGTCACAAGTGGTCAATGTCGATGCTTCTGAAGTCAGATTATCTTCGTGTTTTTTTTGTTTTGGGCCATTTTATGTAGTCGAGATATTTTCTCAAAGACATAGCCCCTAGTGCTGTGGGTGCATCCAAGCTGCTTTTGATGGTTGAATCAGCCCAGTTGGAATCTGAAGAAACTGGGAGGGATTAGTGGGTGCGTGGGTTTGAATGAGTGGGTGGCTGGGTCTCTGAATATGTACAGTATGGATGGCTGAGGTCGGGAATGAGGCACATGGGTGGGCATAGATTTCTGTGTGTGTGTGTGTGTGTGTGTGTGTGTGTGTGTGTGTGTGTGTGTGTGTGTGTGTGTGTGTGTGTGTGTGTGTGTGTGCATGAACTGAATATAAAGGATGTGGTTTTTGGGAAAAGTGGGAGGGTGGGCGGCATTCCCTAAACATAGTTTCTGAAGCGATGCTGGATGGAAATGGTAACAAAAAATTACATTAAATTAAATAAACTCACAAAATCATAACTGCTTCCCCCCAAAAAAACTGAAATAACTGAACTTCCTGACACACACCGACAACAACAACAACAACAACAACAAGATGGGAGTCCCATGCTTGAGGTGGGTGGGAGCACATAACATGACACGGCAACACGTCACATTGGGTGGGTGGGTGGGGGGGGGGGTAATACAAGATGAGGACATGCAATTGGACATTTTTACAATAAACAAACCGCATCAGACAGTCATAACCTCTTAAAATCAATATATCTTACTTAAAGATGGTAGTTTTAAATGTCTTAAGAAATAAACTGACTTAATGAAACAAATACTACTACAAATACTATTCACTTCTTTTTAACCTCAGCAAGTCATGAAATCAGTATTATTAGAGCAATATTATAATATACATTTAAAAAAAAATATTAGTGAGTTTTATAAACGACCAGTGGTTTGATCAGTGGTCTACAGATCACAGGACAAATGCACCAGCATAATGGCATCAGGGTGGAGTCAGTGGACTGAATATGTTTGATTTAACACATACAACATGGATGGATGGGTGGGTGGACACCAGATCACACTACTGGTCATTTAAAACCAAAAGTACAAAATAAAGTCAATTTCAAAATATGTCTACTTTACAAGACATTATATGGACACGTTGCATCGTTAAATTAGCAGAGTACCCTATATGAACAAACCGTATATACTGTACAGTGGCTGCAGAAAGTATTCACTTGTTGCAGACTTTACTGTGTCATACATTTAGTTTAAGATTGGTTAAATAATTTGTTTTGACAATTTAGACAGTTTGCAAAGTTAATGGGCCAAAAAAGTCAATCTAATGCCACACATACATTTATAACACAATAAAGTGTGCACCAAGTGAAGGTGTTTGAATACTTTTGGAAGTCACTGTACATCCTAAGGTTGGACCAATATCTTTATATTAAAATGGCCCTTTTTTATTCCATGTAAGTAGGTAAACATCATGTACCTGTGACATAATAAAAGGTGAGGATGTAATTTTGGATTTTATACACGTGCACTGATTGCACAACACTTTTCATGTTTGTTTTCATTACAAGGAAGTAACTAATGCATCTGCACTTTTGACAGATTTTTACCAATTTTTGTTGCCTCAGTCTTTTAAAAAGACATGCATTTTTTAGTAGAATTAACACGACATTTTGGGAAATAAACGTATTTGCTTTCTTGCCGAGAGAAGAATGAGAAGATTGATACCACTCTCATGTCTCTCCTATAAATAGTTGTAGTAGTCTGTAGTTTGTTTTATCCGTACAAAAACCAAAGAGCAAAAAGGATGAATCAGGGTTTTTCGGAGGGGTTAATAAGTGGATTTCCCAAAATATTGAACTATTCCTTTAAATGCAATTTCCTGGTTGTTTTATCATCACACACTTGTCTAAACTCTTTGAGAGTACTGTCATGTTCCATCATGGTCTAAATACTATTTTGGGGGCCTTTTCCAGCCTGACAAAAAGAAAACTAATCAAGAAAGGAGATTTTGAAGATGCTCAAAGATGCAAAAACTCAGTGGTCCAACCCTGATAGATTTCTGTGCTTTCTTGTCCTATGATATGGATCGACTGACTCACAGCATCACAACAAAACATCCTACAAAAATGAATGTTCAATAACTCCTATAGTTTCACAGACAGACAAACCGACCTTCTCCCCTGCCTCTCGTTTGGCCTCCTCCCTCCACCTTCTCTCCTCCTCCTGTTTTGCTCGCTCCTCCGCCTCCCGCTTACGAATCTCCTCCAGCTGCTGCTTACGCCGTCGCTCTTCGTCCTGCAACTGATCACACACACACACACACACACACACACACAGCAACATGCCAAAAGGCATGCATGCAAACAAGGAAACAATTAGTACAACATCGATCGTGTGTCATTCATACGCAAACTCCGAGAACATTTCCACATCAAATGACTCCGTTTAAGTGCTTGGACACTAACGTACACGGACATGTTGTGTGTAATGTGAGGTAGGTTGGATTGTCTCAAAGGACTGCTCCAGAGGGGAGGAGCAGTGTGCACTGCAAACACACAGCACAGGCAGACACGCACACTGCTGAACATGCAGACACTAACAACAACGTGCAGCAACAACAACGACGACAGGGCAAAAACAAAAGACAGCTCCTCTTTTAACTACTTAAGGTGCGTTTGATTTTGTTTCATCATGTGCGTATAAACGCATTAAAAAAGGTCCCGCTGAGCAGGAGCAGAAGAGTAAATCAAACGTACCTGAAGTAACTGCAAGCTTCGTGGGCTGCTTCCGAAATGTTCTGATAACCGTCCCAAGACAAACCCAGTGGAATACACTGACACACACAAAACAAACAAACCCTTTCTCTGGACAGGGTGGTGTTAAAGGGTCAGTTCAACCAAGTTACAAAACTACATATTTTCACTCAAGCCTAGAGGTATCTATCTAGGATATATCACATAACTAGATCATCATAGTATATTGTTTGTAGAGATCTTAGGTTGTGCTTTAGTTTGTTTTTCTATTTGTATGTGTATAGTATAAGACTTGATGTTGCGTTTTATTTTTTAAAATGTATTTTTCATATTTCATTTATTCTACATATTTTATTTATTTTAACTTTTATTTTGTTCAGACTTGTTTTTATATTTTCTTTTACTTCTTTCTATATCTGTTCAATTCTAATTGCGGTTTTACTTTTATTATTTGTATTTCTATTTGTAATCCTTTATTTTTTTATTATTAGATGTCAAAAGAATTCAAATAAAAGGCAACAATTAGAACCTGTTCCTTTCTTTGTTTTGCTTGAGATATTTTCCTAAATATCATTTTTTAATTCAACTCTGCTGTATTGTGGTACAGGCTGAAATCTCAGAGATGGATACTTAAATCCAAATCCATTGGACGATAGAGAACACAAGAACTAAGTGAGGAAATGTGTGTTTTGGTTGAACAGACTCTTTAAAAAGAGAACATAAAGAGGCTCAGCTGGTCACACACACGGGCGGATGGATGGATGGATGGATACCACAACATTATGATGTGGCCCTGTGCAGGCAGCGCGGGGGCCCCACAGGACTATCATGCATTGATCTCCACCTGGACGCCCCCTGTGATGCATTCAGCCATGCAGGCACCACCTCCATATGCACTCAAAACATCGCTGCTGACAAGAACCACAACGACCCCGGCTCTGCTACTCCGTAAGCCTGTCGAACTTTGGTTTTAAGTTTTGGAAACACCAGTATTTCATCATCGGTTAGAGGCAGCTTCACTCGCCGTTGCCCCAGCAGAAGTTTTGAGTGGACAAAGAGATGGACAGCTTCCCCCAGCCAAACAACACCAAGCGTCCCAGAACGGCCTCTCCATGACGGGCTGCTCTTTAGCTAACCATGGCACAAGCCCTGCCTCCAACCCCAAACACCACCCCCAATGACACGACGACAGTAGTCCAGATGGGTGGGGAGAGACAGATAGGAAACACGGGCAGGTGGGCAGCCCAGACAGAAAACAGGAAGTGATGTAAGGGCAGGGAGAGGATACTCGTCATTAACAGGAAGAACATACCAAGTCTAGAACAGAGATAGCTGGGACAGCATTCTGCTGCTGAAGAAGAAGAAGACAATAGAGTGTGAGAGAGGGGGCATATAGGGAGGGAGGGAGGAAAAGGAGAGTACCCAAATACTGGATAGAAAGGTGTGGAGAAGATATCAATAAAACTAAGTTAGAAAAAAGAGGAGGGGGAGGTAGAAGGAGAAAATGAGGAGTTAAATAGAAATTAAAGAAGGGAGGGGGAGGGTATACAGTAAAGTGAAAACATTGTTTTTCTCCACTGTGCTGATTAGTGGCTGTTCAAGAGCTCCTAAATTCACCACCATCCAAAACCGCATAACCACTGCACCACCTAACCACATCTTAAAATATTACTCACTATTCTACCTTTTTTTTTTTTTTATATGTACAACATTTGGAATAAATATGTATTGATTTGGAATAAGTAAGAGTAAAGACCAAGGTGAAAAAATAATTTGCGTCACAAATATTCCTTAGTTTAGCCAATTCATGTTTTTTAATTATGGACATCAAGTGACTCTGGCAGCTCCTTTTTTCTACCATTTACTCTTCCTGAAGTTTCTACTTTTTGTTTTTCAAATTAAGTGCCATTCTGGCATTGTGTACATTTAGTTTTTGCACCTTATCGATAACCCTTTTGTTTATATTTTGTTGCATTTGTACTCCATTTGCTCTCCATTTGTACTGCAACTACTGCAAGACAATTTCTCTCGAGATAAATAGTTTTAGCTTTCTCTCATCTTATCATAATGAAGGGTCTTGGCTGGAGTAAGTTGGGCCCATTTTTACCCTCATTTCTATCAGTTTATAGGGATTTAATTTAAACACATTTATTCAGAAAAAAGGACCACCTAAGCAAAATATAAACTCAAATAATTAAGGACCAAATTTGTATTAATCCAATCACGAAAACCAAGGACTCTGTCAAGGACTGTATGATGTACAGATGTTGAAGCCCTCTTGGACAGTTGTGATTTTGGTATGAATAAACTTGACCTTCTCTTCTGATCAATCATTGTAAGTCACTTGCAGCCAGAACGAGTTTTATAACATATACATATATATATACATATATATATACATATATATATATATATATATATATATATATATATATACATATATATATATACATATATATATATATATATATATGTATATATATATATATATATATATATATATATATATATATATACATATATATATATACATATATATATATACATATATATATATATATATATATATATATATATATATATATATATATATATATATACACGATACCGAACCAACTGATATACAACAACCCACCCACATTCACCACATCCCGTCACACAGAAAAAATAATGCTGCACAAGGAAAAAAAAAAGTGTGTCAACCGATCTCAGGAAGCACCAGGAATATGCCAGAAACATTGTTGAATATTTGACAGATATTTTAGTGCTAGAACAGGAGCATAAAGGCTGCCGTCATGATAACAATGATAACTACATTGTTAGCGCGTGTGTCGATGCTTTATGGCTTCAGTGTCTATAGAATACAGCCAAGATGGGCTTTAATTATCATCCAAATCTGCCTTGGCATTATCCAGAATTATTCAATCAAATAATTAAGTCATCAAAATTCATTCAGGATACAGAAAACCTTGCTGAAATGGGACCAGTGACACTACGGTCATATTTCATTCTTTCTGTGCAACAAGGCGCATAGAGTATGCTGCATTATATAGGAAAGATGCCAGGTAAGTGACGTAAGTCCACTTTAAACTTGTGACACAAGTTTGTTGTTGTGTGTCTTTTCACAGCAGGACGCAGCTGTTTGCTATAAATCATGAACTCTTCTCACTCTCTAAGCACGTGTTGAGTGTAGGAATCAAAATCTACAGGAAACTTAAATCCCGACCTGTGATACTAAAAGTCACACAGTTATAGCTATAGCAGCTTTAACATCTTCGCCTACCTGCCCGTACCCCCCCATCCACCCCTTCAGCCAATCAGATTTAAGCAGCTCAGCATGGCAAAGCGATGACAGAAGCATGTTGCAGATGCACATTGCAGGACATTCATAGTGGGAGCCACTAAGGAATTCATTTACCAGTTTAGCATTTGAAAGACGGCTCTGTTTTCTCCCCCATCACCCTTATTTTGTGGCTCGCTCTTCCTTGTGTGATAAACTACAGACTTGTTTCTAAACTGTGAGCTCATGGACATTATTACTTGAAGTCAGAATGTTTAATATATGACAATCTACCACTTCCTTTAGCCCTTTCTGTTAAGTCTACTGCTCTCTTTTATTCTCACCTCTCCTTGGCTTTCTTGTCATTTAAGTTGCTGCATGCATGGTCTCTAAGCTTAATCTCTCCTCTCCTTCAATTTCTTTCTCTCGCTTTCCTCCACCCTTACCATTTACGGTCTTCCAGTCTCTCTATCCTTTCCCATCCTGACACCACCACAACACCTCCATCTCACCCTGGCTCTCTTTTCAGCCTCCAGCCTCTGCATGATCATCAAGGTGTCCACGTCCTCGTCATCCTCCTCCTCCTCGTCCTCGTCGCTTTGCTTGGACTCCTGCAGTCGTTTCTGGAATTGCCACTCTAGCATCAGCTTCCTCAAGCGGTCGCTTTCCTCCGCAGTTCGCTCTGGCTTTGACTGGAAAATAAAGATCGCTCAGAATTGGAGTGGGTTGCACCAGCTATTTGTAAATCCATCACTAAGTGTGTGTGTGTGTGTGTGTGTGTGTGTGTGTGTGTGTGTGTGTGTGTGTGTGTGTGTGTGTGTGTGTGAGTGATATGTCCTTCCTCCCTCTGAATGGAGCTGGAACTGTGCCTACCTGGAGGTCCTGGATCTCCTTGTCCAGCAGGTCGACGATGTGGAGCTGCTGCTGTTTCTCGGCCTTTTCCCGGGCGTCTCGTTTCCAGGGGTCTGGAGACAGACTGTCGCTGGACGTTAGCTCCTCCTTACTGATGGTGATGTACTGCAGGTCTCGCCTCTCAATGGTCCGTGGCTGCTGCTGTGGCAACAGCTCCCTGATCACTGTGTCCATGCCTACATCACATTTTATTTATAAAATAATTTTAAATATTGTTCTAGTTTGCATATAAAAAACAGTTTGGGAAGTCACTATGTTTGAGATAAGACATTAAGTTTTGACTTGAATGTGTTACCAGGGTTGGAAGCGTTGGC
Organism: Zingel zingel; assembly: GCA_023566125.1. Lineage (NCBI taxonomy): Eukaryota > Metazoa > Chordata > Actinopteri > Perciformes > Percidae > Zingel > Zingel zingel. Next base: position 27,403,127 of record CM042332.1, on the reverse strand, counting down.
AGGGGGAGGAACAGCTGATCGTGGCAGGCTGGCCAGCTTCTCGGGTCTGGATGGGGGAGGCTGTGGCTGAGGCTGTGGGGGGAGGTAGGGCTGGGGCGGGGCCACAGAGGGCAGAGGGGGCTGGTGGTGAGGAGGAGGCATGGATCCTCCGTTGTTGTGAGGTTGGACAGGCATGACGGGGTTGGCCCGGATCTGACCCAGCTTCCTCTCTTGCTCTCTCCTCTTCCTCTCCCTGGGAAATTAATTGTCGTTATTGTTAGCAATTATTATCATCAACATCATCATCAATGTAAACGGCCTACAGTTAAATCAATGTTCATGTTCCTTTGTGTGTTACATTGACATTTTTTTTAATAATCAAATAAAAGACCATTAAAACAAAACAAAATAAACCCCACCTCTCTTCCTCCAGACGAGCTTTCTCCTTCTCATACCAGCGTTGCTGCTCCTCGCGTTTCTTGCGGTCAGCAGCCTGCTGGGCTGTTGCGGGAGAGACGGCGGCGGGAGGAGGCGGGAGCGGTAGCTCAGGCTGGGGTTCGTAGGGGTCGTAGGCATCAGGATAGGGGGCCGGTGGTGGGGGCGGCGGAGGGGGCAGGTCGGAGCGCGAAGGCGTCTGTGCCGGATGTGGCGGTGCAGTGTGAGGGGCGTTGGGCGTCTTCCATCGGCCCGGCCCGGTCTTCTGGTTCTTCTGGGAGGAGGAGGAGGAGGCGGCTGAGAAGTTGAGGTGCTCTTGGCTGGATGTGGATGACTCCAACGAGGAGGACACCTGCGGTTGTGGGGCCCAGTGGTCAGGACCTCCTACACCCACAGACACACAGAAATATAGTCAGTGGGTCAAAGGGTCAATTCTTTCCACAACTCTGTTTTTCTGGGTCTTTTTCCCCATTTGTGACCTCCGCACTTCGTACGTAAATCTGTGATTTGGTCACATGGTGTTCCCTAAACAGTCAACAGTAATTTTTTTTTACCTGTTATACAGCAGTAAGTTGTATCATTAAAAGGTATTTTTGTGATCACACAAATCTCTATAACTATTGTTTAAATAAAATATCTCCAAAGACTGCAACTGGCTCTGCATCGGCCTGCACAGTGGCTTTAACATACGCTCAAGAGCAGAAGAAGAGAGTCTGTGGGAACTCTGGATGTAAACTCTGGTTTCGCCTCAGGTAAACATTTTACAAAAGACGAAAAGATTTCTATGGGATCACAAAAATAAATTTGAAGATGCAACCTGCTGCTAGAAAACAGGCAAAAAAAAAACGACAGTATGTGACCAAATGAGTGCTGTGGTCACAAATGGGGCTAGGGTCCATGATGGAATGAAAACCTAATATTTCCCATCAGAGCTGTAGGGTTGGTGGTATTCTCTCAGTTGGCATCACCAGTCTGACCTCAGCACTCAAGGTTTCCATGTAGCATTTTATTTAGAGCAACTAGAGATTGTTAAAAATACTGAGACAGAGGTAGAAGCGTTAATAGTAGGTTGACTTTTGCTTGTAAATCCAAACTAATGAAAGTCAACTGACCGCAACATCGTCACAGAATGAACTGACTACGTGACTGACAGTGTGCAGATTTCTCATTTTACAGATTAAAGGGCAAACAGCACAATTTGTTGCTTTGTCATTGTAAATATAGTGATTATTATATATTACATAATCGTTAACAATAATATCAAATTTGATTACATTTTAGAGGAACATTTGGTGCTGAAAACCACTAGGCTGTTACATAAATCTGGCAGTAAACACAATCAGCCTCTCTTGTCTGAGGTCTCTGGTTTTCCTTCTTCTTACCTCCCGGTGGACCTCTCTGGTAGTCAAGATCTCGGTGTTGGTAGTCCAGGTCCCGAAGCTGGTAGTCCTGCTGGTAGTGCTGCTGCATGCGCTCGTCTGGCCTCATACCTCCTGGTGAGGGGTACAACTCCTCCTGGGAGTGGTTAATCCGCTGGGAAGAGATGAAAACATTGAGTAAGAGACGAGAGAAAGGGGGCAGACGTTGAGAGGAAAGAAGAGAGGGCAGGGCAGGAGGAAGGAAATAGATGAAGAAAAAGAAAAACGCGAGGATGAGGAAGGAGCATTGTGGGGAAAAGACATTAAGTAAAGAGAAGTAGAAGACGATGTAAAGGACATCAGTTGTTCAGTGGAAGGATTCAAACATTCCCTGAAATTTTCAAGACCATTTTTGTTATGCTTTACAGTTAAGTACTGTACATTTAATTTCTATACATTTGTAGAGGAAAAACAAACCAAATCTACTGACTTAAGCCGCCTATACATGATAGGCGGCAAAACCGCTCTGCACCAGCAGTTGCATTGATTTCCTATGGGGAGAGCGGTGCAGCCTCGGAACCGCCGCTGTGCACTGTGCTCAAAGTTAAAATTATTTCAAATTTGACCTGGTTGCTGCTGACCTTTCAAGGCGCAACCATGGGCACAATCAATTCCAGAACGTTCCTGTGCTGCACTTTGCCTCTTTGCTCTGCACCCTACCTCGCTGTTTTGCCGCAGATCATGTGTAGGCAGTTTTATACAATGAATGAAGCAAACAAGTTAAAAAAAACAGATGTAAATGCTTGCTACTGCCTACTTATATATAGTATGTTTATAAAATGGCCTGCTGCTCCCAGACTGTCCCAGAGAAGTTGCTGAATGATTACCTAAAACATTTATCTATTTGAGGCATTTTTCTGATAATAAAGTTGGATGCTGCTCTACCTGCATGCTGTTGTTGTGGATGTTGTCGACCAAAGGGAGGCGTTCTCTGTCCTCCATGCCCTGCCAGTGTTGTGAGGGCCCCTGCCCAGGACCGACAACCCGATCCTGGCTCTTCGAGGCCGGGATGGTGAAGTACTCCCTGGGGTAGGTCTGGGTGGGGATGGGGTAGGCCTCTGGACGGGGAGGGGAGGGCTCATCCTGATGGAAAGAAAAAAAAAAAAATATATATATATATATATATATATATATATATATATATATATATATATATATATATATATATATATATATATATATATATATATATATATACACAGAAATTACTGAATAAATAGAAATTACTGTGTGAAAAGAAAATATTTGGGGCACCGTCCCAATACTAAACAGGCAACACATTGACAGGAAAAATAATTTCTCATCTCTGTTCTAGATACTTTGTATCTCAACTAGTCTGGTGGCACATTCCACATAAAGACGCCACCAGCTTCAATCCGACAGTACTTACGTCTGCACACAGGTTGCCGGTGGAGACGGAGGTGATCTTAGTGCCAGGTCCTCCGGGGTACACCGCTTTTCCTGCAGGACTCTGGCTCTGATCTGATGAAGGGGGAGTAGAGACAGTCATTTTAGTGCAGTTCAGAGTATTCACTAACAATGCAATGCAATTAAGCAATGAATTAGGGGTGCAAAGCAGTCATCAACAAATCCCAAATGACCCATAAATGGTTAATCAAAGTGGTTTCCGAGGTTGTTTTTTTAAAGACTTTTGCAGACACGGTGTTATTGCCCAGAAGTGCTGTGGCACTGTGTTTCCATATCAGGGTGGAGTACATAAAGAATAACACCAGTACTTTTTTTCCCCTATTTCCATTACTGCCCATGCCAAGTCTAAACCCAGTGATGTTTTTTTTCCACCACAAATACTTTCCTTCTTTTCCTTTTTAACCAACGATCATTACGATTTCCTGCTTAATTACAATTTTCTGCTTAATTTGCCGCCTAAATCAGGTGGAAATGTTATGGACATGTGATAACATGTAACATGTTATTACACAATGCTATCCTTGAATTTAATGAAGAAGTCCAATGCATTAAACAGGTGTAGTTAAGTCACACAACAGTTAGAAATCAATATGTAATGTGGATATTTTTCTCAAATGCACTTTCATGCACTGGTCAATTTTGATATTGGGCTATTTTGCTTCCATTACATGTCTTCTCTCAGACCAGTGGAAAGAAAACAAACAAAATACACATTTAGGTGTTTATTTTATGACACATGGAATTTTACAATCCATATTTTTAAAAGGTTTTGTTCTCATACCCTGAGCAAGAAATCGTCACTTTATTAGCACTTACATACACCAACATTTACGGTTTTATTTCTATCTATATTCTGAAGGATTTTACAGAGGGGTTTATTTATATATCATTCATAGCCAGATTTATATAGCATTTTATTCCTAAAAACTGGAGAAAATTGATTTTTTATGGCTGTTGGTTAGGGTTAACCTAACCCATCTATTTAAAAAAAATAAGATATAACGAAAAGCCCTATAACAGAATCTCTCTAAATTGATATTCAATATTGAAATATCTTTGAAGGTAATATTTCTGAAGTGATTTTTTGAAACCATACTGAGTGTTTGGTTGTTTGATAGTATTTGGGAGAGAGTTCCATTCACACATTGCTCTGAACGTTGAATTGATTTGGTTTTCACTATAGGTAAAATAAAACTACCTCCTACTGCATGTCTCGTTGGACAATGATGTATATCAGTAATAAAGGATAGTTTTGTATATAATGTAAAAGGTGTTTTGTTTGTTGTAACATTATGTAAAAAAAAAAAAAAAAAAAAAAAAAAAAAAAACTATTAGTGAATAACACAAATCTATTTTTAACTTTAAACCATGAGAGGCTTTCATGCATTTTATCAACATTTGATCTAAACCCACATGAGAGAGCCACACGTGCCGCTTTATTCTGAATCACTTGTAGTTTTTTGATAATAATTGTTTAAGTATTGGACATAACCACAGAGCAGTGATCAATGTGTGGAAAAAACAAACAAAGCATGAAGTACTTGTTTAACGGTGTGTGATGTTAAGTTTTTTGCACACCTTTTAATAACAGACAAGGTGTTGCCCATTTTAGTTACCAGTTTCTGAACATGTCTGTCCCAACACAATCTATTGTCAATCATTACTCCCAAAAGTTTAGCCTCTTCTCTTTGCTCTACAGAATTTTGCTCTATGCTGAGTTCAAGTTTCGGTTTGGAACATAAAGAAAAAGGAGTTCCAACCACTAAACAGGTAGTTTTAGATACATTGAGAATCAATTTGTTACTCCTTATCGAGTCCATCACTGACTGTAGCTCTCTCTGTAGTTTTGTATTTAAATCACCAATATCAGTTATTGCTAAATATATAGTGGAATCATCAGCAAACATTGAAATGCTTGCTTTATCTAAAACAGATGAAAAAACAGCTTACTGGCTACGTTGGGACTGGAGCGGTGGTCGGCTCGGTTTTTGAGAAGTCGATCTTCATTGCTCATCTTCTTTGGTTCGGGGTAAGAATCCCAGCCGGCCTGCGGACTCTCCGGAGAGCCGTTCTGCACAGAGTTGTTGTACAACTCGAAGCCTTCGCTCTTTGGTCGCAGTTTCCCGTTCTTGTCACGGCCTCGGTCTGATGCTGGAGAGATAAAGAGAGAGAATGGGTGGGTGACACGATTAGACTTCTGAATTTGTTGAGCCTTTGGAGGTGCAGTTTTTACATGACACCTCCTTGACTTAAAATAATTCCGCAGTTTTGGTAATTAAAAAGCAATCAAGTGACGTAGAGTTGGGACTCGCTCACATGAGGTATGTTAATCCTTTAGCTGAATATTCATAATTTTTACCCGTGACATTGAGTTTTCTTTTTACTTAATTTTCCCTGCACTACGAGTGGAAAAACAATACATTTTTAACGACATGAGAAGAATTTCCTCAAAAACCTTATGATTCTTCACGATGTCCGTTGTTTTATTAAATTCATTGGACAACTTACAATTCAGATTTGGGCAGAGTTAGTACATTTGTAAAAATAGCTTCTGTGAATTTTGCATAAAAGTGACATGGAACATATTCAGAGATGAGACAGACATGAAAATGCCATCACATTTTCATTACAAGGTCTTAAAGGGGCTCAAATTGTCTCAATAAATCAAAGTGTTTACTGGCAGATTTCCCTGTAAGTACTGTATGCATATAGTATGAAGTGCTTTTCTATGTGTTACATTCATCTTTAACTATTTAAATTGGTCATTTATAATTGCAAATGTAGGTTAATCTAAAATATTAAAAAGAGTTTTAAGTGTACCATTTTCTTTCCCTTTTTTCCATCTAGGTTTCCTTAGTCTGTGAGAATCTACACTGACTTGTCCAGTTTCCTTACATTAACTTTACTAAAGAAAGACCAGCGTCCTTCACAGCCTGGTTGTTAAATTTCACTGTCTGCACTGGAAAACACACTGTGGTCTAGGGAATTCGGGAGGAGAAACACCCGTTTAGCGCCATCCTGGAGCATCGGTCGGCCCGGCCAGAAGACTGAATCTCGGGTCACATTCCAGCAGACAAAGACCAGCATACAGCCAGACATCCCAGTAAACTCAATGCCGAGTGTGTGTGGACACACATGCAGCTTGTCTCAGACACACACACCCACACCCACACCCACACACACACACACATCTGGCTGTGGCCACAAACTCATTATATCCTTTAGTCTGCAAGCTGGTTTTTTACAGCGCTACAGAGAAGACAACAAGGACACACTGTCTGGACAAGACTGCTTCTCTTTTTTCATTCACAACACCAAATTACAGCCATTAACTAATGGCTGAACTGACAAGAGCCCATTCATTACAACTATTAAACAGAATAATATGCAGGTTTTAGGATGCCAAACTTATGATTTATGTGTGATCTTTTCAAATGGCTTTTAATTTAAGACTTTCATAATGTTCATGACTGTTTAAGGCTTGAAAAACAGCTGGAATACATATTGTACTTCCCTTGTTCTGTATTAAAAGTAGACCTGCAGATTAATTATTGATTAATTACTTATTATTTATGGATTCATTGGTTAATTGTTTGGGCTATTAAATATCCAGAAGCTGAGAAAATGTACATCACAATTATTTAGAGCACAAGTTGAAGTATTTAAATTAAAACTAAACAAAAAATATTCCATTTAATATGATATAAAAAAGAAAAGAATCAGCAAATCCTCAGAGTGGAGATGCTGAAACCCGAGAATGATTGATATTGTATCTTAAAAAAGGACTCAAAACAAGTGCTAGATTATCAAAATTGTTGCAGATGAATTTGCTTTCAATTGAATATTCGATTAATCAGCAAAGTGTTTAAGCTCTACTAATTATCATTAAGCAAGTTCTTCAAAATCATGAGGAAACCCAGACAAATTAATAAAGAAAGAAATGCAGATTTAATGCAATAATGCTGTTGGTTCTTAATTAAGTCCATGTAATGCATTTTTAGACTCAAGGGAAACCTTCAAATATGAAACATCATTTCAGCAGTGAGTTTGAAGTATAACATAAACTGTGAAACTGTAAAATGAGCAGAAACTAAGGCAAACATTTGGCACGTGTATGTGTGCTCACCTCTTGGCATCATGGGGCTGGGCTGGTTGAGGAGAGTAGCCAGTCCGTGGTAAATGGCTCCTTGCTTGGCCACCTCCAGAGTCACAACTGAGCCTGTCCTCGTCATCAGCTCTGCTGCCCTAAAGAGAGAGACCGGGAGAGAGAGACACACAGACACAGAGAGAGAGAGAGAGAGAGACACACAGACACAGAGAGAGAGAGCGAGAGCGAGAGAGAGAGAGAGAGAGAGAATGAATACATTTGCAACACAACTTCAAAGGATCTGACACAAACTGTTCTCTGTGGTGGTGTCAGCATTAAAATACACATTCATATTTAATCCTCCTGTTTAGCTGCAATGAGCTTTTTTAAGCTTAATCTTTTAAGTGATTCAGAAGATAATGTTCTTGGTACCCTTCGATAATACTGCGCTCAAGTTGTATCACATCCAGAGGTCGTGGAAGAAGTACTCTAGTAGATCTTGTACTTAATCAAAAGTAGTAATACCACAGTGTAGAAATATTCTATTACAAGTACAGTAAAAGTCATCCATTATAATTTAGACTGAAGTGGAAGTACTAAAGTATCAATAATATACTTAAAAGTACCAGAAGTAAAATTATGCAGAATGGCCCACTTCATTAATATTGATTATTATATATACTTTATCTGCTGGGTTCCTCACAGCAGAATATGTTTATTATTAGTGAACACACTTTGTATTTACAACTTAAAAAGGTCTGAAACAAACAAGGTCATTTTCCAAAAACAAATATTAGGATACTTTGATACTGATGTGACAGTGTGATAGGGTTGCAAATGTCTGTATTTTTACGATGAACTGATAAATCGCTTTCTCTATAAAATGTCGGAAAATTGTGAAAAATGTACATCACAATTTCCCATAGTGATGTCTTCAAATTGCTTGTTTGATCCAGCCAACAGTCCAAAACCCAAATATCTTTAATTTACAATGTGTAAAACTGAGAAATGCAGCAAATTATCACATTTGAGAAGCTGGACCCATTTCACATTTTTGCATTAAAAGTGACAGAAACAATGAATCAATTAAGTAGTGGGGGTGGCAGTAGCTCAGGGAGTTGGGCTGGGAACCGGAGGTTCGCTGGTTCAAGTCCCCATACGGACCAAAGTATGGTGGTGGACTGGTAGCTGGAGACGTGCCAGTTCACCTCCTGGGCACTTGAGCAAGGCACCGAACCGCCAACTGCTTGGGTTGGTGCCTTTCCATGGGCAGCTCCCTCACTCTGACATCTCTCCATTAGTGCATGTAGAGGTACTGAGCATGTAATTCAGGCCTGTGCGTAATGTGTGTAATAACAACAGAGTGAAAACATTGTAATTTAATAAAGTATACATTATTAAAATAGTTGTTTTTTTTTCCACCTGCCGATCAACTCATCGCATTAATTGTACTATAAATATGTAGTATGAGTGCACTACTAATACACATTTTAGTCATTATGGGAAAACACTTGTAAAATTCGGTCTACTGGCTTCCCAATAGGCAGAAAATAAACTAGAAGACCTTTAATATGAACCAGAGGAGGCAGGGATTATATCAGTCATTGCCAGAGACTCACTTCACTCTACATTGGGTACACTCCCGGTGTGTCACACACACACACACACACACACACACACACACACACACACACACACACACACACACACACACACACACACACACGTTATTTTCCCTAACAGCAACATGTGCACAGGGCTTTAACCAAATCCCATAAATAGTTCAAGGGTAGCTCACACAAGGTAATGAGCCATGTGTGTTTGATTGGATGGAACTCGGGGAATGCAACGCCAACTGCTTGATGCTGAGCAGAGAACAGGGAATAAACCCACATTTGGAAATATCACAGGATTTAACATATACTGTATACGACTACAGGCTGCAAATCATACTTAATCTTAACCTGTTGGAAGTAACCTGAAGGAGTACGAGGTGGCCACAAGGTGACAACCATGACTACAAAAGTTCAGAAATGTAAAGGAAAACCATCAGATTAAGTCTTAGTTGACCTGAAATAGCCAGATAAAATAAACCTCTCCCACCTGCGACCTGCACCCTAAAGCAATCAAGCAAATCAATTTGTAAATCCAGTTTTTCTTGGGGCTGACACACAGTAAGCAACAACAATGAACACCAAGCCTGTACATGCTGAGGGAGAGAGGAATAACTGGATTGATCTGAGTGGGCGTCAGCCACAAACACTTCACTGCTGTTTCCAAAACAGGCACACCCTTTTATGCTGAAAATGTTGTCTTTTTTTTTTTTTTCTTTAAGAGGACAAATGGGACGCCTCAATGCGAGAACCTCAAGATGTCTCAACCCTGAGGTTTCCCCAAGATGTGGTTATCTGACGTCAACATGATATTTTACTTTTCAAATGTTTCTCAAAATAGAATTCAAATTTAGTTTCGTCATCGGCGTGACCATAAATACGTCAAGGTGGTAGGTGGTTGAGCATATAAACAAGAGAATACCATGTGTGCACTCACTTCTCCTCCCTGGTGTTTTTTCATAGGGATGTCATGACTGTTTAATCATAATTTACACGCCTCAGCTGGGAATTTCCACATTTCTAAATGTGCAAATGAAAATCAGCATAAGCATATATTTAGGGGGCATCACATTGCGTGCTTTCGGAGCATGCAGCCAACAAAGAAAAACGTTAAAATATCAGTACTAATTGGACCATTGTTTTTACCTCTCTTGTGATAGGCCGACCAGGCTGCGCCCGTCCACGCTCAACAGCTGGTCACCTGCAGCCAGACGTCCATCCTGTATAAACAAACACACACACACCAAAGCATGAGTCACTATGGATGTGGGTTTTTTTTCTCCATACTTTTCTGTGATGGTTCCAGTATCTGTGTGTACACCAACCACGTCAGCTGCTCCTCCTTTGACAACAGACTTGATGTAGATGCCCAGCTTCTCCTGACCAGCACCCTACAGAGAGGGAGAAGAACAAACACAAGCAATTTAACCAATGAACAGAACAAAACAAGATTTCACATACACACAGATCTTAAGAAAACATATAAGACACAATAAAAACAATGAATAATTCAACCAAAGTGCAAGTGAACTCATTCACTCTGGACAAAGTGAATGAGTATTAGGATGCTTTCATGCTAGCAGTTGAGTCTGACTCCAGCAGCTGTTTCCCTAAAAATGTGGTGACAAACACTTTTTCAAACGCCAACTGTGGCTTTCACCTGAACAGGTTTGGTCGGAGATCGGTTGGAAGATAAATGTGCTGCAGTGTGTGTATGCAGACAATGCAGTTTGAAAGAATGGACTGTGGACAAGTCATGAAAAAAATCAAAGCAAGAAAACATAAATAAGATATTAAACACAAGAGAGTAGTGACGCCTTTGTGGTCTATACAGTACAACGCTGGTTTTACTCGTGGCGTCACCTGCCCTATTTCTTTCCCTCCAATTTCAAACGATTGCTAAAAGACAAAAATTAAGTAATACTCTCCTTTATATGGAAGCCTATTTCCACCACTTGGAAATCAACCTACCGGTAAGTTTGTTTTTTCATTATTCTTGTTTTATTTCTCAGAATCATTTGTCATAATAGATAGTTATGAGATAGATATTAAATATGAAAACATATTCTCATAATCATGACATGAGAAGGAAACACTTTTTGTAGTAGTAAGTATCTTCTTCAACAAGCCCTTGAGCAAGGCACTAAACCCCTCTGCTCAAACGGGATAAAACTATGGTACTACTGGACTTGAAGACTGTTGGGAACAATTTTTGCTGGGATCTGAATGCACAACATCAACCCAAAAAATGCCCAAAACCAACAGATGTGGAGCACTGGGAAGAGAAATTAATAATAATGAGAGATGGCCCGATGCCATTTTTTGCTTCCCGATACCGATTCTGATACCTGAACTTGCGTATCGGCCGATACCGAGTACTGATTCGATACCAGTGTGTCATATATTTTATTATGTTTTAACAGCTGTATACTACTGTCCCTGTATGGATGTGATATGATGTATAACAACTGTATACTACTGTCCCTGTATGGATGTGATATGATGTATAACAACTGTATACTACTGTCCCTGTATGGAAGTGATATTATTTCTATCTTTGTTGTCGGTCTGGCTCAGGTTAAACTCTTTGTGAAACATAAATGCCACAGAACTTTCTTTTATTCTGCAGTTTGACAGTCAGTTATAACGGAAAAAGAACATAAATAAACTACTTTAATGTAGATTTTCTTCAGGGCTTTATTACGTGGTATCGGATCGGTGCATAAACTCCAGTACTTCCCGATATCGATACCAGCGTTTTAGGCAGTATCGGAGCCGATACTGATACTGATATCGTTATTGGAACATCTCTATTAATAATAATAATAAATGTAAGTTGTCATGTCATGTCATATCAAGACATGTCATTTCCACATATAGGATGTTCCCAAGACTCCAACAGAAACATATGTACGATTTTTTGCCATCTTTTGCCTATTTTGACAATTTTTACATTCACCATCATTTTTTGGATCACACAGATACAGACCACAGACACACCTGATCCCAAAAGTCTGTCTCAAGCCAGAGAGGAATTGAAAGCACCTAATCGGACATTGTGACCATCTCGAGACATAACTGGTTGACACAGAAACAGCAGTAACATCCAGCAGCACTGACTGAACAATCTGGTTTCGTTTTTACCTGCTTGTAGTCTAGTTTTCTTTGCTGTATTTTAGTAACGTTTGCCGCAGTAACAATCAAATCTCCATAAAGGAATCTGTTCATTTTCTTTAAAAAAAATTCTTTTACCAATAAGCAACAAAGAACAGAAATAAAAAGGGAACAAACATGCATGCACGCACCACGCACGCACATACGCACGCCAGAGCGTCTGCTTGTTTGTGGCTTTCTTGTGAAGTGGGGAGGTGGTTTACATTGGAGCAAAGTTCTGGCATGTTATCAGACGTATCACACACTTTCTTTGACATGTTTATCCTCAAAGTCTGTGCAACAGCAGAACCAGAAACCAAAAAGATATTTTCTTTATAGACACTCCACTGTACTATACATACATATATAATATTCACTATATCTGCACACTATACACAATTACACTTCAAGACTTTAAAACTCTGGTTTGTCTCAAGTGAAGATATAGTGATGAATTCTGTTGTTTTGCTGTTGGGAATGCAACTAAGTGCAAACAAAAAGAATAACTACAAAACAACTAAAAGACATATCTTGATTTGTTTCAGACTTGCTTCTACTTTTAAAGAAGGTTTAAGCAAACAGTTTAAAGCTTAAACAGAAAACGCCACAGGATCAGGTTCAGGAGGCACGCACTACTTATCAAGACATTAAGAAGCACAGCATGTCTATAAACTCGCCCATAACACTGTGGAGTGGATTAAAAAGACTACTAAACGCTGCCATTCGTCAGACCTGGCAACGTGGCACAGTGTGCATGTAAAGCCACATCTTGTAAAGCAGAGGCAGGGTTTACACTCAGGTTAATAGCTCTTGCTGTTTGCAGGTTACATGTATTAACGGTTTCATCGGATATAGCAGAGAAGATAAAGACACCAGTATGAGCTGCAGGGTTTCTACAGTGTTAATCCAATTAAATTGTAGACTTTAAAGAACTTTTTAATATTACATTGAACTGCATGCACTGTAAATAACTGATGACAGAAATGACAGAAAACCAGTAGGGACAATAAAGGTAACAATTATTTGTTAAGTAGATGAATTCATTGACGATTATATCACATAACCGTCTCAGCACAAGCTTCGGATCAAATTACATGATGTTCATTATCAGATGGATAATTTGACAATAAATTATTGAAGCTCATTTCATCATGGACAATCACTTGATATGATCAAAAGCTCTAGAACAGCTACTGAATGGAGTGTGGGGGGGGGGGGGGGGGGGGGAATAAGATTTAAAAGACTTTAAGTAGAAATGAAATGTTAATTTCTAGCTCAAACACTGATACGTTCCACCATTATTTTTAAATTACTTCCATTACTCTCGCTCATAATTAGCGGCTAATGTGGGCTTTCTCAATATTTTTTAATAATCATCTACACTGCAGATTACTGGCTTGTTGCATGAGAACTTTGTTCGCTTTCCTGCAGCAGGAAACAACTTTTGAATATGCGGGTGCAAAAAAAGTCTGGGTTCAAAAAGGTTCAAACTGATCAGTTTGTTATAAACTAACAATGAGCTTTGTGTTGCCTTCATCTAAATGAAACAAATGCATTCCAGAGCTTTCACATTGTGGCACATATTTCTGCCAAATGTGTTATGAGTTTAGGAGAAAGCCAGAGTTTGGTATTTGTCGCAATTACTTGCATTTCTATTTGTATCGCTGCAATTTAATTTAACTCACAAAAGTTTAGCTCTGTCTTATTCCTCAAATCTGTTTTCTATTCATTTACTATGTGAATTGAGTGAATAGAGACACATTCAGCATTTGTCACGTCCTTCAGCATCCACAGATCTGTGTCCCAGTTTCTCCAGTACAAAAAGAAAGCAGAGACCAGCAAACTATTTGACCCACAATGGTTCAACTCTGTTTCTGTGTGCGTGTACATGTAATAATGAGGCTGGATTCATGCAGGCACGAACTTCCTGTGAGTGACATTAAGTTCAGCACAGAACACTGAATCATTCTGACTGTTTAAAGTCTGTTGTACATTACAGAAGACATTAAAGAGCCTCTTGTTTCAGATGGAGCCACAGCTTCACGCACGTATCCAGAATGGGGGATTTGGGGCACAAAATCAGGCTCCAACAACACTTGTGGGAATTCCCCGAATCCCCTGAGGGTGTTCAGAGGGGGCCCTAGCGAGTTAAAGCAAGGGGTCCCAGAGGAGTTCAAAGGGGCCACAGCTTCGAGAAGAAGTTATCCTGTGCATCATCGTGTCACATAATAAAAATTAAAAAAAAAAAGGCAATTCAAATGTGCATACGAGCACATCTGCTGCATCTATTTGAATTGACCTGAGTTTGTAAAGCTGAATTCAGTGCAACACACATCAGTTGCGTTACAGAGCGTCGTCTCTTGTCCTTTGATGGCAATTAATTGACTCATGAACTGTAGCACACAGCCAACTCGTTATACAGACAGAGGAAGCTGTTAAGGTACAGTAGCTGTAACCTGAAACTAAATTTCAGACCAACTCAAAATCGTTATCTTGCCTATAGGATGGGTTTCTATGTCCGTATGAGGCAGGACTATTTCTTTTAAAGTTGCTTTTCTTTAAAGGTGCCCTGCCACACGTATTTCATTACTTTGTGGTAATGTCTGAAGTTCTACCATGGACTCTGTAACATTTTTGTGGTTACCTTGTGTCAAGCCATTCTAGCGTGGTATAGAAAGCCTGCGGGAAGACTCGATTTGTGCCAGTTCTCATTAATAGTCAATGAGCTAAGCTGCGTCACTCTGATTGGCTAACAGCTAGCCAAGGAGAGCCTGGCTATCAGCATCCACGTCACGTCAGACTGACCAGCTTTTGTAATTGGCCCGATTTCTCCGCCTATTTTTTTTCAGTGGCTAGAGCTGACAGAGGAGGTAGCAGTTCATTTTCACATTCACGACATAACACAAACACATATGGACCTAACATATTTAAAAAAACGTAAGTAAAAATGGTTTTGTGTGGCAGGGCACCTTTAAGAAAAAGACAATCTGGTCTTGCAATTAGAGATGTAATTTACATGCTGTTGAAGAGAGAGTGTGGTACATGTCCTTCTCACGGTTTCAACAGCTTTTGGCGTAATGAAACTGCCTCCAGGTGTGATGAAACAAACAAGTTATTTTAGTGGCAGAGATCCTTTATAGATGTGGTATGTCAAGCAAGGGGAGGCTATGCTACCAGCAACACTTCCAGCCAATCAGTCTTGTGGATCAGGTATATTACTATCGTTACGGTAATGTTAAAACCAAACAGCCTGTTTCATTAGAAATGGGTGTGGAGCTTGGGAAATCATATAGTACAACAGCGATCATACCAATGTGTCACGAAAGTAGGAAGGAATCTTATATACATATACTTGAGCTATTTAGTGGATTGTTTTCTATATTTTCTTTCTCCCTATCACCCTGATTAGCAGCTACAAGGTGCAAAGACACACAGCTCAATATAATTATGACAGCCAAATGTAATTCCCTACTTTCTGTCATGCTAACACATCATCGACAGGCGAATTGTAAAGATGCATGGGCATGTTAAACGTGTGCACGTGTAGACACACAGCAGGTTTGTTGTGATAATGAAGCTTTAAAACGAGTAGCTAATGTTGGGGTGTGGGTCAGAGTGAAACCAGATGCTTGTCACAAACATTGTCAGCTGATCAACATAAAAACACACCTTTTTTTGCAAAACATCTACGAGACAAAATGTTTCCTGTGAATGTGTGCATGCCTCTAGTTATGTAGGAATAGCTGGAATACCTGAGGGAGAACTTTACTGTTTGATTTACTGTGTTTTAATGGGCAGCTCTGGTTCTTTAAAAGTAGCCTGACACAACAAATCAAGCGCACCTTAAAAGCTGCCAGGTCTGTATTAAGAGAAGGAATGGCCTGATGGTGTCGGCTTGATGGACAGGCCATGACTTTTAATAACAAATTCTGAACTTCTCACGTCAGGAAAAGCATACTGTCAGACCTTTATGTTCTCTGATCAAATCTTGCTCACATCCTGAAGTGGTTTATCTTGAATTATGTTCGGATATAACTTTGGGTGCGGACAGCAACATGGACGCATTTCAACCAATTGCCTGAGGTAAGGCTTGCTGGCTGCACACTCAAAATCCCCCTGTGAACTTTAGCCTGTAAAAGAACTAAGGAAATACAGTTGCTGCATTAAAGTGTTTTCGACCAAGCAAAATATCAAGAAAACTCTCTCTTGCCCAAGTAGATAAAGGTTGTACTGAGAAAAACAAGTATTACTCTGGAAAAGAATTATGTTATGTTATTCCTTCAGGAACATTCCGACTAGTTTAAAAGCACAAGTTATTCCAGTGACCCTGAAATGATTTTAAAAGCCAGTACAAATATGAAAACTAGGGTCCTTTAAATAGAATAAGAAAGAAGATGTAAAGCAATGTATTCTGACAACCAACTGCACATTTCTCGATAAATGTCTTAGTTGTTTGGTCTATAAAATGTCAGAAAATTAGGAAAAACGTCAGTTTCCCTGAGCCATATATAAATATAACAATATATAACAATATATAAATATAGCTAATGATTAATCAATGTTATCCAAATAGTTGCCAATGAATTCCCTGTTGACCAACAAATGTACTTACTGTTTCAGCACAAGTGACATATTGTTTTAAGTCAGATAATTGTCACAAATGATCTCTTAGCAAGTTAAGAACACTGTAGTCTCTTATGCAAAGTCCCTGAGCCACACTCCATGGGCTTTAAGTGGTTCTGTGTGATCAGCAGACTCAGAGTGATGTGACAGTTTTTCTCCTGAGACATACTGCGACTGACTCACGCTGAGAAACTGACCTCTACTGCAGATCCACAGAAACAAGAAACTACCGCTAATGCAGGCTGGTGAGCGACACACCAAGATTACAATGTTAATGCACGTCAACCTGCTTTCTGGAGCCTTTCTGAAGTTGTAATCCACTAAACCATAAAGAGGAAGCTTAGAAGCCAGAGGTGTTCAAAGGCCCTGCACACCCACACAGGTATCTTCTGTCATTTTAGGGGATTAGACATCTTCTCAGGCATGTACAGTCGGTGGGTCCTTGACTCTCCGATTTTTATTTTTGTTGCACCTGTTAGGACAGGACGGTTTTTAAAACCTTTATAATTCTTTAGTAAATGCAATTTCATGACTTCAGCTAAATTTGCAGTGTATAACAGCACCCAACTTTAACCTGAGAAGATGTCTGATCATCCAAAATAACTGACACCTGCGTGGGTGGGCAGAGGCTTTGATGCTGTTATTTTCTGAAATAGAAAAGCTTAGATGAAGAAGATACACAGGTCGCTAAAATAGGGACCCGTTTTTTTTTGTTTGTTTTTTTACACACATAGCGTAATCAGTAAAAGTGCAACTGTAGTTACATATTGGTCAGTAGGACTTGCTTATTTGTTAATTTGATACTCATTTAAGTCTTTTCTATGCCACAGTGACATGACATTGCAAGATGCCTTTGCATTATGTTGCAAAATGTACTTCTTTTTAATATGAAGGCTACAAGTTTTAACTACCGGCTCCTTTGTTAATTTTGCATTTTCTGGTTGCTTTGTCAACAGACCAGCTCTGAAACTGGCTTACAATGAAACAGCCCTCAAAAACAGTTTAACACAGCACTGCTTGTAGATGTGTGCATGCTTGAAGGAAATCCATACAGTATTTGTACACTCCATGGCCGAAATTTCTAAACTTGGGTATCGCCTTTCTGTGGTGAACACTAGGAAGTTGAGGATACTCCAGGATTCAAACGCGGTTACTTCAAAGTGGAAGTGTCCTCCGATAACCTCAGTAGCCATTCAGACTGCAGAGCTAACCACAACAACAAACACATCAAAATCATGACCAATGACCTGATGTGTTAAGATAGGAATTGGTTTCAGCTAGTAAGCACAGAAGAAGAAAACGACAATGTGCACTAATCTTTTCCTGCAAGTATGTCCCCGTTTTTTTTATACTATTCAGCCAAATTGTGATCCTACCACAAGATAAAAAGTGGCTTTTATAACGAGCGCCAAGATGTACAAATGTTTTCTTCCACATACCTTGTAAACACCTCCTGCCGGCAGCTTCACAGGAAACCGTGTGTGTGTGTGTGTGTGTGTGTGTGGTATTTCCTCCCATTGTTTCAGCCCTCACAGGGGGTAACCCTCTCATACTATTGTTCCACCTCTAGTACACACACACACACACACACACACACACACACACACACACACACACACACACACACACACACACACACACACACACACACACACACACACACACACACACACACACACACACACACACACACACACACATTAAAAGTTGTTTGGCCACACAAAATACTTCAAACACCTTGCTTTAGTTCAAGACTATTAATTACCATTTAAAATTCCAGCAATTTCACACTGTAGTGTCTATAAATGCACACAAAAGGCTGAGCAATTACTCCTGACCTTTACAAATTACTTTGGTATAAAGCTCTCTCTTGCATGTCTCTGAGAAACTGGATCGCAACATAATGCAAATGTAGCTTTAGCTGTTTAAATCTGCACAGAGGACATGTTCCGTTCTTTACTGCGATAGAAAATGAGTAAACAATGATTTATATAATATTGTTAAGGATATAAATCTCACGGCAATCTCCTGCACTTGTTTGCTCCACAGAGGGAGACAAAGAGCTTAAACAGATCAATCACTGCAACACCTGCTTGACAAACATTTTACTTTTGGGTTAATACTGCTATTTTTAAACTAAAGTACTCTGCAAACAATAGTTCCATTGAGTTTTTTGTTTGTTAATTATGAAAACAGTAGTCAGAGGTTTATGGCTATCAAAAAGGGAAAGACTCCCTCCAATAATTCTTACTTAAAGACCAGAATATGGAGACTAATATGCATATTTCTGATTAATCTGAGTGTTTTATTAGATTGAATTTACATCAAGGACTTAAAACATACAGCCAGTGTAATATTGATCAATAACATATAATCAAATGGCTTAACCATACTGAGGACATTGCTCAAAATGTGTGTTTTTACCATCTGTGTCTCCTGTGTGAACCTTAGTTTAACCATTAACAGATCGGCCCTAAAAGTAAACAGTGAGAAGTGACAAACCTGGAGGCCATCACACTGGAGGGCGCATGATAAATCCACATTGGTCTGCTATTATTCACGTGTGTTCAATATTCAACCAGCTGCAGACAACTTCACTATGCACCCTCGAATGGTGCGATTAAATAAAGTCACTGTATTAAGGAGCCACAGCAACAAAGAGAAAGAGAATACGAAGGTAAAAAAAGGAATCCGGTCTTTCGAGAAATTAGTGAGCAGAAGAAACACTCTTAATCTGGCTTGCATGTGCACAAGTGTACGCCCAAATTTAAAATCACTTTTTATATTTAGCTCATTCAAAAATGACACCACACAAGAGCGCAGGTGATCGAGAAACTTCAGAAGAGACAAGAAAATGTACCATGATAAGTCTTTGTACAAAGATTAAAGCACGGTTACCTCGTCTCTTTTGCCCACCACAGAAAACCACATGTTGCAGCCGCTCGGCAGCGTTGTCCAGACCAGTTCTGCTGGGACGTCCAGACTGGGACACACACACACACACACACACACCTCCTTTATCCCGGAGAGCGCTTCAACCTGCTAACGTGCACTGACAAGTCCAGAACGCCTCAATTACACTGGCTGGGAGTAATCCATACAGCTGAACGTCTACGTTTAAAATCACTATTTACGGCTGGGAATGTGGGATGACAAAAAGCAATGTGAATTTCTACGTGTGTGGCAAATAGTAGTGGAAGTTTACTGCAGGTCATTTTAAAAAGTTTAGTGAAAAAAAAACTATAAAACCAGTTGTGTAAAATTAAAAAGCTATAAATTCCAATATATGGTTAAAAAAAGATGCAGTAAATTCCTGAAATGTTCCCAAGTGCAGAAAAATTCCTCCACAAGTTCCTAATTGCAGCGTGTTTTTAGAAGCATTGAATCCAGGCGGCGATCCAGAGGTGAAGTGTTGGCTGGGACACCGGCTGGTCAGAGTGAGGTGGAGCCTTGCTGCAGCGCTACCAGGCAAATATCTCTCTCACACACACAGTTATATAACAGGACAGAGCTCAGCCCAGTTTACCGAGAAGTCAAGCAGCTGTTTGACAAAATTCTCTTTACCTGCCTTTTCTTTCCCACACACACTTTCCTCCTCATGTGTCCACACAAGTTTGAAAATAAACAGAGCAAAGAGGTTTCCTTAGTACATCCTACACACACACACACACACACACACACACACACACACACACACACACACACACACACACACACACACACACACACACACACACACACACACACACACACACACACACACACACCTCGCCACACAACAAGATGGTGCATTAGCCTCACCTACGCCGGCTGGTAACCAACCATAACAACAACAAAAATCTACCTGTTCATTGATAAAGAGCAGAAGGAAGCAGAACAGACTTTTACACGGCTTTAGATCTACATGATAAGATACTTCACAGTGAGGGATCCC
The DNA here is from genome assembly GCA_023566125.1 of Zingel zingel. Lineage (NCBI taxonomy): Eukaryota > Metazoa > Chordata > Actinopteri > Perciformes > Percidae > Zingel > Zingel zingel. Next base: position 27,382,457 of record CM042332.1, on the reverse strand, counting down.
ACCTGAGGCCGTAGCACAGCATTACGTAAACCGTCTGGCTTGTAAGTTCAGGTTTTCCCTCACAGGAAATATGTTAGTCAAAGTGGACATCAAACTGTGCTGCATTTTTCTTAGCCGTTTTAAAATTCAAATTTAAGCAATATATGGGACATTGGGATGGCACTGAGGTGCACACAGTGTACCTTGGACTTTTGTGACTAAACGCTAAAATGCTTGAAAACACGAATGGTGGTCAGCGTTGGAAACTTGAGCTTTTATGAATGTTAAGCAAGACCCAGGTTAATGATGATAACGTATCCCTCATGATGTTTGTCTAACTGCCAAATGCTCAGCTGATGCTGATTGTTTTACGTACGTTTGAGTGGTGGGTTTCAGCATTTCTTTTTGCATGTTTTTATTATATGTTTAATGTTTTATGTATCTAATGTTTAAGTCTGTGTGCTCGTGGTTTCACCCAGCTGCAAGACAAGATAAATGTAAAGTTTAAAGTAGAGCTGAATCAATATTTTTGTGTTTTAGACTGACAAATGACGCAATTTCAGAAGGTCACCTCGGGCACATTTTTTCACTACTATCTGATGTTTTACAGACAAAAATATCAATTAGGAACATCAGAGTTTACTAAGTTGGTGTCCACAGTACGTAAAAATTGATTTCATCCAGTAGATGCCGCCAGTGTGCACATCTGTCATCTGTATAGAAAATAATCTCTATTAGTGGAAGGGTAAACTCTTCATTTAAACTTGATATTTTCACTTTCTTACTAAATTAATGCTACATTTATTTATTTGCAGTGTGATTGGTGTGAGCAAACTCCTATTAGGAGGCAGTTCACTGAGGAGTGATGGTTAAAGTGATGACAGAAACATTGTTGTAGTATGCAGTTTTCTGATTGGTGAACAATGTTTGCAGAAATAAAGCTCTGTTGTCAGGTAAAAATGTCACTGTCAAACAGGCTGAAGCGAAAAGTTGTGAAAAACAGCAGCTTTAATGATGAATGGACGGATACGTGGCTACGCATTCGTCCTGCATGCATCATTTGCAAGGAACCAATGCTCTTGCTAGAGAATACAACCAGCATCATCATCATCAAGAATGGCGAACACGACGGCGTCATTCACGTGCATATTAAGTAACCACATGCATCTATTTTGGTCTTATTATACATCCATAGGTTTACGGCTCCAGCGAGAGGATGGTTCGTTTAGCCAGCAGTTAAGTTTACAAGAATTTGTCAAAAATTCAAGATTTGTGGCAAACTAAGATAAGTTAGACTACAAACCGACAGCTTTTGTTTTAGCTTGTTTGTAAAAAAAAAAAAAAAATCGCTATTTGCAGAGTAGAGCTGTGTTTGTTTAAAACCGGTGGACAAGAGTGGCCTGTGCAGACGGAGCAGATTGAGATATCGCTTCCTACAGGTTTATGTCTGTAGAACAGGTAGGTGGGTATTGAAAAGTATTTATTTTTAGGTTTTATTGGAGCCTACATTCAGTTATGAGCGTAACGTAGTTCATCCGCGCCACCAGGAATTGATAATCCTCTCGGTATCGTTCCCAGTCAGGTATGTGTGCTGTGTGTTGTAACACTGTGCTGTGTGTGTGTGCAGCATGGGCAACGCTGTCCAGAATCCCGTCTATCTTCCAAAATGTAATGTTTGTATCCAAATGAAATGTGCTTGAAGCTGCATGGCATTTTGTCTGGTTAACTTGGATGCTGTGCTGTGTGACTTAACGTTAGATCCGCAATACAGAAACCAATCAGCATGTGAATAGAGATGCAATTACAGGGGAGGGCGGGTTTGCGCTCTCCGTACCGTGAACGCGCAAAATGCTTGACACCAGATTGCATTAACTTCACATTTTCTGAATTCATTATTATTCTGCGGGCCTGACTGAAAGCTTTGGCGAGCCAGATGTGGCCCGCGGGCCACCAGTTGACGATCCCTGCTTTAGGCCACTCAACTCCATAAAAAAAAATTCACGGCAAAAATAGCTGGGTCAATTTGCCAACGTTGCCTCAATCTTAATTTATTTTGCTGATACCATAGCTACCATAGATACAGATACCATATTAAAACACAGTGGTGGTTTTGTATAATTACCACGGGTTTGGTCAATACATAATAAACAAATAAACAACTTAGACAGAGAGTGATACATAGTCCCACTCTCCACGCCTAATTTCCCTACACCAGCAAACTAATACACTGTGTTTTTGTCTAGGAGTCACCCAGAGCTTTCTTTGCAATGTCACTGTTTAGTCTCTGCACTGCTGTCAGACTCAACAATGAAAGCAGTCCATTTAAAACAGCAGCCCACACACACACACACAATCTCAACAGCCAAGATAAAAACACAAGTTATTTTGGGATTTCCTGTCAATCTCATGCCAATCCTTCACACTTCTGCTTCAGAAAATCTTTGAAAAATATATGATTCCTGCCTTGAAAGGCAAGTTTTCTTACAAAAAAAAAGTTTGCTCAGGCAAATCTCAGACCAGCTATAATTTGGATTTAAAACACACACACACACACACACACACACACACACACACACACACACACACACACACACATTAACACACACATTAACACACACATTAACAGACTTCCAGGCGGTATTTCCTACCTTGGCAGCCACGATGCTGAGGCCCATGCCGTTGTGCTTCTTCAGGGTTACCGTGACAACCTCCGGGTCTTTCCTCATTGGCTGAAAAGAGAGATGGACAGGAAAGAAAAACTGTAAGTGAGGATGAAACCTCTTAGATGTGTCTTTAACAGCCTCGGGGGAAATTTCAGTGAATGTCCTCTAGTGTTGTGTTCCCTCCGTCTGCCTCTGAAACCAGACTGTGGAGTAAGAAAGAGGGAGGGATGAGAAAAGGGAGGGAAGGAATGAAGGAGGAATAAAAAGGGTAAAGGGGAAGACCACAGAGGAACCTGTGGTCGCTGGAACCAAGTCAAGAATGAAAACCGCATCATGGCCACACACACACACACACAACTGGGTGACTGGGTGGGGAGAAAGAGAGAAACAAAGAAAGAAAGAGAGAGAGCGAGCTACCGAGGATACTCCAAAATAAACAAGCTTGTGTGTTTGTGTGTGTGTGTGTGTGTGTGTGTGTGTGTGTGTGTGTGTGTGTGTGTGTGTGTGTGTGTGTGTGCATAAAGCTGTACCTGCTTTACAGTAAAAGCCTTACATAAAGTGATGTCTATGTAAGTGATGGGGGGCAAAATATACAGTTCTTTCTGTGTGCAAACATGACTTCTATAGTTCAGCTGGAGATAATGGAGATGTGAGGCTTCAGTTGTGTCAGTTGGACAAATCAAGTGAGTATTTACCAAAGTTACAGTCTTTCTAGTACCAAATTCCCACTTATATATATAAAAATAGTACAAATAGTAGAATAGTACAAATATTATATGCATACTTAAGACTATAACTCCAGAAGCTAAGCACTTGATTTGTCTAAATCAAACTGTAGAAGCCTGTAGATTATTATTTTCAGTTGAAGTTTAGAATATGTTTTGCAAAGAATCCCTTCTGTGGATTGACGTTCGCTTAAGGAAGTGATGTGTTAATTGCTACAAACAATAATGCACAAATAAGTCAATGAAAACCGCTACAACATTTAAAAAATAGCCACTTGACTACTTGCAAATCTAACATGTGGGTATTGGCACAGACTAAAGGGTGTTGCTGTGGTCTTTGTGCCCTCCATAAACACAGACGTCTTCGTGCTAAGCTTCTGCACCAGTTTGTTCCACTCTTTGTAAACTGTCTTTCCACACAACACTAACATGTCTGCCAATCTAAAAAATGCTTTTTAGTAGTCTCCACAGCAGATTATTCTAAAAAAAAAAAACGTAATTTTCTCACAGACGTTTGGACAAAAAGTAGGCAAAGAAAATGCATGAAAACATGGTTGGGTGTTGTTTAGCTAGAAACTAACTTTCTTATTAAATTAAAGAGTTTGTTGAAGATCATTTAAAAAAAATTATGTTCATATTTTTAATGTTCTGCATGTAATTATCGATCACGTCTAAAATATGTAAACACACTACATCATATCCACACAAGCCCCACCCGCTCCAGTCTGCCTGAACACACACCATTAATTAAAGTGTGTGTGTGTGTGTGTGTGTGTGTGTGTGTGTGTGTGTGTGTGTGTGTGTGTGTGTGTGTGTGTGTGTGTGTGTTTGAGAGACACGTGTGTGTGTGTTTGAGAGACGCCTGTATTATGTCGAGACTACGGTCATGAAATAGAGCAGGGATAAACAAACCAATTACAGAGGAAGTGGCTTTCTGTGTGTGTGTGTGTGTCAACAAAGAGACCTCATTTACCAGCTGACTACTGCAGTGTGATTGGTGTTGATTAAATTGTTTGGGTGTGCGCCTCTGTGAAGGTTGTTATGAAAAGTAAATTGCCCCTTCTAAAGTCACTGTAATCACTGCCTTCCAACTGGGAGACCACACACACACACACACACACACACACACACACACACACACACACACACACACACACACACACACACACACACACACACACACACACACACACACACACACACACACACACACACACACACACACACACACACACACACACACACACACACACACACAAATCAAAGCAACTTCCAGGTTTAAACTTTTCTAAAAATAGTCAAACTATGTCAGCTGTCTGTGCCGTCGTATTGTCTACAGCTCAGCTTCGGTTCAGGAATTTTACCTTTTTTAGTCCTAAATTCACCTGAAAACTGATCTGTGTTTTCATTGGGTCTCGTCCTGAATACTGGAACTCCTGTTCAATCTCCCTTAAACCCAGTAAATCCAGTATAAATTTATAAGCCAGAAAAGGTCAACAAGAGCAATTTACGGGAGCTTATATAATGTTGATACATAGCATTAGCTTATGTAATCCATATAAGCTAATACTGAATACTTTAGCATAGTAACGTAGGCTATTTTTTTTTTACATCTTTAATAAACTCCTAATATGCCAGGTATCCTAACTGATATTTTCCTTGTAACCACTTTTTTTTTTACCTTATATGCAAAGATTTTTCAGTTTGACATTGTTTATGTTTGTATGTATGTACTGTATGCGTAAATATGCTTATGGGTGCTCAAAATAGCAGGCTGGGATGTGTCGAGTTAAGAAATGAATAAGTAATTAAGTAGTTTTTAAATTAGGAAGATTTTTAGAAATCTACAATTTAAGGGTAGATCAGTGGCAATGTTATTCAATAGGAGAGTTCTAACTATAAAAGATTAGAGGTGAGACAGCAGCTGAGAAGATAACCTCACAACAGCAATGATGGAAAGCTCAAAAACTGAGCCAACAGGCAATTCGACTGAAAGCTCCAGAACAACTACTATGGACCTTGAGATCGTTTTCTCGACCTACATAGAGGTTTATCTTTATTCCTCAGCTGGAAATATTTTGGAGCAGTTGTTTAAACACATTTCTGCTCACTGATTGAGCAAATGCCAATCAAAGTAAAGTCATCTCAGTGCAGCATGGAGATAAAAGTGTTGAGAAAGCAAAGCAGCGTCCTGAAGTTACTCTGCAAACACTTTTTTGTGGCCGTCTTAGCGGTCAGACCTACTGCACACTTCTGTGAGTCAGCATTACTAAACCTGCTCAAAGTCCTTTACCTGGGATGCCTGCACACACACACACACACACACACACACACACACACACACACACACACACACACACACACACACACACACACACACACACACACACACACACACACACACACACACACACACACACACACACACACACAGGTTTAGAGAGTGAGTGCTTGTCTGTGTGTTAATGTCCTACCATCTCAGAACTGTCAGCAGCGGAGAAGTGGCTGTCACAGTCAGCTCCTTCAAAGTGGACAGTCCAGGTACCAGGCGAACGGGGATGGGGTACTAACCTACAGAAACCTGGTAGAAGAAACGCACACATACACACACACACATGTTCACACATCTTAGTTACACATCTAAATTCTGTGTAAAAACACAAACTTTAGAAATGGAATAACCATGGTAAAACTATAAAAATCATTATGTCAAAACAACTCCAGTCGGCTTTTTTTTTATATAAATATAAGTGGCAAATTTGAAGAAGAAAAGCAGATGGAGCCCAAGTTATACAAAAGCTGTAATCGTGAAATGTCGATAGGGTTCAAACTGTTTTGTTAAGGATCCCCTTCAGACATTTTTTAAGACATGAAAAAACATTGCTATGAATAACGTGTGTCTGATGTTTTTAAAAATACCTAAAAGTTAATCTGCTCCTTTTCCCTCGCCATATCAAACTCAGTGAAGGACAAACATCCAGGTTACATAACAATTAGCAAAACATATTTTTGAGTGGATGGGGACTTCAAACATATCAAACACTGAAGCACAGTTATCCATGCACAAGTCCATTATCAAGTTGCCCCTCCAAAAAAATACAGTGAATCAACAGCAAGATCCTGCACATTCTTGCACAAAAAACAGGGTATGTGAACTCTTTGATATAGAACAGGTTATTCATTCTCAACAGAATTTATTTTTATTCCTAAATACTGGTCCCAGTGACTTTACCTCTCTGCAGCAGCGGCTCCAGGAAGTCCTGCAGGCCGTTGGGGAGGCTGCGCACCACATCGCAGGAGTAGCCGTCCTCAGGAAGGAGGAAGGGCAGCTGCAGGTCCGGATCCTCCTCCAGCTGGACCTCTCTTCCATCACTCCTCGCCAGCTCATCTGCTGTGTTTTCTGCCACAGCAACCACGTGGTCTATCAGCTCCTGTACACACACACACACACACACACACACACACACACACACACACACACACACACACACACACACATATATATATCAGGCAAGCGGACGTTAAACTATGTGTGCATCAAACTGTTCTCATTTTAGTTTAGAAAAGATGTTACATTAAGTTTGAATGTTCTCTATTTTGAGTGTGTTTCCGTGCTTTTGTCTTACAGGTGGGATGTAAGGCTCGTCTGGAGCACAGTGGTAGTTGGTCATGAGTGCGTGGAGCTGCAGGGAGTTGAGCTTAAAGCAGGTGTTGTGGATGTTCTGCACATCCTGCATGGAGTATTTGTCCATGGTGAGCAGGGTGGTGGCCTGGAGGACACAGAAAAGAACATTTCAGTGAGCGACATACCTTTTATATTGTCTACATCTTGAATTTGTATCCTTTCTTCCAACATGCATGTCAAATAAACCTTTGAATCCCTGATTTAATATTTTTAAAACTGGCATCAAATATAATTTTGTTTGATTAAACAGCCTTATTGTAAGCAAGTCCTACATGATCAAATTATTTTGAGAGATTTCTGTGTGAGATACTTCTGTTCTTCTCAATGCTTTGAAAAGCCAAGGCTGGGTCCTGTTGTTTCCACGCATCACTTGAAATGTAACAATACGATAATCAGAATCTGATGTCAGCTGTTGGGATGTTGGCTTATATTGTGGGGATGTTTGCTTATATTGCCAGGGAGACGCCCATGTCAAATCTGCTCACGCAACAACACTCATGCAGCCCTGTAGAATCCGATGAGCTGAGATTTTGAGTGTTCAAACTCGTATACGTTGATACCTTACTTTTTTTTTCTAACTTAGTTTTTAACTGTTGATTATGTAATCACAAATGTTGAATGTTATGGAGAAATACAGTGCATACCATTTACATGTTTTTAGGTGCTTTTGTCACACTCACCCCACTGTATCAGTGTATTTTGATGAAATGTAGATGACCTGCATAGTACTGGTGGTCTGTGTGGACAAATTTACTATCATCTTCATGTACTTCACTTAAGTCAACTCTTGCTCCTTGCGACTAAATTATCTAAACATATCTTAGCTTTTCAGCTTTTCGAAAAACAGTTTTATAGTTTATAGTGGCAAGTTGAGCATAAACTTAACTGCAACTCTGACTTACAAAGACGACTAAAGAAACTAAAGATCTGGTGTCGTATACACTAATAAAAAAAAAAAATAATAATAAAAAGGCAAGATAATTCCCACTGGCCATTGTGGAAGAAATTCACTAAAAACCACAAATACAGTTTTAAACAAATGAAAACACTGATGATAATAAAAATCCACAACCTCTCTGCATCCGCTCATATCCCAGCGCACACTTCCCTTGTTCCCCGGGCCCCTCTATCCTCCTACCTGTACAATTCGACTGAGGTGGCAGTCGGCGGCGAGCTCCAGACCCTGTTTCTCTGCCCAGGCCTCGATGTGGCTGAGCTGCTGCCGGAGGATGGCCCCCCAGTAGTGACAGCACAGGCCCGACTCTGTGTCCGTCACCAGCTTGTTGAAGAGCCACATGTTGATGAAGTGGAAGAGCTGAGAGAAGAGCTGGATGGTCAGGGCGGCGTTGACTCGACACCGCCGCAGCAACGACATCGCCCCCGTCAAGGTGTGCAGGACGTCCTCTGGAAAGAGAAGAGACAAGCAAGAGACATTAGATATGTATGTACTCAACTGTGGCCAATCACTAATTTCACATTCGGAAGTCACAGACAGCTGAAATACGCTGTGATTACGAGACTTAAGCCCCTGACACACCAACCCGACGGCCGGCCGTTGGTAGAAAAGGCAGTCGGACTGATCAGTCGGCTCCCCGAGGTCCAAAAAGTGCCTCAGAACACACCGAAGCGACGGCAACTTGAGCGTACGTTCTGCGCGTGCGCGAGACGTCTCCATAACATCAGGCGGCGCTAATCTGTATTGTCGCCCAAAAAATGAAAACCGGCATCTGATTGGACGAACGAGTCACGTGGGTCTGGTTGCTCCCGGATTTTTCAACCAGGCATAATGGCGGCTTCGTTCGGACGATACGATTTCATATTTTACGAAGATAGTTCACCGAAACGCGTTTCTGAAAACGTTTTAAGCGAGAAATAGGCCGTGCAGTTGCTGAATCTGTCTTCACCAAAACTTTTCCATGTGAACTATTTGATAGTTTTACCTCTTTACACCCCTAAAAATAATTCAAAAAATGCTAAAGTCCCTCATAGACATGTACAGTGAGGAAAATAAGTATTTGAACACCCTGCTATTTTGCAGGTTCTCCCACTTGGAAATCATGGAGGGGTCTGAAATTGTCATCGTAGGTGCATGTCCACTGTGAGAGACAATCTAAAAAAAAAAATCCAGAAATCACAATGTATGATTTTTTAACTATTTATTTGTATGATACAGCTGCAAATAAGTATTTGAACGCCTGAGAAAATCATTATTAATATTTGGTACAGTAGCCTTTGTTTGCAATTACAGAGGTCAAACGTTTCCTGTAGTTTTTCACCAGGTTTGCACACACTGCAGGAGGGAGTTTGGCCCACTCCTCCACACAGATCTTCTCTAGATCAGTCAGGTTTCTGGGCTGTCGCTGAGAAACACAGAGTTTGAGCTCCCTCCAAAGATTCTCTATTGGGTTTAGGTCTGGAGACTGGCTAGGCCACGCCAGAACCTTGATATGCTTCTTACAGAGCCACTCCTTGGTTATCCTGGCTGTGTGCTTCGGGTCATTGTCATGTTGGAAGACCCAGCCTCGACCCATCTTCAATGCTCTAACTGAGGGAAGGAGGTTGTTCCCCAAAATCTCGCAATACATGGCCCCGGTCATCCTCTCCTTAATACAGTGCAGTCGCCCTGTCCCATGTGCAGAAAAACACCCCCAAAGCATGATGCTACCACCCCCATGCTTCACAGTAGGGATGGTGTTCTTGGGATGGTACTCATCATTCTTCTTCCTCCAAACACGGTTAGTGGAATTATGACCAAAAAGTTCTATTTTGGTCTCATCTGACCACATGACTTTCTCCCATGACTCCTCTGGATCATCCAAATGGTCATTGGCAAACTTAAGACGGGCCTTGACATGTGCTGGTTTAAGCAGGGGAACCTTCTGTGCCATGCATGATTTCGAACCATGACGTCTTAGTGTATTACCAACAGTAACCTTGGAAACGGTGGTCCCAGCTCTTTTCAGGTCATTGACCAGCTCCTCCCGTGTAGTCCTGGGCTGATTTCTCACCTTTCTTAGGATCATTGAGACCCCACGAGGTGAGATCTTGCATGGAGCCCCAGTCCGAGGGAGATTGACAGTCATGTTTAGCTTCTTCCATTTTCTAATGATTGCTCCAGCAGTGGACCTTTTTTCACCAAGCTACTTGGCAATTTCCCCGTAGCCCTTTCCAGCCTTGTGGAGGTGTACAATTTTGTCTCTTGTGTCTTTGGACAGCTCTTTGGTCTTGGCCATGTTAGTAGTTGGATTCTTACTGATTGTATGGGGTGGACATGTGTCTTTATGCAGCTAACGACCTCAAACAGGTGTATCTAAATTAGGATAATAAATGGAGTGGAGGTGGACATTTTAAAGGCAGACTAACAGGTCTTTGAGGGTCAGAATTCTAGCTGATAGACAGGTGTTCAAATACTTATTTGCAGCTGTATCATACAAATAAATAGTTAAAAAAATCATACATTGTGATTTCTGGATTTTTGTTTTTAGATTATGTCTCTCACAGTGGACATGCACCTACGATTACAATTTCAGACCCCTCCATGATTTCCAAGTGGGAGAACTTGCAAAATAGCAGGGTGTTCAAATACTTATTTTCCTCACTGTACAGCCTGACCAGGAGGCGCAAGTGGGCTTCATTTAAAAAAATTACCGATCTTGGGTCTCTGTGGATTATGTTCCTCGGGGTCGTCCAGGAAGGCAGGCATGTAGTTGTTGAGATCAGCCTGAAGACAGTGGACCAGGTACCTGCACCAACACGTTACAGCTTGTTAAAAGACAACAGACTTCACCATCAAACAACAGAGAAGCTCTAATCCAATCGCTTGTCTTTCAGGGAACTTAAAAATAATCTTTTTTATCACGATTGGTAAAAGTCGTGAAAAACTTTGTACTGCGATCATCAGGAGGAAAAATAGCTGCACACTGCTGCCTTGCTCCCAGTTCTTCTGTCACTGTACATGGACATGGACATGACGTTTGGTTTCATGGCGGTTCTTGTTGAGATAAGGTTTCTGTGAGTTTTTTTGCATTTTTTGCTCTGGATTTATTTGTAACCATAGCACAGCATTCTAATATTAAATTTATTCCTGTGTGTGTATGCAACTAAAGCTGAACTTTTAATGAAACATAGATGTCATACTTACAAGGCTATTGTGTGACTACTGCACATACTGTTCTATTTTGTATCAATTAACATAGATACAATTAACTAGATTAACATATGATGATCCACTGTAAATATACAGGTGTGTTCACATCCTCATCTTTACCTGAGGGAGACAATTATTGTCGAACGCAGAATAAAAGAAGAACAAGATTTTTTTTTTGAAGAACATATGAATGTATTCCAGTGGAGGGAATCATTTATAAAGTTTCCTCATATTCCCTGACCTCCACAGGGAACTGGCCAAAGTCCCTGACTTTCGCTGTCTGGAATACATCTCTAAAAACGTCCACGACACTGTGGACTCCCACCCCACATCCACTCACACAACCACACACACAGACTGACTTGAAAGCCATCTGGACCAGATGGGCGAGGATGTCCTGGGCATCCAACGTGACGCGATTCAGGTCTCGATCCTGCTTGATGAAGTTGAGCAGTTCTGAGGCGTTGGCCATCCAGAAAGCCAGCGCTCCTGCAATGTTCTTCTGCTTCTGTAACGTACCAACCGCAGCCACACACACAAAGAAAAAAAAATACATGGAAAGTTGTTAGAGCAGCAGGATGAAGGAGAGACTGGAGAGTTTAAAAAAAAGAAGGTAGGAGAGGGTTTTCTGTTTCAGTGGCAGCCAGAAGGAGCAGTTGTTACTTCAGGGATAGACTCACGCCCCGCCCACTCTCCCTCTAAGCCAACCCGTTGCCAAGAGTAAGAGTGGTCATCGCTGTCACGCTCAATTAAAGCGTCTTCATGTCTTTAACATTTGAATGTAAGCTCTAAACAATTTTTCTTTATGAGAGACATTAGTGACCACTCCTTCTCCACCGCAGACACAAACTCCATTTACCAGGTCACCAGACACTAGCCTGCTCCACGTACTAGTTGGTTGTGCTGATTTCTTTTGGACAAAACTAAACAGTGTTTAGACTGCAGACTTACACTACACTTCACACAGCAAGCAACAGAAGCAACAACCGACTACAAGTCTATTTGTTTCCAATAGATCAGAATGGCATACAGGGACATTTCTATGGTGAACTGTAGTCAGATTTAAGCCTTTTAACATTGATTTTAAAACCTCTATATATATTGTTACAATCAATATTGAGCTCTACCGTGATTTTAACTAAGTATATTTCTGACATGCTTTAATTCATATTACATTTAACTTTCCTCGCAAGAGTTAGATAAAAAGATTAATACCATTCGCATGTCTGTCCATTTAATATAAGTCTATAGCCAGCAGCCAGTTAGCTTAGCTTAGCATAGAGACTAGAAACAAAGGGGCAGGTAGCCTGGCTCTGTTCAAGGCTAACAACATTTGCATACTCTAATTTTCACTTGTATATGTGAGAGAATTGCATATTTTGCACACCCACTTATTAACACAATACATCTCATTTGTTGTGACGTGACAGCAGTATTGATAATCTCATCTAACTCTTTGAAATAAAGGGAATATGTGTATTTCGCAAATGTTTGAATAGGTATTCCTTTATCCTCCTCAAAATACAACATTTTAAAACTGCAAATGAAAGCAATTGAAGACGCACGTTGTGCATTTTGTAACTCTGTAGCTGCACATCGCCACATAAATGTAATTAGAGTCTCTTGCTGAGTAAAGTGATCCATCAAAGCAAGTAGCTTGCAAAGTGATTGGGCAGCAACACGCTAAACCAGGATAATAATATCAGAGAATAATTAATGACATAGTTATCTCAAATGGCCAACACTGAGTGGATAATATCAGATTTTAAATAACGCTCCACTTTTTGGTCCTTTAGACTTTTTGGTCCTGAGGGAGGACAGAGCTCAGTGTGTGAGGAGCTGATTGGTTGATATCCCCGCCACTCAGAGAGGGAGGAATGTACGAAGCTCTCTTCCCCGCACTCATCTATCCCCGCCTTGAAAAACGTAACACAAATAAAACAAAACAAAGATTTAAAAAAAAAAACCTTCATTCAGAACAGCCAGAGAATGAGAGACGGAGCCAAGTGCATCCAAAACGAAACGTGACAATGGAACATTTAGGAAACACTTTAAACACAGACGGATGGCTGAACATGTTAAATGAACTTCCAAACAGACAAATGAAGCAGAGGAGGTGGAGGAGGTCGGAGGGACGCGACTCGTCTCTCATCCACACTGTTGAGTAGGAGAAGCAAGACGTGATGTCACACAAAACGGATGCCAGCAGTAAAGATGGAGGAATGGTGGAAAAGAATGGTTGCTTTGGTTTAGCTCGGTTTTTGTTGTGTTTTTTGGTTTGTTTTTTTAGTACCAGGCAGGTCCAGGAAGCTGAATGGAATTAGTTGGGTTGCTGTTGCTGTTGTTGCTTAGTTTTCCAGCTGTGGGAGGACGCATTATTATGGCTTTATTTGACATTTCTGTTAGAATGGAGAAAAAAGAAGCAGCAGCAACAATGAAGGGCTGGTCAAAAAAAAGCAGACAGAGCAGTAAAGAGAGAATTCAAGAGAGAAAGAGAGATTAAAAGAAGGAAACCAAGAGGTTGACGAGGTTGGGCGACATGATTTTACATTTTAAATCACTGACATAGTATCAGGTTGCCTTCAAAGGAACGTCAGACACTGGGACCGATTGCATCTATAAAACAACTATTTCCGTGTGACCAGAAAGCTTAGTGTGGGTCAAAGCGTTGACGTGGCTGAAGAGAAAATATGTACGCTGCCTTCAAACACTGCTGCAAATATCCGAAATATACAGTAGGCAAAAGTGCAAAATGCAACAAATGGTTGAATTGTTCCAAAATGTTTGGATACTCTTTGATTCGTAAGTCGCATAGAAATCTATCAGGAACGTATGGTTTAAATAAAGTCAATTTTTTTATATATATATCTACTGAAAATATTTGCTGTTACTGGAAATGTGCAAAATCTCCATCAATATACTATTGTCATTTAGAGGTAGTCACTTGCATTTCCATCTAGCATTTTGGAAAGTATTCTACATGTAGGGCTGCAACTACCATTGATTTTTATTCAATCAATCTACCTATTGTTCTTTTTGGTTTATCAATTAACTGTTTACTTTATAAAATGTCAGAAAAAAGGTTAAAAAATGTGCATCATAATTTCCCACAGCCCAAGGTGACGTCTTTAAATTGCTCGTTTAGTTCGACAAACCCCCCAAAACTCAAAGTTTTTAGATATAAAACCAAGAGAAGCACAGAACAAAATGTCCCATTCTTGCCTCATTAATGACTAATGTTGCCGAATTATTTTCTGTAAATCAACTAAGGATTAAATGTTTCAGGTCTAGCTGTAAGCAAATTTTTCTAAGACTTACTTATTTCTGATCGGCTTTAAAATTCAAATTTTACGGATTTGCATTCATTCCATCATTGCTTATTTCTTAAAGGTCCAGTGTTTAACGTGTTTAGTTGTTCATTCTCAAAATATGTTACCCGTTCACAAACTTGTCATTTTTCATGAATATTTACCACCACCATCAATTCCAAGTATTCCTTTTGGCTTGACGTTTGCATGAACTGGGGTAGACACTCCATATTCATGCGCCATCTTGAAATAGGTTAGCCGGTAAGGGACACACAGGACATACTGCTCCACCCTTCGCGTTTTTCGCTGTCACGCGATAAACTTGCAAGTGCTGCTAATGCTGCTAACGGGTATCGTCGCTTCCCAGCCCCGGCAAGTCTGAAGAAGGAAACATGGAGGACCACACGTATTCAAAATCCAAATTTCTTCTTCACCCAGAAAAAGAAAAAGGATATTGAAAAGAGCAAGAGACCGGCGTCATCAGAAAAAAGCGTGAAGGCTACCGTAGCTGTAATACGTACTTTGAACTGCGTGGTGCGAGAGAGTTG
Organism: Zingel zingel; assembly: GCA_023566125.1. NCBI lineage: Eukaryota > Metazoa > Chordata > Actinopteri > Perciformes > Percidae > Zingel > Zingel zingel. Next base: position 27,367,402 of record CM042332.1, on the reverse strand, counting down.
ATTGCGATATGTGATCTCAACGATAGATGGGAGAAATTCCCACACTCTAAACTCTACTTTAAACTCTATTCTGAAAGTTTTCTCATATTTCTCCCTATTTTTTATTTCTTGTTTTAACTACTATGTAATGAAAATACAATTCCTTTAAGTAGGCATGACGTTTAAGTTTCTTTAAAAGGCTGACAAATGTGACCTAGCATCTACTAGCTGGGTGTAAGTAACATCAAAGATTCTTGAGATGCATTGTCAAACTTGAGATATTGTAACCATATCGCCCACACCAAGAGAAAGAGAGAAAGAAAGAGTGAGTGAGGGAGGTAGACGCGTCTGTAGCAGCCGTATCATGGTGTGCTATCCTACCTGATCCCCTTCAGGAATCTCCTGGATGGAAGAAGGAGGAGGAAGAGGAGGAGGAGGAACGAGAGGAGGACATATTCACAGGACAGAGAGAAAACACGTCAACAGCTACAGTATGGACACAGCCATGTAACACACACACACACACACACACGGTCATGGTTTACAATGTAAAGACATTTTGAATCAGTTAAAGGTCCTTGGCCTTGACCAACTGCCATGCTTCGCTTGTTTGCAAGCCATGATGTCTCTCTCTTTCTCATAGGTGGGCCAAATTCTCTGGTCGGGCAAAGCAGAGAAAGGGGAGGTAACCTTCCTCCTTATGACCTCATAAGGAGGAGATTCCAGATCGGCCCATCTGAGCTTTCATTTTCTCAAAAGCAGAGCAGGACACCCAGAGCTCGGTTTATACCTATTGCCATTTCTAGCCACTGGGGGACCATAGGCAGGCTGGGGGAACTCATATTAATGTTAAAAAACCTCAGAAAGTGAAATTGTCATGCCATGGGACCTTTAAAGAACCTAACTGAAGGAGGTCATCTGAGAACCACATCTGGTCAGGAAAACATCACAGGGTGTCTGTGAAATGTATCATTAAAACAGGCAAGAAACTACAGCCCTGTTATACTTTTGAAAAGTAACTGATTACCTAAAATCCAACTGTATTTAGGACCACACAAAGCTTTATATTACAACTAAGAGCTGTAATCTAGGGTTAAGTCTTGAGACTAATAGTTTTCAGATCTGTATAACAGCAGGAAATAAAAAGGTTGTGTAAACAAAAAATTAACGAATGTGAAGGTGTATAAATGTGAGCAAAACATGAATCCTTGAATAAACTAAAGTCATTAATATTTTAACAGTATGCATTTTAAGACAGCTATATAATTACCACAAAATGTGACCAATAACAAAATATAAACCCAGGCTTTGCACTCCATTACACACTGAGAACTCTGTTGGATTGCATTAAAGCACAAAACGGGAATGTTATAGCGGAAATGTTGACTAAAACTTCCCATTTTTGAGTAACTGGTGGTGAGAGTAACACCCTCTTTGTGGAAACAAGCTAGGGAGTTAATGTGAAATGTGGTCTCAGTATAAAGAGGACCTGGGACCAACACTATCAGATAATGTTGACGTTGTTCTCAGTGATGACACAAAGTTATAACACATGATTTGATGATCACATACTGACGTTTAAAAAAAACGATTCATTCATTTAGGGAGACACTGATATAAAGTAATGCAGTTAAGACATTTGAGGATGCAAAGTACTGGAAAAGCACACGCCTATCTCCTGCATCTCACACAGTAAAGCTGGTCACAATCATGCCACTATTCAAGATCCAGTTCTCCAAGTTCTCAACATCCCAGAGATGTGCCAAAAATACCCTGTGTTTAAGCCCATTATACGCCTAACTGAAGCAAGAAGGTTGAACATTCCCATATCCCAAAGAAGCTAAAAATATTTACCCCAAACTCTATAAAACTGAAATCCTACTACACACAGACTGAAATAGATTAAGTCTTACATTACAGTCCATGTGTGTTTTCTTTCATAACTTCACTGCCTCTCTCTACCTTTACCAGCTGCAGCATTATTGATAAACACATGAATGCATTAATAATTATAATCAAGTAATAAATATTTTTTTCTGAAATTAGCCATTTTGCATAATCAGTACCTTTACTAATGGTACTTCAAGTATATTTTAATGCCAATACTCACTGTGGTATTACTACTTTTACTTAAGATCTGAATACTTCCTATACCACAGCTTGGTTTATATTCTTTGACGACAGGTTGTTCTAATTCAAATCAAAATGTTAAATATATTGCATATGTTCAAAGTTCTGTTCGTGATAATCAAACCGTAAAGTTTTATTGAGTTTTATTCCGTTAATGTATTTGTTGCCTAAAAACTCAGCTATTCACAGTTCCCTTCTGTGTCCCTGTATATATATATATTAGAGAAGGTGAAATTCACACAACTTTTTCAAATGCTAGAACTCTTTTATTACTTATTTCAATGAGCTACAAACACTTTCCTTGATTAGGGTGTGCATTCACCCACAACCACTTTTTACTCCATTGTTCCCCTGCCCCCCTTTGTTTTATATGTACATATATATATATGTGTGTGTGTGTGTGTGTGTGTGTGTGTGTGTGTGTGTGTGTGTGTGTGTGTGTGTGTGTGTGTGTGCGAGCGTCATGTAAGACCTATCTTGGGGGGTGGGTGGTATGGGATTGGGGATGGTATGGGCTTGAGAAAAGGAATCTTTATTTTATTCTCGTTTATGTTGTATTATTGTTGTACAATGTTTAAAACTATTGTCCTGACTTCATATAATAATAAAAAAAAAAAAAAACCTTGAACAAAAAAACTCAGCTATTATATTAGCGCCGGTATCAAGATTTTCAAATGATTTCCAGCTCCAATGATCAGTAATAGCACCATGCTAGCTGAAGTTAAGCAAACACTGTGCTGCGTCATAGCGGGCTTCACACCACGGGCGTTAAACAATGACAGGTAGACAAACATAAGACAAAAAACACAGACTGGTACAACAGAGGTAACTGTGGAGAGAAAGCTAAAAGAAACATACATATAGGAACACCTACACACACCTTACAACTACAAGTGTAGTAGTTTGTAAGTAAACAGTAAATGGGAAAAATTAAGCATCAAACGATTTAAACGTTTTAACAAAAGCCAGTATGCAAGTATGAAACATATAAATAACAGCATTATGAAGGAGCAGAACACACTGAGATAATGCACAAATCAATCAATGGGATTATGTTCACATATCACAGCACCCAAAAATAAAGAAAGAAAAGTTACTGACCTGGATGACTCCCTCCATCATGCTCACCATCTTGTTGACGATGGCGATGACCTTGTGCGTCCTCTCAGACGGCGACATGTCGGGCCGGTAAGAAGGGGACAGGACGAAGCGGCAGGCCATGTACAGGACATAGGTGGGTGAGAGTTTGAAGTGGACCGTGGAGCTGTTAGTGTAGTTGATGATGGCTGACAGGAAGGTGTCTTCAGCTGGACGGACACAGGAAATCAGACAATTAGACCACTTGCATATAGGGCTCTATTTTAACGATCTAAGTGCCTGCCGCAGGTGCTCTTAGGGCGTGTCCAAATCCACTTTTGCTAGTTTGACGGCGGAAAAAAGAGTCAGTGCGCCAGGCGCATGGTTCAAAAGGGTTATACTTAGTGTCATAATTAATCATAGGTGTGTTTTGGGCGTAATATGCAATAAACCAATCAGAGTGTCATCTCCCATTCCCTTTAAAAGCCAGGTGCGTTTGGACCTTGGCGCATTGCTATTATGATGGAGGATTTGCACTGTAATATTTGTATTTGTAATCTTTTGCATGTTTGCGTGCTGCTGCGTGTCCCTGTGTGTGTAACAAGCATAGTGTGTGCACACGCTGTGCACGAGCCTAGGCGCATTTTACTAATTTTTACCAGGTTTTTGTTGGTCAATGGCGCGATCACTTCCCACTGCCTCAAGATAGCAATATGGCAAGAATTCACCTGAACACACTTCCCTGTAAGACCAGCACGCTCATGGGCGCACAGATGTGCGCAAGTGGATTTGCTATATAAATGACGCGGGCGCTGGACGGGAAACAACTGCGTCAGTCTTAAACTAGCAAAGACATTTGCATCGGGCTTGCGCTGCCCGGGTGCAAGATAGGGCCCATACACTGAGAAAGTAAAAATGTATTTCAGAAAGAGCAGGCCCACCAACACTACGGTGTCAATACAATCTTTTCAGCTTAAGCTGCCGATAGGTCATACTTTGTGCCAACATATGTGTTTAACTTTGACCAAAGGAATTCAGTGGCTATCTGGTTTATTCCTCTGCAAATGGAAAAGGTTATGATAATTTGGGTTATTAAAAAGGTACAAGCTGCAACTGCAACAAGCAGTCTGTAGAAGTCACTGTGGTGGTTGGTTGGTCACAGAACTTGGCTCCACATGTGTCATGTCGGACAGACCAATAAAACCACTTTGACTGCGGTGTCAGTTTCATTCACTTTAGCTTGGTTGGTGAAGTATTTGATGTCAAACTGGTTGCAGCTGCACAACGCCAACTCTCCTTATGAAAACCTGAAGATAAGAGTTGCTTCTTAAAGGATCCAGATTTCAACAGTGCATGTGCGTCATTGTCCCGAGAGCATTTGGTTTCTCCCGGTGCATTGTGGGTATGGGACTCTCCACCACTCTATGACCAACCAAAACCCTCCTAAAACAGATGATCTCACACTATGCCAAATATATACTTAGTGCGCACACAAACACACTGAGTCCCAGAGCACAATGGAAAGTCAATAAACAGAAGTGTTAGAAAGACAAAGCAAAGCGGTCGAAAGAGCTTTCAGCTGCAGAGAGTGTGGGAAACATCAGGTTTAATATAAATCAGACTTTTGTTGGACATTTTAATGCTACCTGAAACTCATTTAAGACAATTTTTTAAACCTAAACCAACACTTTTCAGATTGAAATAATCTAATAAAACCAAGATTAAAAAGGAAAAGACATTAGAAAACAGTTAAGATTAGGAGTTACACCGGTGTGTTACACTATTATACTAACCATTCCCTGTATTAAACTAATGGTGGGAACACACTCAATGTGATCACATCAAGCTACTGGCTGCTACAGAGTTAAACTGTTAACGAAGGTATGTTCAGTACAAACTAAGCGAGATTTGATCTGAACTAGTGGATTGAGGATGGTTATAATGGGCAGCTGTGTATATGGATAGATGATGTTCCCAGTCACTCGACTACCTGTTGTTCGCTCACTGTGTTTTGTGGTTGGTGGTTAAGTTGCTCCCTCGTTGAATACTGACTTGTTTAGATAAAATGGGGACAAAACAGGCTGTTTTACATATTTATAATAGCAGCAACATTCCACCTAATGAGAAGATATTTCTGTCTTTACACTTTTGTTTCTTTTATCACCTCTTCACTTCTTGTTTTCCTCAAATTCACACTCTTTTAAGGATTTCAGAGACCCGTGGGAACCATGCATTAAGCGTCTCAGTAAGATAGTCAGTGAGTGGGCATGCACAATACCAGAGCCCTGGATTTGGCTCAACTAAATGGAATGCAGCAATCATTAATGTTATTCATTCTACCTGCGTTTTTCCTGTTTTGACGAGTCAAAATCTCTGCCACAAAAAGTCTATAGGACCAAAAATATAAAAAATAAAAAATAAAAATGAATCAGCTAATGTAAATGAACTGCATAGCCCAACTAAGAATAAGACATTTTTACTCCAGCGTTAGCAGTTTAACCCCAAAATAGCTCTTCTGAAAACAAGCAACATATTGAGCAGACAAAGATTTGTAGACATACAAATAATGAATAATTTAAATATTTAACTACCCTGTGATAAAAAGGACAACTTATTCTGAGTGCTCAATTTATCATCTTAATATAAAAACGTATTGACTGTTACATTGGTGGTGCAATTAAAGGAAACCAAGCGTTATGGCTTTAAAGTGATTCAGCTGATTTCCTGCCAAATACAAGTAGCACACACAAAATGTAAAAAGTAATCTGGAGGCTGAGACAAGTTGCTCATTTTCTCTCCGTCTGTTTATGTAAGTCATAGTTATGTCTCATTAATACAGTCAGCAGGGTGGCTGTATACATTTACTGTATCTTTACTATGATATATGTATTGCATACCAGAGCAGTTAGGTCAGCAGATGAGCAATGAGGATTCAATAGTTTCCAGAAATTGACTGCTTCACTAACACAGCGAGGGGAATGGAGAGAGGCAGAAAGAGACGCGCCGATACTTACAGTTGTCTCTGAACTCGATGCCGGCTGGCAGAGTCAACTCTGTTCTGTCTGCTGAAATGTCCTGAGACCTGATAAGATAAAAGAACACCGTGAATAGGGAGAGATAACACTACATATGGAGAATACTGAGGAGAAGAGGACTGGAGAGAGGGTTAAGGAGGAGGATGAAAAAGACAGGAGGAGGATGAGGAAGTGTGTGTCTGACCTGCTGTCCTGCTGCTCTCCTCTGATCATGGGTTTGACCATGCCTCTCTCCATCTCCAGCTTCCCTGAACTCTGCACACACAGAACACAGTGTCAAGCCACTAACAACATTTCATTTCACTGTAATTTCTTTTACTAGAACGTGTAGTGTACTGAAATGAGATAATGACTCCTGTGTTCAGTCACAATCTCAGAACTATCAACAAGAAGCTGACACACCGGCAGCTAGCAACGGACGCTGTTTTCAGTTTTCTCGTTCTCCGATTGATCAATACCTGTATTTGTTCCAACACTAACCCTAACCCCAAACATTGTCTGCACAAATGTGCTGCTTTTATCGGTTTTATATCATTATAATTGAAACTCTGAGTTTTTGACTGTTAATTGGATGAAACAAGCATTTGATAGACCGAACAATTAACCAATCATTCAAATATAAATAAAGTGTAAATATTAGTATTATGTTCAGCCCTATATGTGTCTACTGCTATTTTGGGAAACACAGCAGTATGTAAGCTCTCGATTAATTTGACTTGGAAATGAGACAACGTTTTTACAACTAGAGGTGCACCGTTCCAACATTTTATCTCCTGATTCAGATAGCTCTTACCCCTACTTATGGTACTTGCTGATACAAAGCATCGATCCAATACCAATGCTCTCTTTTCCGGTCCCCTTAATAAAGTTAGTATTGGCACAAATACAGATCTGGCCGATTGGTTTGATGCATCTCAACAATACGTCTCTTAAGGCAAGTCAAAAAAAATTGCTTACACCTACAAGCAGAATGTTCCAATGCTGAACAGGATATAATAGATACAGCAAAAATTAAAATGCTCTGTGCGTGAGTGTGTGTGCGAGACTTACCTTGCTGGTAGGCAGAGCAGATCCACTGTGGACGTCTCCGTGAAGGTCGAAAGTGGTTTCTGGTACACTGCTGCAGCAGAGACACAGACATGTAGCGGTTTAGTAAAGGAATTGAGCCCAAGCTGACTTTTCATTACTGACAACAGCAAGAGCTCAGATTTAATCCACACACAAACACACACACACACCTAACTCATCGGCGAGGAGAGCTGGATCAGAGATGCAGTTAATAAGTTAGCTTTATACATATGCACACACACTTACATAACAGCCTAATTAGATATAGAGAGGCAATGCCCGGAGCACTGTTCACAACAAAGCCGGTATGCAGTCTGTGTGTGTGTGTGTGTGTGTGTGTGTGTGTGTGTGTGTGTGTGTGTGTGTGTGTGTGTGTGTGTGTGACCTTAATTGAGTGTGACAGCAGTCGAGTTTAGAAGACAGGCCTCTGCTTTTCACGCCCCACATGTGAGGAAGGAATCAATGTCAAATAAACATTGCCAACACAAACACACAAAAGCATTTGTGCTCACGTACACAATAACCACCAGCAGCCAAAGTGGGTAAAACCATTAACAGCATGACTCCGCTTATGGATGGAGAAATTAAACAGATTTCTTTTATCTCAACTACATATCCAGAATGGATTTACTTGCTTTTAGCTTTTACCATTTTTTGTCAAATTGACACTGACATTTTCCGTCAATTAAACATTGATAATGACAACTTTAACATCCCGCAGAATTCACACTACAGTATAGCACATCATAGAAAAACAACTATTGATATGTCTAGTTCAGTTAGTAAAACTAACTCATCATTGTGCTGTCTGGTTATGTAACAGTCCGCTACAGTCCGTCAATCGCAGCCAAGTTAAACCAAGAGACAAACCAAAGCAAAGACACTTCCACCTGCAAATACATAGAATTTATCATAAAATGAATGAACTAAAGCTTAAAACTGGCACCCCCATGTTCATTAAGCATACTGGCGTTTAAAATATTTAACTTCAACTAGCTAGCAACACAAAATCAAAACAAACAGTGTGGCGGATTATGCGTCTTTCCAGACTTCCGCTATGTTTTCCCTTCTTTTCGTGCTCTTCTCTCACTGACTAATGTGAAATACGTGTTGAGAGGCAGGAGATTAAATGTCTAAACACTCATATGCTACAAGATCATCTGTTCACCAGGCCCGCACATGGTGCCAAATAGCTCCGATTTTAAAAAAAAAATCATTCGTCGTGCCAAACTGTGTGGCTCTAATCGTTCCCAACGTCATGGTGTGCGTTCGGCTCAAATGAACTAGGTATCCTTGTAAGTTTGTACAGCAGCACATTGGAAAGCAGCCCAGACAACCACAGGGATCTACATCAACAACATCAGGCTAGTATTCCAGACTGAGATGACACTGAGCTGCACAAAATGACAACTGGTGTTAATGTCACTCGCCAGATATTATAGAGACTATTGGGGAAAATGTGCAGTTTCTCAACGTAACTCAGAGTCAGAAAAACTCATCAATGCTTCAAGTTCTGACTGAAGCAGCTCCTCTCTGAAGTTGCTGAATACGCCATTTGACCTCCAGAAGGACAGATTGCTGGTCCAATTGAAATATAATTTGTCATTTTTACATTATTGACAAATGAGATCCACTTCTGTAAAGCAGCAATAATTGATCTTGTAGCCATTTGAGGGCAGCGAAAAAAAGCTGTAAACACATCGCGAACATATCACTTTATAAAATTGCTGCAGTGATTGTGTTAGCAACCAGCTTCCTATTTACACATCCAGCAGATATGATAGCAACAATAGCATTCATTAAGAATTGTGTTTCTGGCCACCTGATGAATGGAAGTCCAATATTCACTCTCCTTTTTCTCAGTTTTGCTTTCTGGCAACTCCTGAGAAAAATATCTGACTCTTCAGCTGCTAAATCCTCCACTGTGTTCAGCAGCTAGTCACTAACTTGGTCTGTCTCTCCTTTGGTGTTGAGCAGTTACATACAGTGGGTTATCAAGCTTTTCCACTGAAAACAGCTGCATGCTGCGGCTGAAGGACTGAACCAAAACAGTAAAGATACGGGCTATAAACCAAAACAAAGAGTTGAAAGACGCTATGCAGAGCTAAGATAATTCTCTGGGTTCATCGCTCCAAGCAGCCCCTTTCTCACACACAGTCATTTTTAGCCTGTCAGTAGAGAATAAACCATCCACAGACCTCACTCTATCCCTCCTCTGTTGTATAATCAGAGTCTGGATGGTAATAACAACTGTGGATTAAAGATTTCTGTCTCCACAAAAAAGAAAGACAACAAATAAAAAACAAACTGGCAGACAATCACAATGAAGTAGTAACCTAGTCGATCTCATTTGAGTGGACTGTCAGCGTTATGGGCCAATCAGTATGAAGAAAGGGGATGACATGCCAATATAAACCTCAGTGGATGCACAGAATTTAAAATATTAGTCAAAAAGTAACTAGGGGTGTAACAAAAAAATCAAATCAAAAAGGCAATATTGGTTTTTTTTTTTTTTTTTTTTTAAAAGTTCAAAAATATTCATGTAAGACAGTGGTTCACATTCATGTTGTGTTTAAAGCCCCTACTGGTAGATGGCCATGCTGAGGCCCATCACTAGTGTCCTTGCTTAACAGACTTTTTGCTAGAAGCTAACAATGTAGCTATGGCTGAACTTTGACCTGCTTTAACATATACAAATTAGCTCACTAAGAACCTGTGAACCACAATCCCAAACCGGCAGTTTGATTTTCTGTGTACTGAATTGTTTACCTAAAGTAAACTTCGACTTTTATGAATATCATGTCTTTTTTTTAAATTTAGTTTTTCTAAAATCACACTTTAAAAAAATCCCAATATATCGCCTTACGTACAGTATTGAAATATATTGCAATATATTGAATCGTGACCCATGTATCGTGATACGTATCATATCGTCAGATTCTTGCCAATACACAGCCCTAAAAGTAACAAAACAAGACCAACGTTTACAGGACAAGGACCCTGCAGCTTTTCATTCCTGCTCATTCAAGCTGATGATTACTTCTTCCCTGTGGTTGAAGGTGCTGCTGGTCCAAATCACCTGAACTTTGGCTTGAATGCAACCCTGTAGAAGAGACTCTCAAACCCTCTGAGGAACATGGTGTGAGAGCCCTGTTACAGACCACATCTAAATAGGATTAACTTCATGTGATTATTCAAGCTGTTGTTGAAAAGTAGGCAAAACACTCTCTTAATTAGGACACTACACTGAAGATCATTTTGTGTCTATCCAACCTGTGTTCAAGCCTAGCAAACTCACTACTGATCCCACAAACAGCCAAACTGTTATACTGTTGCTGGATGATTAATAACCAAGAAAATTTATGCAAAATGTGTATTCATTTCTGGTGCAGTAAAGCGTTTAAAAGACTCTTAATTTAACACTCAACAGTCATCAAATTTAAACAATATGTTTAATACTTAAGACTTCAGAAATGAAATAAAAACTTCCCAGGACAGGCTAAACAAGAGAAAACTGAATTTGTTACTTCTAGTCTTGGTCTAATTCATGCAGAAACGCACACAGAGCAATAAGTTACAGTGTCAGTTACTTACACAACTCTCTCTCTCGCAGTGTCAGTCATCCATTGAGTCATTAAAGGGCCATTCAATTCAAAACCCTTCTTGTACTTCACTCATCCTGAACCAGCTCACACAGTGCTTTCTCCTCTTATCTGATGTGCTCCTTCTTTCTTTCTCCTGTTAGTGTGTGAAACGACAGCGAGCAAGAGGCCACACCCAACACCATGTTGATCAGATTAGAGGGCAGACTGCCTGCCATAACCCTAGACCTCGGCTCTTCCTCTCCTCTCATTTCCTCATTCTCCCATTCAGTCCAACCCCAAGACTTCCCTCCTCCCTCTTTTACTTCCCTTCATCTCTCACTCTGCCCAAACTGCTCCCTTCATCTCTCGCGCTGCCCAAACTTCATCCTCTCCTCCCTTCATCTACAAAAACAGCCTCTTCTTTTTTTCTGTTCACAAACTTGCGTCGGGAGGATTAAGGTCGTGACACACCGACCAGACGTCCGACCCTCGGCAGAAAAAGGCAGTTGGACTGATCAGTGTCCCCGAGTTGGTCAATAAAGTGCCTCTGAACACACCAAAGCGACTAGACGTAATACGTCTCCATAACAGCAGGTGGCGCTAATCTGTACTGTCGCCGACAGCTGACTGGACGAAGGCGTCACGTGGGTCTGGTTTCTCCGGAAATTCAAAGACAGACTGTCATGGCGGCTTGTTCAGAATACGATCTTATATTGTACTAAAATAGTTCACCAAAACGAGTTCCTGAAAACATTTTAAGCGAGAAATGGGCCGTGCAGTTTCTGAATCTGTCTTCATTTCATATCGACAAAGGTCAGTTTAAAAGATTTTTGTCAGATTTTAAGGGACTCTAGTCACGCTCATTCCGCTCCCCGTTTCCGGGTTAGCACTCTACCAATCAGATGGGTCATTTGAGTCTGACTGCCGGCAGTGCCCGCCCCGCCGATTATACATGTCAAATCGGCCAAAATGGAGGCCGACGGCCCCTCGGACGGACGACGACACGGAACACACCGAACAGACTCGAGTCACTGACCTCGCCAGACTGTCCGGTGGCCGATTATTGGCTCTGTGTGTCTCGGGCTTAAGAAGGAGGAATCACAAGAAGATAAAGAAGAAGAAGAAAGCTAAGAAAAAGAAAAAGAGGCAGATATGAAGGACCATGAGTGTCAGTGGTGTCAGTTAGAGGTGAAGAGCATCTCCCTCCCCTCACCCAGACTTGTGTCGGCCCCTCATCATGGAGGCCGGTTCTCTTTTCCCTCCCTGGTCGAACATCGGGTCCACAAACTTGAAGACGTGTGCAGAACCAAACTGGAGGGTGGAGCCCGAACGCAGCAGCGTCGTCTCGGTAATCCGTTGCCCGTCAACAAAGGTGTCTGCGTCTGGGCCGTGCGGCGTCACAGTGACCATGCCTTCACTGTGCATGAGGTTGCAGTGGTGGGGCAGAATCCCCGGACCGAGCAGCTGGAGACAAACAATAACACACGGCACATCAGCACAAAGCAACTATACACACACATTACAGCAGCTACATTGGAAGCGTCTTAATTGAAACTGAAATTAAAGTTCATTGTTGCTAAAAATTCAGTTTGCATATCCTTGGCGTTTGCTTTGACACGTGTACGTACTTCATTGAAATTGTAATTACCAAAAAGATCACATTTATTTTTCTCCAGTGACAGCTCTCCCTACATCAGCGGTCTCCAGCGAGCATGATTTTGGTATCGACTGACAATCTCTGTACTGTAATTTGCCTCCTCTGTTAATTCCCCGCACAAAAAAGCGAGGAGAATTAAGATTTCAGTTTGACTTTTAACAATTTGCGAGTGTTTTCGTGAAGTAGTTACCTGGATGGCTCCGTCCTCTGTGCAGTCTGAGCCGACCTCGGTGATGCTGTGCTGAAGCCGGTACAGCTTTGGTTTGTCACGTGAGTCAGACCCATCTAGACACACAGACACACAGACACACACACACACACACACACACACACACACACACACACACACACACACACACACACACACACTTAGCATGTTGGTCCTCCCATCGCAAAAAGTACTGTAGTATACACATTCAACCTCACACACTCCGATTGACTGTCCACAGACACTAACAGCATGGAATCCATCCATCATTTCAACAGGAAAGAGTCAATACAGATTGGAGTATACTGGTATAAACACTGCTAATGTGTGCCAAAAAAAAACATTGTGGGTGGCTGGTGGGGCTACAGAGCAACTATCGATTATTAGTAAAACAAGAGCTTAGTAAAAGCAAAGCGGCATATTAGTTCACCAAAGAAAAAAGGGGAAACATTGGCTGCTCAGGGGGAAAAGAAATGGGTTTGATCATTATCAGCCAAATGGGGAGTTGGGGGTCACTGCACCCCCTCCCAACAAACCCATCAGCCACTGCAACAGACACAGAGGACGTGTGGTGGAGTTTTACCTTCGTGGTGCCGATAGGCGTAGTAGGCATAGTGATTCCCTCGCCCTAGGCAAACAGGCAGGCAGGTGCAGAGGTAGAAGGACACATGCACAAGACCCCACACACACACACACACACACACACACACAGAGAGAGAGAGGCAGGCGCACAAACACACCATGCCATCAAAACGGGGAAAGAAAACAGACACATAGCAGAGGGTGAAAATGCAGCAAGGAGGAAAAATGCAGCATTACCATGTTAACCCAATTAATTGCATGGAGACATACAAACACTCACACATATGGAATTTTTCCTTTCACTGTCTACATTTATGATAAAATGCAATAGTATTTTTTATCAGGCATTATGTCCTAATCCTAAATGCCCTAAAAAAAAACAACAACTTGTGACTACATGACACCTTAAACATAGATCTGCTCATTAGTTAAACCACCGTTCTAAATGAGTACGGTGGATTGAGCTGCAGGTAACAAAAGCTGCGATCATTCCTTTCATCTTAAGCCTTATTACACACTAATCTAAGCCAATGCACTGATCTAAATTGGTTATCAAAGACACCGGAACAAACACACACTCACACAGACCCAGCACCCATTATTTAGAGAGGGCCACCAAATCAAGTTTCCATCTTTTCCACAGACAGTGACCCGTCAATCTGACAGTGGATGAAGTCAATGTGTTAGTATATTCTTGGACCAGACCCTTTGGTTTCCCCAACACTATCTCAGCACTACAGTTTAATGCTAAGAAGTGTTTGAGTCACCATCAGGTCATAAGTTGATGGTATGAGGTATATGACAGACAAATAGGAAGCTAAAGAGAGAGGGATCAGTAGCAAGAAACAAGCGGTTAGGGCTGGTCACAATTAGCAAGACTTGGGTAAGGTGTTGGTTGCCAAAATGCTCCTATAGGTTTGGGTGTTTTCAAGTATCCCAATACTGTCTCCATTCTGGGATTTCTTTACTGCATTCCAGGAGCTTAATCATAGTAACTTACATTTTGTTGTTCTCCAAGTCCATCAACCTGCCCAATGTACTTCTAATTCCGATAGTGATTTTCCTCCATTTCTCACAGGACATATGGATATTAGGGCTGTGTATTGGCAAGAATCTGGCGATACGATACGTATCACGATTCAATATATTGCAATATATTTCGATACTGTGCGTAAGGCGATATATTGGGATTTTTTTTAAAGTATAATTTTAGAAAAACTAATATTTAAAAAAAAGACATGATGTTCATAAAAGTCAAAGAAGTTTACTTTAGTAAACAATTCAGGTCATAGAAAATCAAACTGCCAGTTTGGGATTGTGGTTCACAGGTTCTTAGTGAGCTAATTTGTATATGCTAAAGTAGGCCAAAGTTCAGCCATAGCTACATTGTTAGCTTCTAGCAAAAAGTCTGTTCGGCAAGGACACTAGTGATGTGTCTCAGCATAGTCATCTAGCAGTAGGGGGTTTAAACACAACAAAAATGTGAACCACTGTCTTACATGAATATTTTTTAACTAAAAACAAAAATTGATATTGCATTTTTGATAATCATTACAGTATTGCAAAATAAAATAGCGCGATACTTAAGTGTATCGATTTTTTCTTACACCCACCCAACAATTAGCTCAGTTGTAGACCTGATGTTTGTGTTTAGATCACTGAAACATTTGCGCATCATCCGCATACCATGTATATAAATAAACCTAGAAATGTAAGGTGCATCAACATCATAAGGTGTTTGTTTTCTAAAGTTTGTTAAAGTATTCAGTCAGTCAGATGTCGGCAACTGTACCTCCAGGATTCTGCCATGTTTGTCTTGTTAAACTGAGTTACTAGATTTATATTTGTTTGGTGCAGGATTCTTTTGTGTACACATACCGGTAGTCAGTTAAACTCTGCACTGGATTGTTAATAGAGATTTATATTTCTATAAAAGTTTACCTAATACTAGTAGTGCTAGATGCTGTCTTAAATACGTTATTGATAGGAGATGCTTAAAAAAGGTAAATGATGCGTTGACTAAGTGCTTGTTTTTGTGGCTTATCAGCTGTTATGTTCTATCATTTAGAATGAAGCTGCAGCTGCTTTGTGGTGGTGACTAGAAGTTAGGCAGAGGTGGCACACACTACCACCATCCACGGGTAAATGCAGCTGATTCTAAGAGCTGCCTCCAAATATAGACTTCAGCAATTCATGACCTCCTGCGGGGGGGGGGGGGGGGGGGGGGGGGGGGGGGGGGGGGGGTTATATAGTGAGGAAATCCTGTCCTGGTAGGAACGGAAACCACGGAACAGCTGGAATTCATCATGTGATTTACTCCCATTAGCAGGGAAAGTGAGACAGCCTCACCTTTGAGTAACCCTGAATGTTATTTAGTGCAGCTACACTGCTGCCTGCTGGGCACAACAGCAGTGCTCATCAGAGCAGCTACTGCTATTTCTATTACAGGTACAACTGATGGATACTTGAGCTAAGATGTCACATATGCAGGAGCAGACATTATGGTGTTGCATGGAAGTTTTACCTGGGCTCAGCTCCACCAGGTAAGGCAGTTTCTCGGGCGGCAAGGAGCTGGTGCTGCCCTCCTTCCCTCGAAGGCCCTTGTCGTCGCCTTTCCTTCCCTTCCTCCCCTGGTAGTCGGGGGGTCTCTTTTTCAGCTGGAACACTAGCGAACCTGACATAAGACATAATCAAATTTGTTAGGATGTTACATTGAAATGTTGTTGTTTTTTCACCAAAACGATTGAAGAGGTAAAGAGATAATAATAGAGTTGTAATGACTGTAAGTCAGCAGGAGGGGGCGGTAGCGACCAAGAAAATAGGAACAGGGTCTGAGAGTTTTATTTAGAGTGTGCGTGCGTGTGCGTGTGCGTGTGCGTGTGCGTGTGCGTGCTACCTCTGTCAGCAGGCCAGTCCCTGAAGATCTGCAGTGGACACTCAGTATCATCCAGAATCATGTCCTTGCCCGACTTATCATCTTGCTGCAAAGAACACAAGACAGAAAACAAATCGGTCACTTAAACAACTAAAATATAACAAATTCTACCAATGACCAGCTCAGATGCTTTCTTAGAGAATTTGCTACTATTCACAGATATACTTTGAGACCCCAAAAGACTTTTTAATTACAGTCTCAGATAGACAAACTACTCCTAAATTGAGATATTAAATGAGTCTCATGTCTGGAGGCTCTAGTATCTACATTATGATTTAAAGATAAAGACTCTTAGTTGGATAACATGCATCCTGATTTGCTAAAAAAAGAAAAAAAAACGTGAATTTAAACTAACTAATTCACCACATTAGATTGTCTTAAACATAAAAAATATACTATATGACTAAACACTAGTTTTTAAGTTGTCAAAACGAGTCATTACATGGTTTTGAAGAGCTGTTCTCCCATAGGTTTACTCTTCCTAATGAAATGATGCGGTTCTCAGGCTTCATAAATATTGCAATGTTGCTGTATTTCTTTATAGGGCTGCCTGTGGTCTGCTACAGCCATCCTACATCTCTTCATCCAATTGTCTCATCTCAGTTGACATCTCCCCCCCTCCCCCAAAAAAAACAAAAACAAACACAAGAGCTGGCATGCTAAAATACTAGTGCTAATTCCTCATGCTCACTAACCTAATGGACTTTCCCTGTGCTTTAGCCTCATCAGCAAATTGCTACTGCCTATCACCAGTCAGTGGGTCTTCCACTGTATTGGCTGTGGGAGCAGCAGTTATTTCATATAATTGGCCATAGCCAGAGTCCATCTGAGAGGATAGATATGGGAGAGGCTGTGGGGAGCGCAGCCAAGTACAAGTACACGCATGCACGCATGCTGCGGTCAAATATGAGTACACTCAATGTGACTCAACATCTGTTTAATGGCATCCACTGCAGCTGGAGGGTCACAAAAACAAGAGAGCAGAACTTGCATTTTCCAAAAGTCAAGTTATCCTAAAACTAGTTTAACTTGACTTAACTTGGAACACACATTTAGAACACATTTTATGTTTTTGGTATGTACTGTGATGGAGGAGATGTGTTTAGATGATGACGTCCTCGAGGTTAATGGTGAAGGAGTTGTAGTAAGATAAATGTTGTTACCCGAGCGATGCAGTACTCTCTGGGGTTCTCCTTCTCCAGCCCGTACTTCTCCAGCGCCTCCACCACAGCAAAGTCAGCCGTGTCTCTAGTGGAGAGCAGGATGGTCTTATACGGGATGTTGGGCTTCAGACTGTCAGCGTATATCCGCAAAGTGCCTCCTGCAGGAAAGTACAACACATATTTTGTTAGTCATTGCACCCAGCTAACAAATAAAAGGCCAAATCATTATTTGTTCCAACTGTAGAGAGCAAAAAGTAATTAGAACGTTTGAGAGGTGACAGAAATAACCCTTCAATCACAAATATTGTATGGTAAATTGAGTATATTAAAATTGACCATTTGACCAAAAACAAAAAGGTTAAGCGACTTCCCAACACTATTTGCACTAAAACCCCCAATAACAAAAAAAGTTAGCAACTATTAATATATTTATTTGTTAACTTCTGCACTATTTTAGTTTCTCATTTTGTGACTTTCACTTTTATACATATTTGAGCATTGTTGAAAGAAGTTTGAGAACTAAGAATTGAATTGCCAAGGATTCTGACGTTTTCAGAATCAGAATCACATTTATGGCCGAGCAAGTTTGCACTTGCAAGGAATTTGCCTTGGTGTTAGATGAATACAGTAAACAATAAATATATTATAAAAAGAATAAACAATAAGGTGAAGTACTGCTACAGTCAAGAAAATAAATACAGAGTCGATATATGCTATCGATTTCTGTAATTTTGTGCGTATGACAAATAAAGACATCAAACTAGCAAAATCCATGCCAATCCAAATAATGCTAATGTCAGTTTTTCAGATGACAGGAAAGGAACCTGGACATAGATTCCAACATGTTTTGCACAAGGATACTAACTATAACACGTATAAATGACAAGAAATTTGGAGTGCTGAAAAAAAAGTAGAACCAGTAGCTGGACGAGACTGACTGACGTGCTCGTAAAATAAATAAATAAATAAATAAATAAATAAATATACATATATACACTATATATATATATATATATATATATATATATATATATATATATATATATATATATATATACACACACACACACACTTTCATCGGTGATGTGTCAACTAGAAGAAATTATCACCTTCGTAAAACCCGCAAGGGAGTCCTCAGCAAAGCAAACAGAGTTTTCAAATGCATCACATAAAATGAGCTTGTTTAAAATAGCACGTTCAGCTGGGAGAACGTCATTGTCTAACCACAAGCCATCCTGTGTCTACCGTATGTTGACAGCGGTGAAAGCTGTTTTCAGAGATGGCTCACTGGTCCATCTGTCTGTCTGGCAGAGTGATTAGGTCATGCTTGACTCTCTGTACCAGCCAGCGTGTTTGTGTCATTCATTCGACATGTACGTACGTCTTTGTGTGTGTAAACACGACAGCGTGAGACGTCCCCACGACATATGGCATGCTGTGGACCAGCTGATGTAAACGGATCAGGGATAGACAGAGAAAATACATTTTACTATTGTATTAAAAATTTAAATAAAACGTGAAAACCTAATTTCCATTCACTGCTTTTTATAAGCACAACTGGTGGCAATTACAGCTGCAGAACACCTCTACCAGCTGGCTCTAGTTCTTGAGCTCTGCCACACTGGATAAGGATGACAGTGAACTGTAATGTTTGTATATGTATATGTAATGTAACAGGTTTGCTCTGCAGATTTTCTTTGGGGATGACGCTGGGTTTTCCTTAAAAAGGTGCTCTAAGCGATGTCACGCGTTTTTTAGGCTACAACATGTTTTGTCACATACAGCAAACATCTCCTCACTATCTGCTAGCTGCCTGTCCCCTGAACACACTGTAAAAAAAACACGGTCTCTGTAGACAGGCCAGGCTCCACAAACGGCAACAAAAACAAACTGCGCCAACCTGCACCACCAAACATAACAAACAGTCTTCCAGCCAATAACCGACAAGAAGGATTTGGAGGTGGGGGTTGGGGGGGTTAGTGCGCGGAAGGGAGGAGGAGGGGACGGGATGAGGAGGAGGAGGGAGGGGCAAGGTAGCCTCTGTTTTGTTTGACAATACTTCGAACA
Source organism: Zingel zingel (assembly GCA_023566125.1). Taxonomy (NCBI): domain Eukaryota; kingdom Metazoa; phylum Chordata; class Actinopteri; order Perciformes; family Percidae; genus Zingel; species Zingel zingel. The sequence continues at coordinate 27,347,917 of CM042332.1, read as the reverse complement.
TCAACAAGAAATGACGTCACCCGACATCGCTTAGAGCACCTTTAAGCCACACAAGGACATTCACACTTGTCCCGAAGCCAATCTAACTCTGAGTCTTTGCATGATGTCATATTTACTCTGGGAGCAGGTTTTTAGATTTGGCTCCATTTATTGTTCCCTCAATCCTGATCGGTTTGTCAGCTCCTACTGCTGTGATGCGTCCCTGTATATTCCACCAACGCTGTGCTACACAGTAGGGAAGGAATTACCCAGGTGATGTGTGCTACTTGTTTTTGCCAGGTCCAGCATTCTCTCGAGGGGAGGCTACAGTTGCGGATTTGTCGATTTGTTATTTATATACTACATTTGTCTAGCTACAACAGCTTGTACAACTGTGTCAATCTCATCCACGCTTGTCGTCATTTTTCTGTCACTACCCTTTCATTAATGCGGCTCTGTAGCTAGATTTAAAGATGACTTCTCTATTCTTTATCCCGCTTACTTAACTCCGATTGGTCACGTGTTTTTCCAACCCCTGGAAACAACTGTCACAAGTGAGCACAACACCAAATGTAGTCTAACAAATCGGATGTGGGCGGAGATTCAGAAGACTGGAACCAGGACAAGGAGTTCCATTTTTGCCTCATCTAACAAAATAAGTTTACTCCCGTTTGTCTCAGACTGCTTAAGTGTTCTTCACCAATGTCTTGGCAGGCTATAATATGTTGTTTACTCAGAAGTGCTGCAGAGATGGTTGTCCTTATAACAACTTTTCCAATTTCTGCAGAGAAGCTCTGGAGCTCTTACAAAGAAATCATTAAGCTCTTCATTACTTCCTAGACTACGGCCCGTCTTATCGAGCTGTGTGAAAATTCTGCCTCTGTTTCATAATAATTTATTCCACTAAGTTCTGGTGAACGTTTCTTCATACCCTTATCTGGATCTATACCTCAACATATGTCAACATGTCATTTTCTCTGACAACAACTGAGAACTATGAGACTGTAAACTATGTATGACTGGCTGATCAGAGCTCAAGCTGAGTTTGGAAGAAAATGGTCTGGGTACACGAGTTGACAAGATGGTTTGAATTAAAAGCTCAACAAACAGTTTAATTACCTGAGTCGGGCCTCCCATCACTGCTCATGAACTCCTGCATGCGTTTCTCCAGTTTCTGCTGGCGTCTCCTCTTCATCACCACCTCTGGGTTGGAGATTGTCCTGGTAAAGCTGGTCTCCGGCATGTCCTTGTAAACCTCTGCCGCCAGACGATTGTTTTCCCTAAAACATAAAAACGAGGGAGACAAATGACGGGCCAGAAGACAGAAAAAGTGAGAGAGAGAGAAAATAAGAAATGGAGGAACAGAAAGTTCAAAGTTTAAATCATTAATTCTTTCCCTTTTTTATTTTTCAAGCCTTCTGCGCTTTTCTTGCCCTTATAAAAAACAAGATCCTCTCCGAGGACTGAGAGGATGTTAAGGGCAGGACAGTAAGATGGATGACTGTGAGCGTGTGTCTTACCCATCCTCCCGGCTGAGCGCCTGCTCGTCTCCATCGGGGATCCGGGCGGACTCCTTCTCTCTCTTCTTTTCCTTCTTCTTCTCCTTCTTGGACAAAGTCCTTTTGAAGTTCTGGATCACTCCATCCTTCTCCTTCTCGGGCCCATTACTCTGACTCTTCTGGTAGAGAGGGGAAGAAGAGTTAATGACATGCTCTTAGACACTATGAGGTTGTAGTAACTTACTAATTTATGACTAAATGAACAAACTGAATGAGGAAAAATTTAGTTCTAAACCTTATTTATTTAAGTCTACTACAGTTAGTTATTACCTAAAGAAATATTTCTGACAGACCACAGATCAAAATATAATCAGAATATAGGAATTTGTATTACAAATATATAGCTGGTCAATGGTGCAAAACCACATCCAGATATGCTAGATAATGTATGTTGCCAATAGCTGTAGGTGCTTTCGGTGATTTTTCTGATGGATAAATGTATGGATGAGTCAGCTCGCTAGTAGTCACGCATTGCCAGACCCTCCTCCACAGCGCTGCGGAGGGGGGTCTGGCTAGTCCACACAGCACTCCGGGATGGGAGAAAAACGTGCTCTGGTTTATTGGCATTTCTTTAAACCAATCACAATCGTCTTGGGCGGCGCTAAGCCCCGGACACAATCACAGTGCCTCTGCAAAATAGCCTCAGGAAGGAACGTGTTTTGGTGGAACATGTGTACGTTCAAAAGTTGTTTTAGTCGTGCAACAGAAAACCCAGATGGGACAGCTGTCTCGATTTGCCCTGCAGAGATCTGAGGAGCAGTTAACCATGGTCCTCATAAATCCACCAAAGTTTAGAATGCCAACACAAAGAAAGCGATGAGGTGTGGGACATCCGGCCGAAAAAGAGGGACGCCTGGCACCTGAACAATCACGGAAGTGGAACGTCGTGGATATAGACTAGCTCACTAGTAAACTGACTTGTTAACAGTCAAGCAGGTTAACAGACGACAACAGACAGAGTAGCCCACCTTGGGAAGGATGTCGTTCTCGTTCTTCAAGACAAAGCGTCCTTCTCGGTCGTCTTTGTTCCAGTTCAGCTGAACAACAAGAGGCTTCTCGTCCATGTCCAGCTGACGCTCTTCTAACACACACACACACACACACACACACACACACACACACACACACACACACACACACACACACACACACACACACACAAGTTCATCTGAGAGTCAACCATGTCAAATTATTACTAGTCCTAACATTGAAACATTAAATCGTTAAGATTACTTTGGGTTGGTTGAGTAGGGCAACCCCTTTTACCCAGTCTATGGGACTCACCGCCACTGACATGGACCTCATAAAGGGAGTATTTTGGCGAGGAGAGCATCCTCATGTCTGGTCTGAACTTCTCAGCTAACGTCTCGATGACGTCCTGTGTTGTCGCTGTGCTGGACACTCTGATGCACTTGGTGGCAAAGTTACCGGCAACACGGTCCTGGAAGTAGAACCGCATCACGCCATGGAACTCCAAGTCCTGTTCAAGAGATAGAGAGTCAGTTTGTTATTGTTTACGTGCAATATATATATATATATATATATATATATATATATATATATATATATATATATATATATATATATATATATATTATATTTATTATATATATATATATATATATATATATTATATTTATTATATATATTATATATATATTATATTTATTATATATATTATATATATATATATATATATATATATATATATATATATATATATATATATATATTTTATATTTATTATATATATATATATATATATTTTATATTTATTATATATATATATATATATATATATATATATATATATATATATATATATATATATATATATATATATATATATATATATATATATATATATATATATATATATATATATATACACACACACACATATAACCGATTTACTGTGAATATCTTTGGCATTAAAGAATAATGTTTATTCATTTCAAGCCAACTGATTTAAATGCCCCGCATTCTTTTCACATTATAAAAAAAACTGAAAGCAGTCATTATCTATGCAGGACTGTGCAGTAAGGTGAGAGAGAAGCAGCACTGGCTGAGAGAGCCAAGAAGTGGAGTTTGTCAGCAGGATGTGTGTCGAGATAAAGAAAAAGATTTGTTTTGTCATTCAGTGACCTGGCTGTCAAACCACAGGCACCTGTGTTGTGCACTGCAACGGACTACAATAACACCATTTCTTAAACACGTTTTTGGGAAAGAAAATTACGTATTTGGTATTAATTATATGGAAAATAGCCAATGTATACACTTCCAATTAATTACTTCAAGTTACTTGGGTTTAAATGCAGCTTTTGTTTAAGAAAATGTCTTTTTCCATACAATAAGCACCAAATGACTTAAATAAAGCTTTACTAGATATTGTGTTTTAGCTTACTTATCTGTTTTATCTCACAGTGCTATTAGGAAACCACTAAAACACACACACACACACACACACACACACACACACACACACACACACACACACACACACACACACACACAAAATAATGAACATGCTTAAAACACAGACGGTGCAAAATATAGGATGTGAAAGCAGCAGGCTGAAATCGACACCCAGGGCTATCTACGCTGTAACGCATGTAGGTGCAAATGTATTGCCTACATGTTGAAAGTTCCTGTCTCAAACAGACACACACACCCAGTCCTGATATGTACCACAGTGCTGACACAGCAGGCGTGTGTGCATTCGTTAAGGTTCAGCCGTGAAGATGGCCTTATATTTCATTGTAACTGCCATTAAAACGGTCTGAGAAAGCCTTAGGTCGCTGGGGGGGAGCTTGTAGACACTAAAAAGCTAGTATGTGCTCTCAGCAGGAACCAAATCTAAAGCAGGACAGAAATGGTCCTGTACCATCCCAGTGAAGTCAAAACATTATGTACGCAATGTTAACCTATCACACTAACCAGAGTATAAAGCAACCTCAACAGAACTGGACGACACGATTGTGTTCATGGTATACCCCTAAATAATGAAGTAAAACTATAGCTAAACTAAACGTTTTCCTAAAGAAAACTGCCCCCTTTTCCCTTCAAGTTATCTCAGGTTTTATTGCATAAAAATGTGTTCTTGTTCGTGTTGTTAGAAGAGAATGTTGTGCCTTCAAAAGCAGCTGCGGGAAAACCCTGACTTGTGGTTCTTCTACAGCGTAGCTATCTTTCCTGTCAGTGTGCCAACAAAGCAATTTTGAATTTGAAAGAGACACCGTGGCAGCATTTTCGCAGGGCAGAGAACTGGCCAAACAACTTTTAATGTGACAGATTGAATGTGTGTGTGTGTGTGTGTGTGTGTGTGTGTGTGTGTGTGTGTGTGTGTGTGTGTGTGTGTGTGTGTGTGTGTGTGTGTGTGTGTGTGTGTGTGTGTGAAGGGTAAAAAGGTTTAAATTAGATTTAACTAGATTCATTCTACACTGTTAATGTCGGATTTTGGCCTCCCTATCACATACATACATACAGAAGATGGTAAGAAGATGTGAAGACTGATTCATAAATATAGCCAAAAAAAGAGGGACAGACTGCTGATGCATATCCCCCCCCCCCCCCCCCCCCCAATTACATGAAACACAAAACTTTCTTCCTTTATCAAAGTCTTTCTCACCTGTTACGTCCCCCCCTTTCTCTCGCACTTCCCACATTTGATAGAGACAGTCAGGCAGAGTGGAAATACTGAGCATAGTTTCGATAGGCAAGGGGCGGAGCTGGGAATGTGTGCATGTGTGTGTGTGTTGTGATTTACTGCTGGAATGTGGGTCATTGAGGGTTGCCGTTGTCAAGCTTGCGTAACCATTGGTGACCGTTACTGTGGAGACACTAGTCCACTTGGGTTCAAACAAAGCCCAGCTAAGAGGCAGCAGTGGATAATTTACACACTGCCCAGTCCAACCACAGCCTTTTTTGCCACTGGGAATAGACAAGTACAAACACATGTAGTTCAAGTCCAGTGCAACAGTCCTACTCTCCCATTCCTCCAGGAGACGGCAAAGTCCAACAGACCCATGTCGCCAGGTTATGGCCCATACCCACACCCCCATGTTCATGGCAATGATCCAGTCTTACATGCACATATTTACAGACCACAGCCAACTCCTGAAACTTCACACCTCGACATTATTGTCCAATCCTACACTCCCATTCCTCCTGAAAATGGTCCCGTCCAACTTTTCCACATTTCTTAGCCGTCGCCCAGTGCTAAAGTACATATCAAGGCCATGGTTAGTAATAAATATGTTCAATGTTTCGTCCATTTGAGACAAAATCCATTTGACTACAACAAAAAAGGTTGTCATTTACGCAGTGTTGATTGTATCTCTAGGATTTTTTGTCAAAGTACAGTATCCTTCCTGGAAATGTAATTTAGACTTGCCAACTTTGTGGCCTTTAGCAAACAATCCCTATTTTTTTTTAGCATAATTTCATCTTTCAATTACATTCTGACAACACTAAATAAGTCAAACCTCTCTATAATAATCTGATTCTGAGTAATTCTGTAGCCTTAAAGTAGTACGGATAGTTCATAGATTACAATTAACTACAACAACCACTAGCATGAGGACTCCACGGCATATTTGGATGAATGCCACACAGACAACCCAATAACAAACGTGATTGTGAAGGGAGTGACTTGTCTTTAAAGCTATATGGGCTTGCACAACCAAGGCTAAGGGATTTTTATTAAACTGATGTTGGTTTCATTTCACAAATGAAAACTCTTCATTATTCGCCTGAAAAAAGTACAAAAAAATGGACAAACTAATTTTAAAGGGCACAAGACTGACCTCGGACACCATTTTTAGCTTGATTATTTAAAGCTTATTTGAGCGTGTCAGCTAAATGCCAAACATTGCAAAATGTTAAAATGTGTTGGTGCAAAAAAACAAGAACAAACTCAGTTTATCCTTTTTGCAGCTTTCATTCTAATAATCCCTAACAGCTTTTTTTATTTCGCAATCAGCACATGGGCTGACAGAAAACGCTAATGCAGCAGTATGTCTCAAACACAACAGCAGCCCGGATAAGACCTGCTACACGCTGTCCGTCACACACACACACACACACACACACACACACACACACACATATATTTCCAGTCAAGTCGGTACAGTGGTATAATCAACTGCGGTTTAGGGAACTCTTTGATACTTCTGTCTGTGGGAATGTGTTTACATAGTGGATCAACATGTAGTGTATGTGTGACGTACATACACTACATGTTGTCTGCCTCCAACTGTAAGGCTAATTAACTAATGTGTAACCACCGTGTGTGTATAAGACCTACAATATATGGTACTGTAGTGTGTGCGCCCTAATCCTCCTTCCTCGCTGTGCCAGGCAGAGGCATCGGCAAAGGAATTCTCACACAGACAGACAGGCAGACAGACAGACAGACCGAGTGAGAGAGAAGGCGAACAAAGAGATGCGATTGATACCTGTGACTAAACTTGTGAGACAGGACTATTTATGACACACACACACACACACAGGTTTGTGGCACTATCTTTGTGGGGACCCGTCATTGACATAATGCATTCCCTAGACCCTTACCATCACAACTAAATGCCTAACCTCAACCCTTACCCTCACCCTAACCATAACCTAATTCTAACCCTAATCCTAAAACCAAGTCTTAACCCTCAAACAGCCCTTTAAACTTGTGGGGTCCAGCATTTTGGCCCCACAAAGCTGTCGGGACCCCACAAGTATACTGGACTCCCGGTTTTTGGACCCCACGAATATAGACAGACACCGTAGACAGCCGTTATCATGTTAGATAAAACCTGATGGAGACCAGGGAGAGAGAATGTTTGTGTTTCTTTAGGTGTGTGCCTTTTAGGTGACACATTGTATATATTAGCGGTAAACCGATTATCCATTTACCGATATTTATTGGCCAATACAAAATTCAGTGATTTACTCTTTGATAGACCCAAATAAAAATGCATTCAATTCAGGACAGTCAGTGAACCAGCAGGGCCGATATCTCAGCTGATATAAGCTTTATAAAGATATGTTGTACGTATCATATGGGAATTTAAATTCCATGAAACCTGTATCGAAGGAAATCCCATAACAGTTCATCCTCAGTAGATACTTCCCACGTTCCCTTTTATGGTCTTAAAGAAAAACCCCATTTTCTCTATCACACAAAACCACTCACACACAAACAGTTCATCCGTAAAAAGTGCATGTGAATGTGTGTGTGAGAATCAGTGTAGAGAAAGCACGCTGCTCTGTGACTCCAACACCTCAGAGTCAAAGGGCACCCAGAGGAGAGGTTGAAGATCACGTCTGTGTCCGTATGGTAAAGTGAGTCCACTTCAGTTTCTGGCTGTAAAAACCAGATCCCACCTGGTGCCTGTCTCTCATATACGTTAGTGTGGCTGTGTGTGTGTGTGTGTGTGTGTGTGTGTGTGTGTGTGTGTGTGTGTGTGTGTGTGTGTGTGTGTGTGTGTAGGGAGGTGGAAGTGGTGAATTCAACTTTGAGGGAACTTTAGTTTTTGCTGCTTGTAAACCAGCAAATTAAATTTCAGACCCAGATTGAATCTGAGGTACAAATAACATTCAAAATGTAACTCTGAAAGAGCTACATTGTTCTAATATTTACTCTTTTATTATCACCTCTTCTTGAGTAAATTCACACCTCTCTAGTGGAATGTAAGTTTATAAATACACGCAGGAAGGGTGGAAGATATACCTTTCTTAACTGTCCTAGTTACCTCTGGTTGTACTGTATGAGGTTATATTGTATCTTGATCGGTCAGATATTTAATAACTTGAAAAGCCACATCAAAAAAAAAAAAAAAAAAAAAAAGACAAGATTCAGGAAGAAATTCAAGGAACGGCAAGAGACTTTAATTGACAACTTTTCTGACACGGGCAAACTCCTGTTGTGTGCTACATGTGCGAAAGGGCAACTCTGGACCTGATTGGTCAGTCATCGTGCGGAGTTCATATGAGAAAACAGCTGTGCCTGTAACACTGTGATTGAAGACTTTATACATACCGCCCGCCTTAAATTGTGCCTTATATCAGTTTAATACATCAGCTATATCAGTAAAGTCTCCATTTATGAATGTTGAGATCCGGTATCTATGTTACAAACAGTGAGGGAACAACATTAAGACTAGGGATAGACCGATTATCGGCCCTGGCTGATTATCGGCCCTGGCTGATTATCCGGCCGTTTTTTGGCAGTTTGCAGATTATCTGTATCAGCGTTTTATTTGCCTGATAACCGATAAAGTTAATGAATTAAAAAGTGCTCTACTTTGGCTCGGCTACAGCTCGGAGTCTGTCCCTCTGCTTCGTTTTCACTCACCACTGAGTCTGACTTGATGTCTCGCCCACAACACTTTTTGTCTTTTACAGTGTATTATGTTGAAAGTAGGGCTGGGCAATATTTCAATATTATATCGATATCGTGATATGAGACTAGATATCGTCTTAGATTTTGAAGAATTGTAATATCGTTACATGGTAAGTTTAGTCTTTTCCTGGTTTCAAAGGCTAAAGGCTGCACTACAGTAAAGTGATGTACTTTTCTGAATTCACCAGCTGTTCTATTATTTGCCTTTAACCACTTAGTCATTATATCCACATTATGATGGTTATTTATCTAAAATCTAAATGTGGAAGATATTTTGTGAAAGCACCAATTGTCAACCTTACAATATCGTTGCAATATCGACATCGAGGTGTTTGGTCAAAAATATCGTGTTATTTGATTTTCTCCATATCGCCCAGCCCTAGTTGAAAGTTTTTGAAAGCATTTAAACAAGCATTGAGCTACCTATCAGAAAATTGTGTTACAGACATTCTAATGTTTGTCTTTTTCTCTGTGTGCACACATCTGTTGATGCATCCTCATCAGAAGTTTTAAGACAGGTTTTCACTTTTTGCAAACAAGGCGTTTCCAATGGTGTTGTTTGTCCAAGTTGGTTTTTATAACCGTTCCAAAAGGCGATTATAAAATGCAAAAGGTATACTTTCCTACTGATTACTTTCCAAGCTGAGAGACAATGTTATCCCAACAGCAGCGCCACATTCTCATAGCCTTTAAATGTTTGACTGAAATCGGTCTTTTTGAACTGAACAACCACAAACTGCTTCATTCTGCGGATTTACAAACTTTATTTAACCTTGATGTAATTACTTTTATGAGAAACCCTTCTTGACCGGCCAGAGCACTTCATCAAACACAAGTTATCACTTTACTGTTATCCGTCACTATCTCCACACTCTCCATCATGTCTCACTCACTCTTATCACTCTCCCACATCACCTTTTCACTCTGCGTCTTACTAGTAAAGTCAGCAAGCCTCCCAAGCCTTTTTTAAACCCATGCTACATACACAGCCTGGGTATATTTGTGTGTGTGAGAAAGTGGGGGAGTGCTGGGTATGGGGTTATCAGGTGTTCAGGAAACTAACCAGAGCTCCATTTCCGAGCATGTAAACCACTTTTGGTCTCAAGTATGACGCCTCTGTGTGGAGACATAGCTGCATGTCTGAGTGAATTCTGCTACAAAAGTAAGATACAATTCAGTATTTAGGATAAGGTGTACAATATTCTCAACTGGGCTGGACATCAATTCAATAGCCCTGTTTACTGCCGTTCAATACTGTAATAAATCTTTAAACACACTACTACAAACTAATGGGAGGCACAAGTCTAAAGGTCTACTCGAGCCAAACACTAAGATCTAAATGCAAAACAAATTCATTTATATTAATTTGTTGTTTCAATCAAGAAGGCTACTGTTGCTAAAAACTGTTATATCTTAATGTTTATTTCTGAAGAGTCTATGCATGCTGTGTACATACTTAAAGAGGTCATTTATTCCTGCTGCTATCAGCTTTGTGAATTACTTTCTTAAAATGTAATGTTTGTAATTATTTTGTTGTGCTATTTATATATTGGTTGTGTTTGTTGTTTATGTATTACTGCTGGCTGTAAACCAAATTGTGCTCCGGGGATATTAAAGATACCTTGAAATTAAATTAGGTTACTTTCTGTGGGTTATAAATTAAACAATACTGTATTTCTGCTCCTGCAGAGAATACAAATTAATTAAAATGCTCCTGAAATACCAGTATTCTGTAGTCGTGCTGTGAAATACATGTCATAAATATTCAGCTTTTTTGGAGGATTTTTTTTTTTGCATTTATTGGATGTTATTGAGATTGACAGGAAATGAGAAAGAGAGACATGCAACAAAGATCCCCAGTTGGAATCAAACCGTGGATGCCAACCACTAGGCCTCTCGGACGCCCCAAAACACATTCACTTTAAAACGGAAATGTAAGCTGGTTACACCCTAAAGGCCTTAACAGTTTCATACTGGCCATCCAGCTGTCAGCCGATGATCACATCCAATCCCAGCAGTTGATCACACTATTAGTTTCCACTTGGACAACTTATTTGTACCACTTTCTGCATGAAAGATAGTCAAGTCTTAGATTTCAGATAATAAGAGCTGGACTTCTTCACTTTTTCATTACACATCTGCAACAGTAAGCAGGGGCTAGTTTCTGCAGGCTTTGAGTTCTCTAAAAAAGAAAAAAACAATCTTAATATAGTGGGGATAATGCTCACTGTGATGTCAGGGAAATGCAATATTAGAACAATTAAAGGCAGTAAAATGTTTTCTATTATATAGTCATGACCCACTGGCTCTTGGATAAATGCCCAATATTGGGGCAGGGTCTCACTCTCGTTTGTCAATTTCAGTCTAGTTTTGGGCAGCTTTTGTCTTTTCAGTTGGAAATAAGAAACACAACTTATCACTATTTCTTGAGGCATTTCAGCCCCAAACGCTAGTTGTTCTGGGCAATATGTGGCCTAGTTTAAAGCCAAGCTGCCATTTTACTTGATACCAACACCACAGCTCTATTTCCTGCACTTAAGACTAAATAACCAAGCTTTTTTTTACTGTTTTGCAACACTTGATTTCTCTTGCACCGATACTGCAGCCCTGTGTTAAATTAAAGACAAATACTGGCAAACCAGAAAAAGGTTAAACCCCAGTTTCCATGGAGACACTGAATACTTGAATTTGGATTTATCTTTGGCATTTTAAAAAGATGAATTTAAAGAGAAGGGAGGAGAGGGGATTTCTGGATGATGGCTGTTTGAAAATGAGAATAGATTCCAGCTGCTGTGCGTCATCTTAGTCTTACACACACACACACACACACACACACACACACACACACACACACACACACACACACACACACACACACACACACACACACACACACACACACACACACACACACACACACACACACACACACACACACACACACACACACACACACACACCTAATAAAATGAACCGAGTCCCTGAGTCAATATTGTTGCAGCCCCACCTGCAGTAACATGGGGGGATTCCTCCCTAAGCCTGTGTCTAAGGTCAGCAGGATCGAGGTTTTAACTCAGATGTGGGGAGGGGAAACCCATCCCACATCAGATCCCAGCAGCAGAGGCATTTCAAAAGACATCAGATCAAACACACTGACAGACGGAGAAAAAGAAAGGAGAGGAGTAGGAGAAGGGTGAAGACAAAGAATCCCATCACATGAAGCAGGCGAATTACTTTACCTTTTGCTTTAAATAGCCAAAGGATGCCAGGCTTACAGCACATTATCCACAGCGTCAAATATCTTGGTGCTACTTGCGGGTTGCAGGTGTATCATCGGAAACTCAAATCTGCCTCCTGTCTTACTCTGTGTTTTAGATTTCAATAGGATTGAGGACATGGCCTCAAGGAAAACAAAAAAGGGAAAAGTGCAGAAATGTAGTTCAGTCCATCTACAGCTTTTACATATTCATTATTTTCAAGGGCCCATTTAAGACTGCACAAACTTCATTTAGGTTCAAATATTGTAATTATTATTGAGAAAATGATTATAAATGATTATGACATCCTAGTGTTTAGGTGGGATGCAGTTGATAGTGCTAACTGTTTTGCTTTCATCTAAGAGCAAGCATGCTGTGCTAAACAAATTTATTACTAAAGTGATGAGGCCTCAAGGCATTTTATTGAAATGCTGACCTTGAAGCTTACATTTTAACAATACTAATCCCTACATATCCTGAACTTGCATTGTATATTCATGAACAGCTTTGCTTTTGACAGCAGTACAGCTTGCTCACCAGTCTAAACACATAAGAAAGGACAGATCTGACCACATAAACCCTAGATTATCCCAAAGTCAAATAGGTGGATTTCTAATTATTCAACATGTTTTTTAATAGTTATTCAATGGCAAAAGAATGTAAGCCTGGACATTTGAAACATTCAACGTTATAGCATTAGAATAAAATGTGGGTGGAAGATAAACAGCACAATTCAATTTGCTAAACTGGCTACAAAATGTGAGACATTCTTCCCATCAAACGCTCACTAAACAGACCCATATCTGAGCACAGACTACCGCCGTTTGATCGGTTATTGTCAGGGGAACGGACGGAGGAAACCTTGAGCCGTTGTTGATCTACTGCTGACCTTTTTAACTTTAGTCTGTGGGGAGACACACACAGTTAGAATGAAACCTATGATCATACTATAGCCATTTCCACTCTCGATAAGACTTTTTGACCAAAGAAAGAAGTCATATATTTAAATATTACAGAAGCAAAGCAGTCCTGTCCTATAATTACATCTTAAAGTTGTTACTGAATATGGTGACAGTACCAATCTGGAATTACTGAATTTCCTGCAGAACAACAACAACCTGAACGACCGGGGAAAACAAAAGGCAGGCAGAGGAGGCCTGTTGTCCTGAATGAATGAAAATACTAAATGCACACATTTCCTCTATGGCTGCAAAGAAAAGCCTCTTTGTTTCAGGTGAGTTTCTGCTTTGGTATCGAGCCGTCCAGCCTCCACCTCCCTCCCCCCCTTCCATCGAGCTGACCCAGTCACCCTGACAGAGTAAGGCATTGTGGGAAGGTATTGTATAAATCGTCTGGACCCGGTGGCAACGCCTGGCCACAAATCAGACCTGCTCACTGCCTCAATGTCTCCATAAGCAATCAACAAGGATCAAGAATGGCAGATAACTGCATAGGAGGAAATCACTGTGTGCAAATGGGTGTGTGGTAAATGGCCACCACAAGGCCGTTAAGAGCTGATGAGTTTGTGTCCTGTCTCATCATCTCATTCATTCATTCATTCATTCATTCATTCATTCATTCATTCATTTATTCATTTATTCATACACACAGATACAGAGTAAACCCCACAGTTGATATTAGACATGATGTATAGCAGTCATGGCTGTTAACTTTACTAACGGTGTCGTAAGATGTTCCATTACCTAAAAACATGTCTTCTTGGACACACCTTGTCTCCTTGTTATTCATCATCTGTAAATGTGACCATTCGGAACCTGAAGTCATACAATTTCCAAAATATTCAAATAATGCACTGCGTTTATTTACCTACATTTTGGCTGCAAAATTATAAAATAAGACAAACGCTCCACTGAAACCATTAATGCGTACTTAAAATAGTTATAACACAGAAAATGTCTAATATATTGGACAATAAATCAATCCAAGTTGGACTGCAACCTGGCCAACGTGACGACTTCAAATTTCTTGTTTTGTCCAACCAAAGATATTTAATATACAATAAAATAAAACAGAAAACGCAGTGATTCATTACCTGCTGTTTTTTTGCATTTTGACTGATCATTCAGCTCTAAATTAGAGCATAAATCAAACTACTGAGAGACTGGTGTGAAGACGTCACCACATGCCCTCCTCATATATTCAACAACCTTTATAGTTTGTAAATACAACTGTAATACCTGTGAGAGAATTTGTCAAAAATACATTAGTTTCGAAACATTAAATGTTGTGGTACTAAATTAGCCATCTTAAATAAAAATGTCTGGCAAGTCTTCCTCTAGAGGCAATATCTGGCTGAAGGAGACTGCTAACCAAGGTAACCGCAACTTTAGCCGTTAGGACAATGCTAGTCCTAAATGCAGGGGATCGGGAGTATTGTGCAAACTACTGGGATCTTTATCTATTTTTGAGCTGGACACCAACACAAAAAACTATGTTAATAAAGAGAGGCCCAGGCTGCTGCCCATCACAGAGCAGCCATTGTTCTCCAATGAACATCACTGGTTCAGCTCAAAGTTAGGTTATAAAAACAACACAGCATGGTTCTGCTATTGCAAGTTGGATGTGCAGAAATACAGAATGTGCTGGTGCCTTCAAAAGGTCTTCCTTCCCAAAAAAGGTGAGTTGTTTATAGGTGCAGTTAGTAGAATCTAGACTACCAATGATGCAACTAATGGCTGACAAGAAGATGTGGGTCTAATATTGGCCTTATATCAACCTGGTCCAGATATGAAATGCTGGAGTTTGATTGCTTAGATGTGTACTAGTTAACTGGAATGTATTATCTCAGGCATCTGTACAAGAAGTTTAATTGTTAAAAGGACAATTCCGGCGCAAAAATCAACCTAGGGGTTAATAACACGTGTACCGAGTCAACTGTTCTCAGGGATATGTTTTCATGCTAATCGAATGCGTCTCTAGCTTGAAACTAGCTACCGCAATCCAGTGGTTAGCTTCTAACGCTAGCTTTCGGGGCAGAAGGTAAATCGCTATTTTATACCACTAACAAAGCTCAAAACAGCACCACACTTCAACGGTAGCATAATGAGGGTCCCTACATGTAAACCGAAGCATTGAGAACTTTGTAAGTGTACAGACTTTTTATTAAAAAGACCGTAGCATTCATGTTTACATGCAGGCGCCATCTTGGAAAACAGTGTTGAACACTGTGTTTGAGCTATGTTACTGGTTACTGGTTGCACGGCGTTCGCTGTAGAAAACGCCAAAGTAGAAACTATAAATACATTATTAAATGAAAACAGTGCTTCTGGTAAATATGATAAAACATACTGATAATAAAAGCAAACATTAGCAGGCATGTTTTTAACAAAAGGCTATTTCAAATTCAAGCCAGATTTATTTTGCAGTTGTAAATATAGAGAACACTATTTGAGATCTCACAGTACTTTCATTTCTTTATGGCATTAAACTGGTCAAAACTATTATAATGAATGTTAGACATTAGACAAATATGAGCATAGGTATTTGTATCAGCCGTGACAAAGCCATATCGGTTTAACTGTGGTGGAAACGTTCAAAGCGAGAGTCGGAAAATAACTGGATAATGAGAGGAAGCGTTCCCTTCTGCTCCATTTACTGATATTGTTGCTCTCATTCTCAGTAACTGTAAAAGGAGAGAGAGAGAGAGAGAGAGAGAGAGAGAGAGAGAGAGAGAGAGAGAGAGAGAGAGAGAGAGAGAGAGAGAAAGGAGACTTCAGAAAAAGTCAGAAAGGTCACACATGCTTCTGGGCGTGGGCGTGCGTGTGTGTGTGCGTGTGTACGAGATAGATCAATAAGAGTCTGCAGTGGTTTACAGAGGGGCTGGTTAAACACGGCACCTCGTGATCAGGGCTATGAAGTTACACACAACACATGCGTGAACACACGAACGTGAGCACAACTATGACCTTACCAGGCATTTTTCAAGGTCCCAACGTGCAGAGAATAGAGAAGAACTCTTAGGAAGGCACTGAGTGTGCATGTACGAACACACACACACACACACACACACACACACACACACACACACACACACACACACACACACACACACACACACACACACACACACACACACACACACACACACACACACACACACACACACACACACACACACACACACACACACACACACACACACGGGATGAGGCGCTGAATTATGCAGGTCCGCCCACATCTCTCTCTGCCTTGGAATGACTTTGGTGCAAACAGGGGGGAGAGGAAGTAGTGACAAACTATGAGACTGACCAAACAGCCAAACAGTAAACCCATCTGATAAACCAACTAGAGGCAGTTATCAGGATGTCCAGTCTCTTTTGATTACCTACTATAAATCCAAGGCCTCAACAGTAATGATATGCAGTGTAATGTAGCCTTTAAAGTCCTATTCACACGAGACTAGTATTATCTGGGGTCCTGTTAAGATTTTTAAGAACCACAGAGGTCGTCTGCGGGCTTAATCCTGTGTGAATCTGGCATGTCGGTAATCTGCCAAACATTTCACTGCAAATTAGCTCAAATTCAGAGGTCATCTGATAATAATAGTCCCATGTAAAATGTGCGTTTCAGTAAAATGAGTCCTCCTGCTCTTATTTATTTTATTTTTTATTTTTTTTAAAGGATTTCTTCTGTGTTTTTGAGAGTTATACGGCTGCACTGCTGCAGTGAAAATTGATAATGAGATTTTGGGTACAAATTCTGGAGAATTTGAAACAATCTCTAGATCGTGCAATCTCAAATCAGTAAATCATTCAAATAGAATGAAGCACAGACTTTGTTGTTGACTAAATTTCACCCCAGAATCGACTTACTCACTTGCTCCAGAGCTTTCCCCCATATCTCATGGTTTTCATTAGCAGACATACGTTTGTTCAGCTGTCATTGAACTGCAGATGTTTACATTTTCCATTATTCACTGTCAAAAGCAAACT